>VXBL01001460.1:1120-118170 GCA_013400195.1 Aramus guarauna | reverse complement strand
AAAAAAAAAAAAAAGGAAATGGTTTTCTGGTTACTTCCCGGTGGGATATCTTACAAAGAAATACTAAGGCTGAAAACAAGAAGTAGAACATAAATTCTAAACTGCTTAGATTCAACTAAACCCACAGTCAGGATCCTCAACATTTATTTTGATGTAAGTTCAAAATAAAGTTAAAGCCCTGGAATAGTAAAGAAAAAAAAAAAGCAAGCAGAAATAAATCACAATTTTTCTATCGTGATTTGGGTTTAGAGTGCTTAAATAGTTGTGCTGATGCACAACATATCCAGCAATGTGACTGTCTTCCAGATGGGAGGTGGAAAACTGTATTAATGAATTATGGGTCTGACAAAAGGTCATTTTTTTCCTATCAAATAGACTTCAAATCAGTCAGTGTGTCTCACTTGCTCTTTCTTCTAATCAGAATGCTGCATATTCAAAAATCTCTTTTCCCTGGTGTTTTGCAGCTAAAGTAATTTCTAATTTGCTTTAAAACTTGTTATAGGTATGGAGAGAAGCTTAGTCATATAGAGAAAATGCTCCTCACTTTGAAGATCTCGTTTGAAGGGCTGATGGAGAAATGCCCTGAAATTAAAAATATTTTCAGGTTCAGAGAACAAAGGGGGGAAGCACACGGACCTGAGAAAGAAAGGTAAGCAACTTATCTATTGGAGAACTTGCCTTGAAGTAAGTGAAATTATTTCCCCAGAGATAATTTGGTCTTAAGAGTCAAATTGTCACTAAACAAAAAGCCAAATCAAGAGCAGCAAATTGATTTTTCTTCCAGTGTCTTTCCTCCATTTTACCCCTAATTAAAAAGTGAAGAAGGATGTGATGAATCCAACTGGGTTTTTTTCCTCATTATTGCACTCTGCCCTGAAGAGCCCCTTCACTGTATCCATTTTACTGGGGGGGAAGAATGAAAGCTTCTAGGTTAAATTTTCAGAGGTGAGCACTTACATTCAGTTTAATTGGAAAAGCAATGGTTTTACAGACAGCAAACACCTGCATCTCTGCCTGTCATTAGGGTAAATTGTATGTTCAGAATCTATGAGAAAAACATCACGTACATAGATAGGTTTTGGTCTGAGTGATCCAAACATATGCAGAAGCTCATGGTAGGAAGGGGAAATGAAAAGTTAAAAAAAAAATAAAGGAGTTCAAGTCTCTCTCTTCTTGACAAAAGTTTGCGTGTGTGTCTTTTAGGATCATCTGTTTCCTCTCCCAATACATGCACGCATGGACACTATATGTTTCTTCCTGCTTTTTGGTCTTGCACAACTTTTCTTCACTGCTCCTGGACAACCAAAGCACTTTGCACAATACTTCCCTTTTGGCTTCTCATTTTCCCATATCTGACGCTAGCATTTCTCACCAGGTTCCTTCTCTCTGTCATTCATTTATTAAATGAACACTTTCTCCCCTGAGTTAGTGTGGGTTTTTTTCCTGGAGAATGGATGACAGGGGTGCACAAAACACATCCAAGTGTTCCTTGCATGTTTAAAAAAAAGCAAAGCAAGGTGCCAGCTCTAGGGGAAAGCTTAGGGTTTGTGCTGTGTAATTTGTGTTTAATGCTGCAGCAGAATCTGTTTTTTGTGTCTGGCTCTTCAGAGATGTAACTTTTGTGGCATGTTTTGCATGTGTGTGAGAGTGTAAAGGACACTTTGACCCTGCTGAGATCCCTTGAAATTTTAAAAAAAGGGAAGAAAAAAGTACAAGAATACACACTCATGGAACTGCTGAAGTGATATAACCAGGTGTACTTTCATGTGTATCCTTATTTTCCTTTCTATCTCATCAATCCTATGAAGGACTAAAGCTATCATGTTTCTATGCCATGTTTTAGTGTTTTGGGTTTTTCTGATGGGTCAGCATTTAGAGCTGTAATGAGCTTTGAAGTTTGATGGAAGCAGAGGATGCAACTATTTACACATGAAATGGTAGAAAGTAGTGTCTTTTCCTTGGTGAAGGGATGTTATTCTTACTTTCAGTCATGATGAAATCCCTTCAGTCAGTCATATGGCCCCTTAAAGCACCTGGGAAATGGGATGTTTCATTTGGGTTCACTGAAACCTGCTTTGCTCTTTCTGTGGTGGAGGAGGACGGCTGATGCTGGAGGAGAGATGGCCTGGACACAGTTCCTGTTCAGGGTGACAAAACCAATTCTGCTCTGCAGAGGCAACCTATGCACCTCTGTGTGATGGCATGCAGAGCTCAATGGTTACCTCTGTAGGAATGCAGAGGGGCTGGCACAGATAGAGCTTGGGATGGGGCAGCCAGAGCATGTTGCTACCCTTGCTGTCATAAAGGGTGGCGTTTGAGTTCAGTGGGAACAAGGAACAGCCTGGAGAGAATAAGAGAGTTATACAGAAAATTAGTGGACTATTAGAGATGTGGAGAACATCATGCAGTGATCTGCTCTGGGAGAGAGCAGAAGAAAATGGTGCTGATGGAAGAATCAGAAGAGCTGCCTCCCTGTGAGGAGAAAAGAGAGTAAGAACAGCATTGGGCAGACAGGCAATGGCACCTGTGCTTTCTGGAGATACAAAGCAGTTTGCTGCAGGACTGGTTGGCTTGATTTTATCCAGGCAAAGAAGCTGGTGTCTTCTGGTGGTATCAGAGCTGGGAAGCTTCATGTTGTAGCCTTCCTGTTACTATGTGATAGGCTTCATAGTATTTTCTTAGGTCTGGCATATCTGACAAAACAAATGTGAAACCTGCGTGTGGAAGATCTGGGGCTTTTTGGCAGCCTTGCCGTACAGTGCATCTGATTTCTGCCCCAGCGGTTCCCAGTTGCTCCTTGGTTTGGCTGTGCTGGGTGCCTGGGCAGCCTGCACGGAGCAGTCCTGATTCCCCAGGCTTACACCAGGGTGGTGACCAAGGCTGGCTGCCTGCTGCCAAAGCCAATGCATCTGGCCACTGGTTTCCCTCCGAGCTGTTTCCAGATCCATCATGCCAACAGAGGAAGAAGTCAGGAATCCTGTGTGTTTGCTTGTTGTTGGTTAATGTCTTTTATAAACACCTTGAGCTCCATCCAAATCACACTGAAGTCAATAGGATTCTTCTGAGTCTGAGGAGCTGGCCTGTTTGTAGCCATGTACTATGAAAACCCAAACAGTCGAATTCAGGGTGCATCTCCTTGCACTCTAGTGTTTATTCCCATTATGAATTTCATTCAGTTTGTCTCTGCTTACAGCCATGATAATTTGGCCCATGATCCCTGCCTGAAGCCCTTTGCAATCCAATAGCAATTTAGAAATTTCCTACTGAGACTAATAGTTCAAAGGAAACATCCTTGGCCTTAATCCGTCCTCTGTCCCACGCTCTGTTGGGTTTACTCTGGGTTGAGATTGTCCTGAGTGTAAATGGTAGTTGGTCATGAGGAGCCTGAACAATTCTCCATAATGAGAAGAGAGTTGGTTACTTCCTACTCCTATGTGAACATGGATAGATGTTCACATAGGGAAGTTCTGGAATTGGAATACTGTCTTCCTGCAAGTGCATAGCACAGAGCCTGGCATCACAAGCTCCTTAATGGCTCCAATTGGTAAGAAGAGTTCATTCCTTGTTTGTGGCCCTTGTAGAAGCAACTTGAAAAAAGTGACAATAAGTTCTAACTGTAGTGTACTTACATGTCTGTCATGGAAAGGACTAGATTCTGAAACTGGCTTTTAAAGGTCTAACTCACTTTGATCTGACCTTCCTAGTTATTTGCAAGCACAGTTTGACATTTGGATAATTAAGCACATAATTTATGGCTGAAAAGGGAGTGCATTTTTTTTTCCCCCTGGGATCTGACCCAAGATGTGCATAGGTCACGCTAATAGGAGTCCTTATCTCTCTTTCCTGACTGCAGTAAATTCACCCTGAATAAGGTTATAAAACTTATATCGATAAGTCTTGCCTCTGAGAGAGAGCAGGTATGGACAATCTCTACTGAAGTGAGTTGGTATTGTTGTAGTTAGCGTGCCTCAGGATAATCTCAAAGGGGTCCTTGCTACCTTTTCTTCTACATGAAGATAATGCTTGTATTAAATATTTATGTGGGCGGAAATATTTTCTTTGTGGGTTGGCGCTGTGGTCATACTATAGCAAGATAACCCATGCAGCAAAACCACTGGTCTATCTAACTGACACAATATCCGCTGGGGTGAATAATAAGGATGGTATGAATCTGAAATGGCTTGACAGGCCTTACATTATCGGTCGTAGCGTGAGCACACAGCCGGGATGGGGGGGATCATTTGAGCGTGTAATGGGAGCACAACAGCGCAAGCAAACACCTCTGTTGTCATCAGAAGTCGGGTTTCTGGAGAGAGCTTTCCACTTGCAGAAAGCCACCTTTTGCTATATTTCATAAGTTTCCACATTTTCTCTAAGTTCAACAAATATACACACGCAAAGAGAAAATTGGTCCCTGCTTGTAGCTTTTTGTGGGAACAGAGGAAGCTTTCATGAATGATGAGCTGCCTCGCGCACAACTCGCCAGCAGCAGCCGTGGCTGGGTGCACTCATACTCTCTTGTGCTGGCAGAAGGGTCAGTAATTGCTGTGTGGCACTTGGCTGCGGTATAGGCAGGTCTCTTGTCTCTAAGCACCCTGGATAGGTGCAAGGGGCTGGCAGCTGTTGTTCTGTTGGAGTCGGATGTAGCATGTTTAAAAAGAAGATATCTACATTACACTTGTCCAGCAAATGCTTTCTTGCTTACAGCTTTTTTGTTGAACCCTTTGCATGTTAGTTTAGATTACAGTTGAACTGCTTGCCTGTTGGAAAGGTGGTGCGTGTGTGTGTCTCTGTTGGTGAACGAGGGATGGGTGTCTAGATGTTGGTCCTAAACTGGACCTTTGGATCGAAACCACCTGAAACTTTGAAAAAAGTCTGAGTCCTAGATTGAGTTCTAGGGCTCTTGGTCATGGCTGATGGGCAGCTTTAATGCTGGGCGACAGGATAGATGCACAAAAACCAGTTGTGCTGCCAAAGTTTGTTTCTTAACTGCATGACACTAATGGTAACACAGAGGCCTCTTAGACAAGCTCTATAATGCGCTGCAGTCTGCTTATGAAAGGAAATTCGGAACTAGTTCTTGTGTTGGAAATGCTCTCTAGAGCTTGTAATACCAGAGCTTGCTTGGGTGTGACCTTGTGCTTTTTAGAGCCACGTTTTCCAAACCTGAAGTCTGTTGTGTAAAAGGTGCAGATATACTTGAACACCCAGAGAGTTCACTCTGTGCCCACAGCACAGAAGCACGTTTCTGTCACCACTTTAAATACAGTAGCTGTGTTTTTCCTGAGACCCTGTAAATTTCCAGCAAGGACATCTAGGAAGATTTCTTGATTTACCTTAGATGATATAAATAACCCCATAATGTCTAATGCTCTGTTTTTGTGATACAGCTTTAGGTTGCTGTTATTTTGCATATTTCCAGTGGTGCAACTTGTTCCCCTTTCTGTGTATTACAGTGAGGAACAAGTCTTGTAATATTTGCCAACACAGTTTCTGTTTTCTTACTCGGATCATTTCAAGTGAAGGAAAAATGGGCTGGTAAAGCAGAATGGGGTGTCCTCTGCAGCTCTAGAGGCAGAAAAAGTTCCTGCCTTTCACAAGTGATTTTTTTTGGTAACTGGACTGAAGTCTTCTCTTTCTTGACCTGTCAGTGCATAAGGGTTAAAATGGAAAGAAAAAGTGATGAGAACAAACCTTCTTGGCAGTATCGGTTAAAGGCACAGCCTGGCCTTCTTGCCACTCCATGCTTTGCTTTATGGGACCTGAGCCTTTACTGACCTGATGAACAAAGATGATCAGGTCAAATGAAGATCAAGCTATAGCTTTTCAAAGAGGCATTTGTTTTGTAGAGACATCAAATATCTAGGCCTCAGCTGAAGGCTATTTTGAAGCATGCTGGTCTGGAGAAAGCACGATAGTTTCTCTCTTTTCCTTTTTTTTGTGTTTTTTCACTTGTTGGATTTCTCATCACCCAAAAAACATGCAACCAGCTGAATGGTACTGAATGTTTTTTTAGCCTCTAGAACTGAAAACACTCTCTGTTAATTGATGGTTTGTTTTAAGACCACAGGAAACTACTTGTCAGTATCCATTAATGAGCACTTTGCTAGCTGTTTGGCATCTTAAGAAAAATAGATGATGAAGCAGAAAACCCCCCTATCCAGAGTCTGCTATTTTATCCCTCCGTCAAACTAATACTGAACTAACTTTCCACACAAAACACTGTTTTCATTATCTATGCTCACTGTTTTTTCCCAGCCTCATTAAAACCTACCAGAATAAGAAAAAATGAGCTAAATTCACAGTGACATCTTTTTGTCTTGGGAGCAGGGAGGCTGTTGCTTTTCCTGATGGTGGCCGAGTCAAGGCTAGGCCCTATTCAGTGCAAGAGAGGGAATAACTACCCTGGCACATCAGTAGGCATCTGTGGTGCAGGGTGGGCTATTTGTCCTAACTTGTATGGGAAAAAGTGGTGGAGAAGACAGAGGGCCAGAGACATTGACCCATGTTCACAATCCAAGTGTGCAGGCAGCATGACAGCAATCTCATCCCCACCCAACAGACACATCTGGCTGCAACAGCAATGTAAATAATTCAACAGTGAGATTTATAGGCTTCTTTCTCATTGTGATGTCTTAGATTGTATTTAGTCACGTTCACCAAGATAATTGCCCTCAACTTGTGTGCTAATGCCATGTTGAAGTGTAAGAGCAGAGCCGGCATCTTCAGGTCGCTGATTAAAAGGAAAGACCTCTCTTCTCTCAAAAAAAAGTATGAAAGACTATTTTTCTCTCTCTCTCTTTTTTTTTTTTTTTAATTTTTTTTGGCAAATTTTCAAAGGTACAATGGTATATCGCTCTAAAGGTTGAAATGGAATCTGTTTGAATTCAAGGCTCTTGGGTTGTAAAAGCCCATTGTTTTGCTCATTCCCACAGTAATCAAACTAGTGTGTCAGACTTGATACCTAGTGAGGGGGGAAAAAATGGAGCTGTTGCTTGCAGATAACCTATTTCTTTTTAAAAATTGGAAAAATTCCCTTTTTGTTTATTTGCTGCTCTGAATAATTGATGTTTTTCTGTTTTCCACAGCCATTTTCTGACATGCAAATAGCAATTTATTTTTATGTGGGATAAATCCTTCCTGTGTGCTTCCCACTCTGTAAAATGGTGTTGGGGGGAAATACGCCCTTTTCCATGAAAATAGTAATGACTGAATTAAAGCATGACTCAAGTGGGCACTGTTCTAAGCAATAATATCAAAGTTGTCACAATTGTGCGTGGGCTTTAATGTTCCTGGATGGTACTTGCAATTAGTCTGCAGATCCATGAGTCAAGACAACTGTTAAAATCTCTCTGAATCTTAGGTGGGCCCCAAAGGACTTATTTCGAGGTGCTAATAGAGTCATTTGAAGACATAACAGAGAACTGACTGCAAAACAGGGCCAGCTGGGAGCATAGGTGATGTAGGCTGTTGCCTTAGGCGGCAGCAGCTTGCCAAGGGCACAGCAAAATGGTCATGTCTTCATCGCTTGCTCTGCCTCTGCCAGCACCCAGGGAAATCAGGTTTGCTGCTGCTGCCAGGGCAGGGATCAGGATGTGTGAGATTGGGGCCAGCTGCTTTTGGAGGTCACTGCTCCTGCCTGGTGATTTACCTTCTGACAGCAGGAACTGCCTGAGATGAGATGTATGGGTTTATGATTTAAGGGGATGCTTTTTCCTGGTGAACATAGACATAATCCTTACCAAACGTGGTGGCATGTTCAAATTATGTGAGATTTGTAGCCTGTGTGAGCGTGAATAGAGTCTCTGCTATGTCGCTGCTACTAGCCTGCGATGCAGCCCAGCTGGAGGCCATAACCCTCCTCATCCTACTCTGTCCTCTGAGCTGGATTTTGTATGAGTGCCTGGTGTTCCCATAGATGGGATGTGGCGATGCAGTTTGGAGCTCTGCAGTGCATGCAGGGTAGATATATTTTCCAGCACATGGAGGTATAGATGTTGTCAGAACCTTTTATAGTGAATCTCAATGTAAGAGTAAAGTAAATTTTATTGCAGTACATGGAATTTATGCTGTGAAGAAAACTTTATTAAAAGTTCAGGCTGCCAAAGACATGAGTCTGAGGTTCTGGAGTCACTGTCACTTGTGGCTGACAAGCTCCTTGCTGCTTTGACCCTCTCTGTCCACACTGATAAATCTTGGAACCAACTGTTTGACTCCCCTTTACAAAATGGTTGTGTCTTCCATGATCTTCCACAACACTGGGACTGCGCAGCAAACCAGACTTAAGGGAAACCTCCCCGTGTTTTTTGGAGACAGAACCCTCTTCATAGTGTAAGCACCTTTTCAGAGTGCCTTTCTAAAGGATGTGTCCAACTTTCACAATCTCATTTCATGACTTCCCTCTTCAGTAAGGAGTGGGACAGTCCCAGCAGTGTACGCAGAGGCTGAAGCAGAGACCTAAACAGAACTGGGCAGAAAACGTTATGTTCCAGCTGAAAAGGTGTCATTTCCTGGTAATCCTCGCCCAGTGACTACACATACTCTTCAGGCAGTTGTATTAGAAACAGTTGTGGATACTGCAGTATTGGTTGGTTTCAGGAACAGAATGGAAAATATTTCTTTGAGAGTTTGAAAGCCAAAAATCATTTTGTAGTTGGCTGTAGGATGGATGTCATTACTTCTGAAAGCAGCAGCGCAGGGTAGTGGGACTGGCTTGGAACAAACATCTCGGCAAGGGATGATCTTTCTAAACGCTTCCTCCCTTTTTTCCCCATAACTATAGAAGTATTTGTATGGGGGAATATGTTGACCATTTTTAACCAAGATTCCTCCAATTAATGTCACAACAGTCATCTGACACTGCCATAGTGGTTTCACTGGCAGAAAGTGGTAGCAGAGTACCAGAGACTGGCAAATACAAGGTTATAAGTGAATTTCTTCTAGTAGCTATAAAAAGTAAAGGTTTCTCCTTTGCTGTTCTAAGAGACAACATTAAAGACAACATTGTCTTTAACCATCTTATGTATCTGGTTTTAGAGTTATTTCGGTACAGTTGCAAAATACTAGATAATTGTGGCTGACCAAATGAGCTCTCATCAGTCAGCTGAACTGTGGCTTGCTGAAGGCATGCCTTCTTGTAACCTATCCCAACTGCTAAGGAAAACACATTAGGGTAAATTGCTCCCTGTCTGTCTTTGGTGTAATAACCCTCATGTGGCACTTCAGATATGAAGAGAAAAATCCAGGTCACTGGAGCTCTGTTGTTGATTGTGGTGAGATTTCAGATGTAACTGCTTCAAGTTGCTTGTGTTATAGCACCTGAACTAAGACCTTGTTCAATTTTGGTCCGTGAAATTCAGCTCCCTACTTTTGTGTACAACTGAGCAAACCCCACAGGAAAAAGAAAAGGAGAAGCTTTCAAAAAGATATCTCTGTAAAATAACTAAAACTTGGCTGAAATGTTTCCAGGAAATCCAGCTACATAGTTAGCTCCAAGTCCCGCACAAAAGGAGTGTCTGCCATTGAGACTGTATGAAACATGTATGCATTTACTGGTACTTCAGTAGTGAGTGAGGCAGTACATGTTTTTAGCTCACTTTTTTTTGTTTTTTTTTTGGGGGGGGGGGGGGTTTGGTTTTTTTTACATGATTGGACCACTAAAAAGGTCTCAATACCTGATGGTGGACTTTAGGTCAAAGTACTGCTTAAAACAAAAATCAAGTGATTTTCAAATCATATATTCCTGGCAAATAAGTTGCAGTTTATTGCCTTATTGCAGAGAAAGTTACTCTCAGTTAATTCTAAGGCACTATTATCTAAGCACTGGTACTGCCACTGCGTCACCTTATGGCAGCAGGAGCAAACCACTGAATGATGAATATTTAATGAAAAGACTGACATATATCTACAGAATTGTAAATAAAACAGTATTTTTAATTCACTGCTGAGGGCTATTTAAGTATACCATGTATGACTTATGTCCATAGGGGAGAGAAGCTAAGGTTACAGTAACATGGGCTGCAAATTTGGTAGCGTATAAATATGTATTTTTATGTGGTGGCAGTAGGAGGTGTCTGGATCAATTGTCAACATAGGTGTGTGTGTGTGTATGTCTGTGCACCAAAAGGTAAATGTTTAGATGTGCCTGATTTAAATTCACCTGTCCAAACCCCTGATTTGTCCCCCCCCATCCTTTTCCTCTGCTGTGTGTGTTTGCATTAAGACAGTCTTCAAGTAGGTAGTCACACTGTATTTTCTCACTTTGGACTTATCATCTCAGTCAAGATGGACGGTGCTCTTTCATTTCCTTTTACTCTCCTTTACATTACTTCTTACATTTCCTCTGAACCGTGCACTGAATACAGACTTTCCTCAGGGACTGCAAATACTCTGATCATAGTTTCGAAGCTGTTCATGAACACAGGTGGATTTCTGCCTGCAGCTAGCACTCCGTGCGGTGAAGTGGTGTTATCCCCATCTTGTACATGAGCCCCTGAGATGCAGATGTTAAAGCTGTTATTGCCTGTTGGAGCAAGTCCAGAGGAGGGCCACAGAGAGAGTTGAGCTTGTTCAGCCTGGAGAAGAGAAGGCTCCAGGGAGACCTTATAGCAGCCTTCCAGTACCTAAAGGAGGCCTACAGGAAGAGGGACTATTTACAGGGGTAAGTAGTGATTAGGACAAGGGTTAATGATCTTAAGCTGAAGGAGGGTCAATTTAGATTAGATATTAGGATGAAATTCTTTACAATGAGGACAGCGAGACACTGGAACAGGTTGCCCAGGGAAGCTGTGGATGCCCCCTCCCTGGAAGTGTTCAAGGCCAGGTTGGATGGGGCTTTGGGCAACCTGGTCTAGTGGAGAGGGTGTCCCTGTCCATGGCAGGGGGGTTGGAACTAGATGGTCTTTAAGGTCCCCTCCAACCTAAACCATTCTGTGATGTGCCCACTCATTTTGGATCCTGTATCTGGGATATGGGGGACAAGACTACTTAGCATTTTGTTCTCTTCTTGTGTTTACATTTAAAGCATAGCTCCCGTTGACCTTCACTGGGAGGTGGGAATTCTTATGTGTTATCCATGTACCAAACGGGCCAAACTGGAAACCTGGAAAATTAAACATGGGTACATTTAGGATGCTGACTTAGGAAGAGTCTTGGGGAACTCTGTTATGTAGGAAAGCTATGCCCACAGAAGGGTGAAAATCTTGTTTTCCAGGGTGGTGCAGAATTGCCAGTACTACAAACCTACTTTTTCATGGCAATCCGGGAGACAGCTCAATGTCAGTCAAACCTGCTGTTGGAATTACAGCTCGTCCCCGTGTTGCGTGTTTTGGTTGTGCCTCTCTCTCCAATGTTGACCATGTGGGTGCTTGTTACTGTCAGTTCCTCGCCACTGCTCAGTTTGAGAGTGAGGACCTCTCGGCCTGAACAAGAGAGGCTCCTCTGCAAAACCTAGAATATTTCAGTATCTTCCCTGTGGAATCCTTTCACCCTTTTACACTGAGCCCCAAAGGTTCCCATCTACAGGACTTGATACATAGGCAGTTTGTCCTTCCTCCTCTGCCATACTCTCCTAATGACCTTGCAGAAGGAGATTTAGGGCAAGAAGAGCTCTTGTTCTACACTATGAAGTCTCCAGCTCCTGTGTGGTATGCAGGAAGGCAATCCCTGATACCTTTCATTTGTAAAACCACCTTATCTCCAGGTTTATCATCAAAGAAAGCACCACACATATCCTAACTTCTGCAATTGTGAGTCCTATCAGACCAGAGTCCACTTTAATATATGCCTCTTTTGTGTCCAAAGCAGAATTCATCCTATACACTGAATGAGGCTGGAAACTGTGGGAAAATACTATATAACTAAACATTGGATCCTGGACTATACAATCCATGGGAATGAATTAGGGTTTGACAGACATCTCCTGACTTTTGGGGGCTAGAATTTGCAACACTTTATTTCTTTGAACTGAGGACTATGGTCTATGGTCTTTCTGAAAGGGAGGGAACTAGACTCTGCAATCTGCCTAAAAATGGGTCTTTGCTTCAGTTTTTTTGCTCTCTGCAGTTATATGATTTCTTAAGACTTGACTTTTTTCCTGAACTTGAGTACCTTTCTTGACAAGTAGCCTCACGAGTTCAAAGCAATGTGCTACAAAACAGCACTAGTATGGAGATCAGTATTTGGCAAGACTGGCTGTTTTAAGTGCTGTAGAAAAATAGCAAGAAAATAAGCATATGTGGGACCAGAAGGCCATTTATCCTACTAGCAATTCTCATATGTGCTCACTCAAGCTTACTGTGACATACCCTGGGGAGTCAGCCTAATGGCAGAAACATTAAACTTTGGCATTAAGGGAATGGACTGTGTAAGTTGGTTGGAAGGGTACCCAAGAGGTTTTATTATTTTGCCTATGATATTTATGGTGAAGCAGCTTCAGTTTTCTAGGAATACATCTCATTTTGTTTCCTTCTGAGATTTCTCTGTTATAAGACGTATTGATTTAAAGAAAGTATGCAGAAATAAGTAAACAGTAAATTTCTCAGAAAGGTTTCCATTCTGTTTTTCCAAATGTAGGCATCTTAAAATCTCACATTGTTCTGAGATATGGGATGAAAACAGAGCTGAAGATCACTTTGGGGTTTTGGCAAACAATATATATTCCTGGGGTCAAAAAGAGTGAGAATAACTTGATATTGTACCAGCCAAGGCTTTTAGTGGGCAACAGAGACACACGGTTTAAGTGTGTTAGGTGAAGAGGAACCAGATGAGATTCAAAAGCCAGAACTTCAGAGTAGTCTAGCAGGTGAGAAATTCTCTTAAAATCATCAAATCCTGCTCCTGTTTCATTAGAAAGGAGCACCCTGGTCTTCGTTGTCCCAGACAAATACCTTCACTGGAAGGAACTAGTGGGGAAAAAAAGTCCGAGACTCCCCCTCCCCTGCTGACTTGGTGTGAAGTGCATGTCTGAAAAGTTCCCCTTCCTCATTTTCAGATTCCTTCTGCTTGGATCCAAACATTAAGTCTGATCCCAGATTGATTCCATTTTCCCTTCTCCTGAATTTTCAAAGTGGGGGATATATCCCAATGTAATTGACTATCACTTCCTCAAGCTGCTGATATGAGCCATTGCAGAGTGGTTTCTTGCAGGGCTTGCCGAACCCCGAGGGGACAGCAGTGAGAGACTCAGCCAGAGCTACCTTAGACAACACCGCCTTTGAGCTGTTACTGCTTCAGCTCTCAGCCTGACAGAGAAACCAAATGGAAATTAATTAGGAGCATGAACCAAAGTTGAGGTGCTGCTGGTGTACCGATGGCAGAGGCAACCCAGAGGCCTTTGGCAGAGGATTATAGATGTCAGCTTTTGTGTTTCCTTGGTGAATGAGTCACTGTGGCTCTGCATCTTCCCTTTCTAAGCATTCACAACATTTTTTCCCTGTTTGTATGACTATTTCCAAATACTAACTTCAGATACATCCATGTGGGCTTTTGCAAATCTGTATTAACTCTATCTGCTTTGCTGGATAGAAGCTAACTTTGACCCAGTAACCCTTTAGCCATGTTGGCGTGGTCCAAAACTTGACCTGATCTCTCTGGCAGGGTTTAAAAGCTCAAGCTCAGATTTTGCTATCTGGCTTCCTATTGTAAGAGTGGGTTCTTGTGCAGATGGATCAAAATAGAGGCAGACTGAGCTTGCAGTTACTTGCAAAGTAAGGCTGACTTTATGCTATGAATTTTCAGTATAAGAAATAACAAATCTAAATAGCATGTCAGTTCCTGACTCCATTTTTCATTGCTTCTCCTGTTCTGGGAGAGCTGCTACCTTGTCAAAATACAATATGTACAGGAGAAAATACCAAAAAGAAAATGAAGCAACATGGGGGATGTTCTCATCATATTGAATTTTGTGGTGGAAGATGGGACTGTTCCCTGCGATGCCACACACTAGAGATTATGCTGTGGTAGATAACTTTAATTTGAACTTTCTTACTGCCAGTTTTGTTGTGTCAATGTTTGAGTGCTCTGCTGAGTTAGCACCGCCGGATGCAGGTTGTTCCTTATCGAGTGCTGGCAGGAAACATTGCACCAGAAGGGTGGACACAGAGCAAGGGTTGTTGCTGGGTGCTTGCAACAGGAGATAATTTCCCGAGTGGCATGAGACAGCATGGTTTGTTCATCATGTGAAAAGCTCAGCCTTCATGGCATTTTCCTCTGATTGCTAAGTCCACTGCAGAAGAGTAAAAATATGTGACACTTAAAAATAGGATGTATCCTGAACCATTGCAAATGCCATCTGTTCTCAAAGAAACAACTGGTAGAAAAAAATAACCTTGGGTTGAAACCTTACATGAAGTTGCCATTTAAAATAAGTGGGGTTGGCTTTGTTATTTTTATTTTTTGGAGGTGTGGAGAAAGGGCTGTTTGATGGCAACTGAAAGAAAACAGAAATGTGGAACTAGAGTGTACGTGTTACAGACATGTAGAGAAGTAATGTCGTGAAGACCTGTTAAACAGCAAACTCTGGGATCTAAAATCATAGTGACACTGGAAGGGGGGACCCAGGTACTGTTTTAAATCAGCTCATGCAGATGAATGCAGTAAGGTGTCTGCCCACTGCCAGAGGTAGTTTCTAGCAAAAATGTCTGTCTTGGTAGTCATAAACAGATAAGACATAATTTTCCACTTGGGCTCAGTTCTCTGATGAATGGTATGACTTCCTCACCTGTTCAAATTCCATCCAGTCTGGCAGTGAGGGGTGGATCAGTAGCTTAGGGAATACTGACTCCATCTCTGTATGCTGCTCCCAAATCACACCCAGAGCAAAGTCTCATATTGGCTGTTCCCAGCAGTCAGCACTCCTGCTGAAAAGAATTGAGTTTTCACATAGCGGCAAGTTGCTCTCCTCAATGGAGCTGCAGTAACTAGCCATGCCACCTGCTCCAAGTCTGATGAAAAACTACGAAAGCCCATTAGCAGACTTGGTCACTTGTGCTGCTTTTGGATACCCGGCTGAAGAGTAAAGTGGGATACCTTTAGCGTATTCCCATGATTTGCTTTGTTACTGGAACAGTCCGAAGGTGAACAGCCAGCTACCAAGCTGAGGAGCAATTCACTTGCCTCCTTTTTTGTGAGCTGATGGCTTCAGAGCACCTGTGGGCTACATGCAGGAGTGGTAGCCTATGAAATCAGCAGGCCATAGTAGTGAAATAAAGCCTGTGTCTTGGGAGTGTTGCACTGATTAGAGATCTGAAAATGGCATGCCTGCATTTCAATGACTTTACTCCTGTTCTACACTAATGCAAAGAGCAGCAGACTTGTACCTAAGACATGTGCCAAGAAACTGTGCATGAGGTAAAGGGAATGAACACCGCATGGTGTTTGCTCAAACGGGATAGTCATGTTCCAAGGGAGCGTCCTAATCCTGTCAACCTCACTGTTTTTGCTAATCCCAACTGGGACAGGGTGTGAGGTAAGAAAAGGGCATTTTAATGAATAGGTTTGATAGTGATATTTCTGACTGTTGTCTTTTTTTACATCTCACAGCCCAGAAATAGCTGCAGTGACGTAATGTTGCTATTTAGAATTTTTTCAAAGCATGTTTTGTTTGGTGTCTGTGAGATCAATATTTTTGCTTTGGAAATCAGTGCACCTAAGGTAAAAGGCTGTGTGCGTGCATTTTCAGGCTTTTTCAGTCTGTTTGAATTTGGTCTGCCATGCTTCTGATCCCCTTATCTCCAATCTGAACATCAGAAGATTTGAGCAGTACTAGGTTGTTGCTCAGCTTCTGTGACAAGCAGCTGAGGGATGGGACAAATCTGCTAAACACATTCTCTGCTGTGCAAGGGAATAAAGCAATAACCTGCTTGCTAGAGTTTGGTCCTAGTAGACCTGACTCCTGAGATGAAGACCTTTTAGTACTTGCCCTAGGGAATGAGTAATTCTTTTGTGATGTGCTGCTACAGCACTTTTCTATGTTCTGGAGATGTGCCTTAACTGTGCTGTAGTAAAACCTTGCTGCGGTGCCCCACAGTAGAGCGACAAAACACTGTGACCTCAAGGGTGAAACTCCCTGGAAGCATGAAGAGTGATGTGGCTGGCATAGTTCACAGTGGGTGGGAGAGCAAGCTTCTGATTTCATGAGTGGCAACAAGATAAACACCTCAGTTTTGCAGTAACTCTTTTTTTTGGTCAAAAGTAGTTTCATACTGTGTTGTGGTTTAACCCCAGCTGGTAACTAAGCACCCTGCAGCCACTCGCTCACCCCTCCCTCCCCCCAGTGGGATGGGGAGGAGAATGGAAAAAAAATTGAGTGTTGAGATAAAGACAGTATAATAGGATAACAAAGGAAAATAATAATAATAATATAAAGAAAATAAGTAATGCACAAATGCAATTGCTCACCACCTGTGGAGAAAAAAAGCCTTACCCAATGCCCAGTCTGTTTCCAAGCAGCCATCCCCCCTCCCTGCTGGCTTCCTCAGTTATATATGGAGCATAATGTTATATGGCATGGAATATCCCTCTGGTCACTTGGGGTCAGCTGTCTCGACTGCGTCCTCTTCCAACTCCTTGTGCTCACTGCTGGGGTGGTGTGAGAAGCAGAAAAGGGCTTGACTCTGTGTAAGCACTGCTCAGCAATAACAAAAACATCCCTGTATTATCAACACTGTTTTCAGCACAAATCCAAACTATAGCCCCCTACCATCTGCTATGAAGAAAATTAACTCTATCCCAGCCAAAACCAGCATATACTGGAACAGTGCAGCTAACTTACCAGCACACAGAGAGAGGTAATGCCAAGCCCTGTTTAAACAAAATATATCATTCTTGCAACACAGCTTGTATTTCAGTTTCAAGCCTTATATGTGGGTCAACTATAGTTAATGTTTTAATGATCTAGCAACATTTCAAAAACACTGCTTTTTGTCTACCAGCTTTTTCCATCTCTTGGCAATGACAGTCCCATGGCAATGACCTCCCATGGCAGAAGTTCGATATCTCTCTAAAGTTGAGGTAAAATCTTCTGTACTCTGAAATGTTATATCAGCCTAATTTATTTTTTTTTCCAGCTGTCAAGCTTAATGCCTTTTTAAAGCATCCTCCTACTTTAAGGTACAGCTCAAGTTGTGAAAAGTGAATATGTAACAGTGCATATATATTTACTGTACACATATCTGTTTGTGAGAGACCTGGACTGAAAACGAAATCCTGCCACTCCCTAAATTTGGTGGAAGGTCAGCCTTGTTCACAGGTTTAGAACTAGATGCGAAGTTTGTAGCTTTGTGGGTCTTTATAATGGGCTAAATGAAAATTCTGTCTTTGGGTAATACTAAATTTTGGTCCAAAACATATGAGTTGGCTTGCAGTACATTCCCATGGTTGGCTTCTATGTCTGTATCCTATCACGTTCTCTTCTGTGACTTGCACCTCATGTTTGCTGTGATGCCTAATATTTAAACAAGTTCATTAGATACGTCTGTGTTTTAAAAATATAAACTGCATTTTTCAGGCTATGGACCAACATGTTAAAAACCATCTGTGATATCAATTGCTCAACTTATGCTCTCAGAAAAGCCCGCTTTACTTAAGGGGAGTGCTCTATACTTACAGAAAATTAAGATGGTCATTAAGTACCTCAGTTCACTCTTGAATATTTCAGCTGAGACTCTACCATTACAGCTTTTATTGTACCTAATCCTGTGGGCTTTTTTGAAAATGTGGCAGGGTTAATGCTTCTGTCATTCATCCCAGTTATTTGTGAGCCCAAATGTGGAGTTAGGTAACTGGTTTCAAACAGATAACCTTGAAAACAGGTGATGAAAGTGGTAAGTAAAAACTAAATAAAATTTCACAGCCTGACGCTGAGGCAATATGTCCTTTTGGCTGTTCAGGTTGATGTGATTACCAGGGAGGCTTCTTTTTCCTGAAGCATTTATTCCAGATATGTTTCTTTTGCCCTCTGCTTGGCTGACTGTTTCCAGCCCATCCTTGCTCTTCTGTACATAAGTTGAATTGTTAGATATTGAATTAGGAATTCTCTTCTACTATCAGAATTGTCTCTAAAAAGGATAAGAATATTTCAAAGAAGAAAAAAAATATATATTTCTAGGTTGGATTTTGTAAGCTGTGCTGGTATGACCATGCTGGGGGTTACCTAAAATTGTAGCCCTGTAAAATGCAGCAAAGCTGACATAAAAGTGCAGGGGTAAATGCATATTGCACAAAAATTCTGTGTTTATAGAGTGACCTTCTGTACTGCAGGGACACTTTAAGGGAGAACATTAAGGCTGATAAACCTCAGTTGTAGAGCTCTTCTGAATTTTAGTCCATTTCAACGTATTTGATGATCAGTACCTTATACCATGTGGGAACAACAAAGGACTCCTCAAAACAGCAATACCAAATACTGCCAACTTAAAGTAAAATCTCTAACACTTTTTCATTTCTTGCTCAGTATGTGCTGCTTCTGCCCTCAGCCACTACAAGTGGTGGGCATCTTGATTTAACCATTCAAGTAGATGGGCTTTCTGCAGGTCACTGAGAGTTTCTACTCTGTCATTCAGGTCAGAGAGAAAACCATAAAAACTTCCTAACCTGCCTGCCCCAGCCTGGGCTGTGAGATTTTTAGACTAGTACTTGGATGTACCCCTTGGCTAATGTAACCCTATATTCAGGTTCTTCAGTTGTGTCTTTTTTTTCTGCCCAGTATTTGAGGACTTTTTCGAGGATTCCAAGTGGTTTTGCAGCCTTGTTGGGAGCAAAAGCAATTGCAGCAGCAAAAAGAGCTATAATAATTCCAACAAGACTGCAGATCATGTGGAAACTTGGTGCATGTCCCCTGCGGATGTGCAGACCCATTGTATAGCACCAGCACTGTTGCTTGCAGTTCTGCCTGTGTGCATCTCCGTGCATACCCCGTGCTGTGTACGTACATTTACTGCTGCCTGGGGAAGCTCTACCCTCTGCCCAAACTTCTGAGTACATGGCTGTGAACAGCCAGAATCCCCTATTATAAATTTGTTTTCTCATATTACAACTGCTGCAGTAAAAATTATCAATTCATTGCTGATCAGGAACCAAGATAGACCATAAAGACCTGTAGACTCAATTCTTATTTGTATACAGACCCTTTTCTATCCACTTGATGTGTCATCATCAACAGATAAAGTACTTTGCCCTTGCAAGAATGCTACAATGAGTTTTGACATACATAAGAATCAGGAGCCAAGTATCTCAGTGTGCTGAATGATTTATAAATGTACATTTAGTTAAAGGAGAGATGACCACAGTATTTGCTGTTTCTCTAATGTGTAATTTTTTTTGCATTTGGAGAGTAAAATGTTGAATGAAGCAGAGTGTCTGAGGACACATTAACAAAAATTAGGGCTGCCAGCCTCACCTTCTCTGCCCACACTGAGAGCTATGTAAATTCCACACTGATCCATGCCCAGCCAATGTGGAGCAGGAGCAATGAAAAGTTTGAGTCTGCAACAGTCTGTGTGCACGTGCACTTCTACATTTCCCAGTTCACTTCGTCGCCTGGGTTGCTCTCTTGCAAAGCTGCTGTCAGTCATTCGAAGTGGCACATTCTTCCAGTAAAGATGCCCAGAATACATGTGTCTTCTTGTTAACTGTGGCTTCTTGCAATTTTGAAAAATTTCAGTACATTCATGCAAGACTATATTGGCCATTAAAGTTTGCGTAAGATGTTGAATCATACAGTACAAACTGTCTTTGGTCATGTAAGCCCTTGGCTGTTCACTGAACTTTGCTCAGACATTTATTTCCACCAGTTTATTTCTCAGAACTCCTCCTCAGGTTATTGCTTGCTTCTGTTCTTCCAGCTCTTTCTAAAAATACATATTTTCATGTTTGATTAGTCTGTGATCAGTGTTCTCTGATTCGTTTAGTATCTTGTCACATGACAGACCAGCATTTTTTTTTTTTTTTGGCTCAGTTTGGTCCTTTGCTGATAGAATACAGAACTTAACACACTAATGTGAAAGAGCTCTGTGCTGGGACTGGGATGGTCCCCACACTTCAAGTTAGTATGGTTGATTTGTTTTTTTGTATAAATATAAGTTGAAAAATTTCACTAGCCTTAATTGTTTTAGTTCTTACTTGCTATGTTTATTTCTAATGTTTTGGATGATCTTAAAAATTCCCTTTTCCTACTGGGTTTCCAGCTTACCATATGAGTATTATCAGCATCCATGATAAGATACAAAGACATAATTTACATACTTTTCTTGATAAAATAGTTGGGATCATCAAATTCTGGTAAAGCTGATGGCTGAGTTACCAAGATAGCAAAGTTTCTCCAGCACAGAGGTCTGCTGCTGTGCTTGACTGATTATCTCTCCCTTTTTATGACCAAGTGGTTACAGCTGAAATCAAAAAGCTAAAGGAAAAATTTCCTCCTTCACTTAGCGAGAGCTCATGGCAGAGTTAATCAGCTGCATGGAGCTGCTGCACAGCACACAGAAGGCACACCTGCTCCTTGTCACCTTTCAGGCCAGTGACTCTGTAGAGACAGAACATTATTGCTGATAACGTTCCCACATTTGTTGCCATTATCACGCTAGCTAATCACGCAAAGATGGTCCGAATTGTGTAGGTAATATTCTGCATACTGAGAGAAATCCCAAGCTAAACAGAAACACAAAGCCCCTTGTATTAGTTAATGAAGGTGCCCAAGATGCCCAGAAGTAAATGGGAACCTGAAAGTGTTACCTTACTAAGGAGAAGAAAAACTATAGGACTCAACTCATGCTCAGCTATGCTTTACGTAAGCAGCTATTTCTGTTTCTACTTTAGTGTGTGCTAGAAAAGCAGGTTCTGGATAAAGATCTTAATTTTCCAAACAATTTTTTTTTCCCCAGTAAAAATCTGTATCCTTTGAAATTCATGGTTTTTGATAGAAATAATTTTTTAAAAAATACAAACTACTTTAAAAAAAATCAGCTTGGTTCCCTTCTGAATATGAATAAAGGGAAATCGTGTTTTTGATGAAGAGATGTGAATAGGGCACTTGGCTGAGGTTGAATATGGTGTGGAAGCTCATTTCAGTAAAAGCATAAGAAAAAGTGTATTACACTCAGCTCCTAGCCAGGAAAGAATGTCTTTGCAGACAACCCCTGTTCTTTTCAGCCTGTAGCCTACAGTTTCAGATGGTAATAATGAGTCTTTAATATTTCTGGCTGGGAAGTGGAGACATTAATATTCTCCCAGAGAACTCACAGCAGTGACAGTAAATTACATGGTACTCTGGAAACACAGTGGGAGATGTTTTCTTCCTTGGACAGTTTAATACAAGGCCTTCATTCCATAGTGTATTACCCATATTTAACTTGCATTTTAAGTAATATTGTGTCAAATAACAGCATTGTAGAAGCTGTAGCATATGTCCTCTTGGATAGAGGGTTGGCAGGAGCTCCTGTCCATGCAGGTGAGCTGTCCCTCGTGGTCTGTGGTTTATCCTGTGTGAGAGCAATGAGACTTAAGGTCTGGGCTGAAATTTTCAGTCTTCCTAGAGATTTACCTACTGTTTTTAACAAGATTTGTGAGGATTAACCGCTTCTCAGCCTTGAAGAGAGCTACTCTATTGCCTTTACTCATGACAATGTCCAAGGTTTTCAGAAGTTTCTTTTGCTTTATCCGGGGCCATTGTTGTTATGAGATGTTATTATTGGCAGTATGGGATTTTTTCTAAATAATCATAGTATCAGATTAAACACTTTGTGGACATTAAAGAAAGACCTTGTCTGAACATCCTGGGTTCAATCTAAGGAGAGAACAGTATGTTCAGCTGGGATGTCTGTTTTACTGGGGACCCTTCTAGGAGTTGTTTTACCTAATAGTGGTGAATAGCAATGACTGTTACTTAATCAGGACAAATTAAGACACATTTGTGTAATGATGATATATTCATCTGGAGCCAAGTCATTAAGTGGTGCTTAAATTCATATTACAGACTAAAATTTGGAAGTTTCCAAAATGAAGATGCAAAGCAATGAATGTATTTTTTAATTGTTGATTATTATTTTTTTTTGCCATATTTTATATCTCTTAACTTTTTAGACTAAGGTTTTTAATAACGTTTCTTTTTTACAGCTGTTAAAGTAGAACAATTTACCATTTGGCAAGGTTCCTCAATTCAGAGGATTTTAGTGTATTGTTATTGGCAGGTAAAAGTACAATTTTTTCATGTTCTTTTTTAAGTTGAGGGTTTTCCTTTATGGGTGTTTTTCCTGCACATTCTTGCAAAAGCTGTGACACAGTAGTGTTTTCTAATGTCAGTCACCTGGTTACTGTGGGAATGGGCTAGAGCAGTGGAGGAGGTGATGTTCTCAGGTGCTGCCCAATGTTTGGCACGTGGTCCCACTCTGAGGTGGGTGGGGAGGGAATAGAAGCACCAGAGTGCTGGGTTTGGGGCAAAAAAACCTTCAGAGAAACAGAGGAGTTGGTGGAGCACTCCATATTTTCTTGAGGAGCTGCTGTAGAGGTGGGATCTTCTCCACTGTTACTTCTGTATTTCCAAGCCCTCAGCAGCATGCCATCCCCATGGGGACAGGGAGGAGGTCTGAACGATGAAGTTGCTCAGTATTGTTACTTGTTGGATTCCCACCCGAACATTGCCTGTGAAAAACTACATCTTCCTTACAAGAAATCAGCTGCTGCCTGAAGACTTTGACTCTGAGGTAAAGCGAGACCCAGAAGTTGTGTGTGTACTTGCACAGGTAAAAGAAGGGCTGATGGGTAATCACAGTCTGTGTGATAAAATGAGATCAAAGAAAAGTTACTGTAAAAGTCTAACTTTGAACGGACCTGTGATACCTCTGAAGTGAAATGTTCAGGTGACAGTTTTGGTCATAAATATTTTCTGGCTGATATTTAGGATTAGGTACATTGGTTGATCATGAATGAGAACCAGAAAACATAATTTAGAAGATCATTTGCATACTTACAGGAAAAGAACCAGAGTCTGCTACCTTAGATCAATAGCTTTATTTTGAAGTCACACAAGCACAGCTCTGTGCCACCCTGAAACAGCAATCTCCTTTGGCTAATCTTACTGAATTAGGTAGCCTTTATATTGCCCTCAAAAGATGTTTGGTTTTACAAAGCAAAAGTTAGTAGTTTTGGTAGATGGATACATGTGTTATATCCCTACTTGTATGCCAGCAAGGGCTTGTAAACACTTACCCTTCTTATCTTTTACAACATGCTGAGACAAGGGAAAAAAGATTTCTGTCAAGCATCTTCATGGCACTTGGATCTGAGGTCAATATTGTTCCTATTTTTATTTACTGGGACAAAATGCTATAAAGCCATCCCAGCTTCAAGTGTAAAAAAAAAAGAGTAATCCAAGACCTGTACTTTCTCTCTTGTCTCCCTGGCAGGGCAGGGCTGAGTTTCCCCATGGTCTGGGAGGATGTGGGTGGGGAAATTTTTCCCAGTCTTGCTGCAGTGTGGTGTCTCAGCTGGCAGAGCACCATGTTGCCACAGGGAAGCAAGCCAGGTCTGAAGATTTCCGTGCACACCTTCCTTCTCAGCCTGTGCATTCATTGATGCATGCAGAGGAGCCATGGCCAAGTGCCGCACTGCGGGTGGACGCGGGGGGTCTCTGGGAGGCCACAGAGGAAGGTGAGCAGGAACCTAGGCATGACTCTGAGTGTGTGCCAAAAAGTCAAATCTTCTCGGAGCGCCAGGATTTAGACCTGTGGCTAATAAATAAATGAGACTGATAATAAATGACTTCCAGCTACACTGTGATGGGCAGTGTTTGGTTTCCTGCATTACTTTGTTTTTTCACCTTGTAGTCTCTCTGCTGTGCTGCGTGCTGCTAGTGTCAAGGACTATGAGCAGAGCACAGGTCGGTCTCTCAATTAGTTATGTTTTAAATGAAGCATGGAGAGAGTTTTTTATCTGTCTAAATACCTTAACTGCTTCTTGGGTAGGCTTCCTAAAACTTGGAAATTTACCTTGCTGTAATGCATGTGGAATATGGCATATAGCTTAGAATGTAGACTCCTCTTTCTCCTCAACTGGAACCTTTTTAAAATCTTAGCACACAACCCACTGAAAGTTGGGCTTGTTTGGTGCATACCCACGATCTCCCTGGTTGGTACAACACATTGCCGACCCTGCACAATTTTTCTTTTCATCTGCTGTGCTGGACTACTTTTTGGCAGTTAGGCTATTGCAGTATCTCAGAAGCACTTATGCTATTTCTGTAAGAGAAAAGGTGAATTTTGAAAAAAGGATGTACTGTCTGTCTTTCTGAACAAACACGGGGTTTTGTGTCTTAACGTGAATCTGTAGCCTTCGCTGAAGTATGTGTTAATATGATAGAGGTATGAAGAGAGAGATTTCCCTTTACAAAACACAGACTGTCTTCTAATTCTCCCTATTATGGCAAGCCTCAAGTCTTGCTCAAATTCCCATTTCAGTTATCCAGCATACTTAGCAAAAATGGCATAATGCTGAAATACAGTAGAGGTAAATTGTTTTATAGCTGTCATAATGGAGGCCATTATTAGTATTGTAATAATAGGATGATTCCTAGTTAGTTGATTCAATACCTTCAGGGCTGACTTATAGCCTCTCTTGATAATACCTTCAAAAAGTGGATGAAGGATCAGAAAATGCCTTCATTTGGGGAAATTTCTTGCCAATCCTTTTTACTGGAGGAAGACATTCTTAGCACCTGCTGTTTTGACTCAGTTTCATGGCTCACTTCTCCATAGTGCCATCTCTCTGTTGGTGCCTGTTTTGACACTATTAGCTGCAATAAATACATTACAGAAGAGAGAAAATGAAAATGTAGCTCCTAGGGAACTTTAAAAGTGCATCAAGTCTTTAAATCACGGTGAGGAAATTTATGGAAGATGGAAATGAGCAGAATGGGTAAAGCTGGTTAATTAAGAGGGTTTATTATACCCAGAGTCCACTACATTCTCACCACATCAGTTTGTCTCCCTTGGTCCTCAATGAGTCAGAATGAAGTTCATTCAATGACTTAAAGACTTAAGATGAACTTAACTAAAATGAAACCTAAACAACAAATGTTATGAAAAGAGGGATTTTTGTCATTCGGGATATCAGGATCTCCTTCTTTTGTCACACCACTCACAAATCCAGGTCTCATTCTCAAGGTGTCTAAGTACTAGGAATCAGTGATGTAAATTTCCTCAGTCTGAAACTTTCTTGAAACTTGAGACCTGTGCTAGGTATTCCAAGGTCTTCGCTTTATTCTTTCACAAGAAACTTATTGTATTGGCAGTCTTTGAGTCATATCTGTACTTAAACTGATTGAATATTTAAATATGTTGTTGCTGGGAAAAAAAAAAAAAAAAGCATTTTTCATTTCAGTGCCACTTTTACCACTTGCAATGGTGATACTTATGGTGGCAAAGGAGAAACCAGCATCCCTTATCCTCTTCCTCAGATAAAGAATGGCTTGTTGGACTAAAGTACTCATGAGGGTGACCCATGGTAAAATTCCTGTTCTGCTGTTCTCTTGTGTCTTGGATGAGCTGCTCTAGAAGTTAAGAAATCTCACATGAGTAACCTTGATGATTTTGTCAGAATTGGCATTTTCCTCTGAAATGTTTTTTGGTGACCAATTTGGTATATTCAAACAACAGACCTTGTTCTGGAGAATGTTTTGGTAATCTCTCACATGAATAGCTTGTGTAAAGAATTCCAGCCATAACTGGAAGGCAAGTTATAGTTCCAGGGGATGAGAGATGTGAGGATGGATCACAGTGCTTTTGCAACAAGTTAGAGGCAAATGCCCTGTACTCGCTCGAAAGCAGACCTTTGCAATCCCAGCATTTGCTCACCTCTGAAGAAAAATAATAATTGCTGTACTTCTCAAACTCTTGCTCCACCATGGCAGCATATCCCTAAGTAATGCAAACCATGGAAGGTCTGAGTGTATCTTCAAACAATATCATGCAGCATTGCCCCAAGGAATAGTTGTGATTCACTGGTGGCTGGTTTCTAATTTAAGTCTCAGATCTTTTAAAGATCTTGGCATCATTGAAGATGAAAGTGTTAAATCATTTTGAGAGGAGCAGATTTAAAATAGACAAATTTTCTCAGAGGAGACAAATTTGGAAACATAAAATTGATAAACAGCAATAAACATACATGAAATGTCTGAGTATATCCTGGTCAATTTCTTCCTCTTGTATGAAGTATAATCAAGAGCATGTCTTGTTTTTCCAGAATGCTGGAGCTAGATTAGAAAGCACAGCCAGGTCAAGTCTTGGTCTGATAATAGCATAATAACCTGCAGTCCCAAAGCTGACCACTGAAGTGCTTCTTCAAACATCTCTTTTGTACGGCGCTGGCTGTAATGACAATAATCATACTTTGAGGTCGATGTGAGGAAAGTATGTCTATGTAATAGGCCAAATTGGAGTTCTGTTTCTCGCATCTCTTGTAAATACACATTAAAGCAGTACTCACTGGGTAAATTTATTATTATGGTCTGTTAGTAAGACCCTCCAGATTATTCATACAAATGGTGCTTGTTAAGGCCAGCCTTGTACAGCTAGGTATGTGGTTGACCAAATGATAGCGTGTTACTGGAAACAGTTGTCTTTAAAGAAATTGCATCTCTTAATCTTTTAGTGAAGAAAGTAACAGGCTTCAAAGATGAGGCAAAAAATGCAACCATCCCAATGTGCAAGACTGCATTCCTGAATATTACAGTGTTGCACAGCTGGAGAAAAATGACTGTGATGATTTGCTGAAAGAAAAAACAAACAAAAGCCCCAGACCTCTACCACCTCTTCTGATCAATAGTCATTTTTATAAAATCTCAGACAGGCAGAAAAGTTGTTTAGCTTTAAAAGCTGAAAGAAAATGAGTGGGTGGTGAAACAAGGTGGCTGAGATTTTCTGGAATTCTGTGGAAACACTTGTGTCTTAAACATTAATTTTTAAGCACCATTTGTCAAGTCTTCTTGAGCAGCACCCCATACTGACTCAATAAATGTATTACCGGTGCTGTTATGCCTCTCCAGAGCAAAGGCACCTTCACACCCTTCACGTCTTTCGAGTGGTGGCCATGTGACACTAACCACAACTGCAGCTACAATAGGCTTTCCACAACTCTTACCAACACCACCGGATTCAAAAGGCATTGGTCTTTTTTCAGAAGGCACTGTGTGACCAGGAGCAGATGCAACCCTTATCTAAAAGGCTGAACTCAAGCCACATGTGGGACTAGGTGTTGCTGGTGCTAGCGTAGGCAAGAAGTCTCCGTACATTCTCACATCCCTCCTCTTTACCTTGCACACCAGGTGCTACCTGGCTTCTGGCCAGCTAGCTTTCTTGGTGACTACTTGCTTCCTTAACCAATACTCCTATTTTTGGCACATACCAGGCTTTTTTCCTAAAATGCCCATCTTAATATAGCATGTCACTGCTCTCCTTCGTGTCATTCCAAACTCTCAGCTCTAATGTGCCACATGTCCAAGCTCTCTTACCTCTCTGTGTTTGTTCCAGTTGAAGCTGAGCAGTGTGTGTGCTATAGGCTTTAATATGCTTGCTCTTACAGGGCAGAACTTTTATTTGGCATAGCCCACCTCACATTAAGGAGCCATCTCCAGTGATGGCCCACATAGGGAATCTTATGAAGCATTTGAAAAAGCATTTGACAGGCTGAAGTGAAAACACTTCACGCTCTTTAGTGCAACATGTTAGACCATAGTTTTGTGTTTGTTTTTTTTTTAAAAAGAGAAGAGGTTATTTTAGAAAGTTTTCCTCTCTGTATCTTTGGATATTTGTACTGAGAAAAATTATGTATCTTTAAAAAATATGTTTTTTAATTTTAAAAACTATTTCAAATCCTATTTTCTGTTGCTTTTTCCCTGATCACTTCTCTTTATACATACACATATATATGAAAATGAGAAATGGAAAAATAAGCCTGAATGTTTAGTTGTTGTTTTTTTTTTTCTCAATTTGAAAAAGTGATGCCCATTTGAAAGGACCTCTATTAAGACAAGAACTGGTAAAAAGGAATGATTCACTTTAGTAATTCAAGTTTTGCTCATGGTCACATGAAAGGAAGTATTTTTACAGTCTAGAGATTTTTGCAAAAGCATGTTTTTACAAATTCTCAAGAACTGAGTAGCACTAATTTGGCAATATTTCTTCAAAATTGAGCATTTGAAGGGATAAAAATGGAGTTATGTTATCCTTGGGTTTTTACTGTTACTTTGCTTAGGGATTAATATATAAAATTCAGTTACCTTCCAAAGGCCTCACAATCATTATAGATTGCTTGATTGTTGTTATATTAACTATTCATTTTGGCAGACATTAGTTATTAGCCAGTATATTATCTAAAGAGTACCTGTTCTTATTAAAAAACAAAGCAAAAGAGAGGTCCAAAACTTAAAACCTGGGTATTTTAGGAACTGAAATTTTAATTCCACAAAAAATTCCATTATTTCTAATGCATTTGTTCGAATCACAAAAGAAAAGACAAATAGTGTGTATTCCTTGGAATAACAAAAATTGCTTGTAGAGTATGAAACTATTTAGATATGATAGTGCCAAATGGATCTGTTTTTTTAACAGTATTTTTATTCATTCTGTATACTTTTAAATTATAGCAAGATAGCAATAATATTAGATGTATGGTAATGGAATATCCTAAATTAGGCTCTTTAAAATCAAAACTGTGTATCCACCTCCCCAGTGTACTTTTTTTTTGAGGATGAGGCTCTACAGAAACAGTGTGGGCTGGTTTGGGACTTGATCTCACAGGCATCAGTAACAGAAAAAGTGTCTTCCACAGATTTAATGACATCTGGGAAAAATCTGTGTCTTATAGCAGAGTAGCAAGCAGATAGCCACAGCCCTGGAGATCAGAAAGGAATTTAACATACACATGGACTCATAGTGTGGTATTTAATATGACACGTTCATCCAAAAGTGAGAAAGATTTCAGTAGTGTGCTAAAGAAATACTCCTACTTTTCCTTCTGTAGAGTACCTGTAAATCAGCACTTTCTTATTTCTATGTGTCTCTTGAAATTTCTCTGTTCAGAACATCCTGCAGTTGGAAAATCACAGGCATGCCTGCCACCCTCCAGAGGAGACAGAGATATTCAAAGGCCTTTCTTAGGCTGTGATGGGAAATGGAAAACCAGACTTCAGGTGTAAACTGGAGAGGACTTTGCTGCCAGCAAGACGTCCTTTGAGGTAGCTGCAGCTCAAAAGATTGTTGAAATGAGTGGAGCTAGAGTTTGACTAGAAGCCAAGAAAAAGAGTAGCTCAGGTCAGTTAATCTACCAGGTTGCATGTGGGGGATCTATGATACAACACTGTCTCTGCCTGCTCTGAAATAGCGTAATTGAAGGGATACAGTCTTCAAACAGATCCTTGCCTGAATGGTAGCTGTTAGGGCTTGCTAGACACCACTGATGTAGGACTCAGGAAACTGCCCCAGAAAAACCATGGAACTGGTGAGAGAAATTCTTGTGTAGCAGCTTGTAGAGCTCACAGGAGAGGTCTTTGGGGAAGGACAGGAAAAGTATGGAGAGGGAGACCAAGCTGTTCAAACGTATGAAACAACTTCTGTGAAAGCAGCAGCTGAATAGAGTTGGACTCTCCATCCTGTTAGTGATGGAGTTCCATGACAGAGACTGATAAAATCATGAATCTTGAGCTGCTTGATGACTTGAAGGTGACTTAAATTTTGTTATTTTTCTTAGTTGACATTTAGACACCCCAAAACCTGAGCAAATCTCCTGTGCTTTACACACAGCTTTCTTGACATGTCTCAGACACAGCTTGAAGATACTTACTTTGCAGACACTTCTAAAATCATGTTGGGGGGGGGCAGGATGCAGGAAGCAGAAACAGTCAAAACTAAATGAATGATGGAGCTTGGAATAACAAGCATTCAAAGGGGTGAACTGAAATCACAACATTCACCATCACCTCTCCATTCTGAAGAGATTTCAATGCCAAAGTGGTGGTATTTTCAGTACTCTGCTGATATGACGAAAACAAGCAGAGAGAACTGTAATTATTGAAAGAGGAAATACTATGTGAGTTTAAAAAAAAACAACAAACATCTCTCACTTTCTTGGAAATGATCCCCTCTGTCTTTTCCCCCCCTTTCATCACACATACACTCTCATGCCTGTCTGCAGTCTCCTTCCCTCAAATCCTAAAGGGCAAAGTCCTCAATGGGTGATGAAGAAATTAAGAAGTCTTAGCCTAGCTGCAAAAGAAGATATTGGCCGATGTCAAAGTTCTTGTCTGGCCTCCCAGCAAGGGTACAGGGTTGATGTATTTCTGGAAGATACCTCTGTGTTTTTCCTTTAACCTCCTCTGACTTCTGAGAACTCTTGCATAATTGCTCATTTCACAAATCTCTAGCTGTACCAGAAAAATCTGTTGCCCTGAGGTCAAGATTCAGTTGTGTTGTGTTATTGTTGAAGCCTGTTCTCATTTCTGGTTCTGGCAGGCTGGCTACCTGGCTTCATTGAAGGTGATCTGTGAGGAGTCCAGTCCAGATCTGAAGACATAAGCAGAAAATTTACAATGGTGAAACTGGATCATCTGAATGCAAATCTGAACATCATAAATACGTGACTGTAGCTTCTTCCACATATTTTGGAAATGTGATAGATATTTCTTCTGAAAATTTCAGCTGATTCATAATGGTGCTACTATGGCTAACCAGGTTTGGTGTGGGTCTGCTGACTGGATTTGTTGATCCTTTGAGCAATAAGTCTTGCTGCAGAAGCATGCAGAAACCAGAAGGATTCTAATGGAATTTCCACCTAGATAATTTCCTTTGAGTCAGGGAGACACGGACAGTGTGATGGAGAGCCTGATGTTACAAACAGCCTACTCCCTGATTCCTTCCATTGTATTTGATGGTACCCAGCACTTCATGTGATCATGTAGTCACAGATTTCTACATGTCAGTAAGAGACAGCACCAGCCAAAATTTTCCTCCAGAAGCATTCATGTAGCTCAGGGGCCAAAATTAATCCCGTAATAACTGATGATCCAAATGAAGTTACTCTTTCAATACTATTGCAGCTGGCCCCATGTTGGAGAAACAAGCATTTGCTCTGAACAAAATGACTCAACTTCTTCCAGACAAAAATATCTGAGCTCTGCCTGCCCCGTGATATGCTAAGGTTGTCATGGTGTCTCAAAGGACTGAGGGAGAAGGTAGAGACAACTCCTAAGTAATTTGGCAGTAAATTACTGCCTCTTACCATAAGGTTTTCCTTAGCACTCTAGAACAAGCTCCATCTATCTGACAAATAGCTGCTTCTAGTTTAAGAGTTATAGGCAGCTTCATATTTATTTTATTAAACTTCCTTTAAATATAACACAATTTATATTTCCAGTAAGGAAGTAGTCAGGTATGTTGCTTATGAGACACATTTGTCCCAGGTCCCACTCTTCAGACATTAATCACATCTGGATTGAATTCATGTGGGCTTTTCTCCTCTGGGAGTACTGGATCATATCACACTTAAATGGCAACAGCTGGAATTATACTTAATTTTCATCAAGTATAGTTGAATGATCTGTCTTACCTTGGCAACAGTTTTGATGCTCCTTGTCAATCCTTCCAAAAGTAATTTCTGCTATTGTGGTTTCATGACTCTCTTAATTGTAAATTCAGCTAGGTCAAATTGTTATTCAAGCTTTCATTTGGGAAAAACTCACACAGAAATGTCTTTGCAAACTTGTAAAAGTGAGGACTCAGTAAAAATGTACGCCAAAAGATTTAGTCTGGTTAAATAGCTATAGAAAGCTGCATCTCTCAGTAATCCCATCCCTGTGCTGTCACTGTTTTCACCAAAGTGCTAGTGATGAGCCTTTTTTTTTACATGTTGACTCTTTAAACTCTGCAATTCTTCCTTGAATTCCTTCATAGACTGAGTATCAAGCTGAAACTTCTCCCATTCAAGACCCTTTACTACTATACTGCTGCTGACATTAATGACCTTGCATCTCACCAAGTGCCCCGTGTTGGGCAACACTTCCATCCTCTTCTTAGGTGCTGTATTTGTAGGTCTCTTCTGGACATTATAGTCCTATTGAAGGACCGTGTGAGACGCTGCTGAAGACTGTCTCTCCATGACCTCATGTCCCTCAACTCCTCTGTATTTCTTTTCCTTGGTGACTCCAATTAGGATACACAACAGGTTTTTGTTCTCCTGTGTGCAGAAAGCACTTGTGGAATAGGTGGCATCCAGCAGGATAAGAAGGTGTCCGGTTCTCTTTGGGTGCTCTGTTCAGGGTGCCCTGAGCTCCTGAGGCACCCTGTGCATCATCACATGAGCATTTTTCAGGAAGGCTCTGAAAGAGAAGCCAAGATGTGGCCGCTGTGGTTTAGTCACCAGCCATGCATTCATGTGTAGTGTGTATGGAAAGAGTTTTGACTTTTTGAGAGACTGCACGGTGCTGTGGTTAGTATAGGATTTACACATATTATTATGGCTTTGCCAGTTGTGTGGCTTATAAACAATGTAGATTTTTCTAGAACATAACTCAGTAGAAGTAATCAAGAACTATTTTACACAGATTTGGAAAATATGTTGGAACTGTTTTTATCTGTTCATAAAGACAAAAGCTTTAGTTAGAAGTTATAATTTTTAGAGTTAAAAGATGACCAAAAAGTCCCAGAAAAAGCTAAATAACCTCATGACAGTAAATGGAAGCCTCAGGACTTTCCAGGGCTTCAACTAAATCCTTTCTACTCCCTGGAAAAACCCATATCCTTTGTCACAGAGCTCTTATTTCAGTGTTGGCAGGATGCGAGAAGAGGAAACTATGAAAAAGTCCCAAGTCTTGGGCTGAGGGTAGGCGGCTCATTTAGAGCAGGAAGAAGCTTTACCAGGTAGGTTGATTTATAAACTGCTGCTGTTTGGAGTTACCTGTAGGATTGGGATGTGTTATCCTATAAATCACAGAGAGATGGATGACTAGACAGATGACAGGGAAGCCACAGGAGAGATTCACTTATTAAAAATCTCTACGATTTATTGTGTTGTGATCCCAGCTAACCTGATGGACATCACCTTCACATGGTAGGAAGGGTCATGTAATATATAACTAAAAGGTTCCTGTAAATCTGAAAGGGACTGTTACTGGCCATTTTCTTCTCTGATTTAACAAACATTTGCACAAGAAAAGGAAGTAGAGCCCTTTTACCTGTGGCAAAATATTTTAAGAAAACATGTTTTGGGCAAATGCTGTTCAAATCTCCCTGGGTTATTTTCTTTCTTCTTTTGTGACATTACTTTGTTATCTGTGTGGGGGTTTTTTATCAGTATAATACTTATGGTTGATGTGAGGGAAGGGTCCTATGGTTAATATTTTATTCTGGCAAAGCTCAGATCAATACATTGTGCTCTCTTTTTTAAATTTAATTTCATGTAGGCTGCTTCTTTTCCAGGGTTGGCAATTTCCTGCACAACCTTTCTGTCTACAGGTCTTTGAAACTGATATGAATTTGTCTCTCACAACTTTTGACTTAATATTGATGTTGTGACTTGGAATGAGAGCTCCAGGGAAGGGCAAGATGAGTGTCCAGCCTTTATTTGCTGTGCAGCCTTTCTTGGCCTGTGAGTCTCAGCTCTCGTAAACTATGTGGACACCAACTTGACCCCACCTTGTCAGGAAAGCTGTAACCTTCCTGCACATCCTCACCTTCTTGAAGAATACTCAGGAGGAGACACAAGTAAGGAAACAAAGCAAGGAATTTTTGAAGAGCACAAACATGTGACCTAGTTTTCACCTCCATTTGGTGAAAAGTGTTTGTCTGACTGCTATTTCTAAGTTCATAGCGCTTTTTTTCCATGAAATAATGGTCCAAATTGTGGTACAGAAAATCCCTTTTCCCACTGCCTGCTTGTACATCTACGTGGTGGAAAACTTTCTGTTGCAGTGTTTGGCTGACAAATTGAAATGTTAAACAGAAACATGTATTGGCTTCATTGACATTTTCATTTCATTTTCAGTTGTTATATTCCATTCATTTATGTAAAAGTCAAAAAGATAATGATTTTATCCAAACAGTCCTTTCAGGCTTTCCGAAAAGCATTCAAATGAAATATTTATAGAGAATTTTGTTTCATTAAATATTTGGAAGTTTTGACTTTGAAAAGCTGTTTTTAAAGAGTGGGTTTGGTTTTTTGTCTTGAAAAAATCTACATGTTGGTATCTTGGAATTTATTGCACGATGGAAAATTAGCTATATGTGTAATAAGGAAATTTCCTGTCGCTCTTTCATAAGAATAATAGCGTTCCCTCCAGCTAAGTGACTAAATTCTATTCTGTAGCTTTCAGGTTGTAAGAAGCATTAATTGAATGTGATATTCTTCTTCGCTTCTTGACCTACGATTATGTGTAGTCAAACAGCCATGCTGTTTTGCCCTCGAGTTGAATGCATTTTAATTCCAGATTAAATGAGTCATTCTACATGGTGACACAGAAATGCTTGTATTCTATAGGTGTTAAGAATACTGATAAACTAAAATGCAGAGCTGTGTAATCATGTGCATTTATCCTGCACCATTAAATACCTAATTTCTACTCAGTCTGAAAACTGCTAGGTCTCTCAAGAATCCCCAATTATCCAGAGCAAGAGCTAAAAATGGAAGTGTAATACTGCTGAAAAGCAGAGATTACCAGCATTACAATATGCTGGACAGCTTTTTCACACTAGAAGATTCTGAAATGAAAACCTGGTTTAGCTCATTTTTTCAGTGATGTTTCTTTTATTATGTCCCTCTTGCTCCTTCTAAGATCTGTAGAGTTGGTAAGGCAAGCAGGATGTTGCAGAAATCATCCCAGTAATGCAGAGGTGGTACTCTAGAAAACTTGTTTAGCTCAGTTCTTCCAGTTATATATTCTGGAATGTGCATATAAATGGGGGGCAGGGAGCGGAGGGCAGATTAAAAGCTTTGCTGGCAATTGTTTGGGGTGCCCTTCCTAATGGGTCACACTCCTGGTAAGGAACAGAATCAGACATCATAAACTGATTGACAGTAAAATATTTCTGAGGTTCTTGGTCTCAGGGACCACTACTGGCCTGATGCAATGATTACCGTGCGGCCCTCTGCATTGTGCTACAAGAAAGGATTCAGTGGGGTTCCCTTTTGCTGGGAAGGTACCACTAAAGAAAATCCCACTGTGAAAAAAACTGAGAACTGATGCCTTCTAAAAACCCAAGCAGTGTGGCTTGAAGGGATTGGAAAGCTCTCAGGAATGTAGGTCTTGGCAGTTTGCATTCTTTCATCATGAAGAACAGCTTTTGTAGTTTTCGGAGGATGATCTGCCTGCAAGCGTATGTCACGAACTGGCAAATATTTGCCTGTGACCTTACTAGCTAAACCTCAGGCTGGGCTTCTGTCTGTGGTTCTGAAATGGGCTCTCCCGGAAGAAGAGACAAAGGACTCCGTGTCTTTTCCTGGTTTTTATCTCCCTTTGCTGTTTTTTTCATTATGAGGATCTTTCTAAGGGACCTTGCCTTAGAATCATAGAATGGTTTGGGTTGGAAGGGACCTTAAAAATCATCTAGTCCCAATCCCTCTGCCATGGGCACTACACCCTCCACTACACCAGGTTACCCAAAGCCCATCCAACCTGGCCTTTGAGCACTTCCAGGGGGCATCCACAGCTTCTCTGGGCAACCTGTTCCGTTGCCTCACTGCCCTCACAGTGAAGAATTTCTTTCTTATATCTTAATCTAAATCTACCCTCAGTGTAGCAGGAAGAACCAGGACAGGCTCTCAGACCTAGGCTGCTGCTCATCTTGTGCCTCACTCTCCTCAGACCTCTGAGGAGCAGCCCAAGAATGTCCAAAGAGTGTCCATGGCTTCATCCATGTGAGAACCTGTGTTGTATAGACAAGCTAATGAGATTTTAAATATATGAAGTGAGTGCAGGTAACAATGGTTATATTTTAGCTTCTGAAGACCATAAAGGTAATAGCAAGATGCAAGAATCAACAGTTTTAAAATATTTATACTCTAAAAGGACACAGGTATTTGTGTGCTGAAAGAAACTGGAAACATATATGTTCACTGACATTCCAAAAATCCCTTGTAAGGATATGAAATACTTAACTGAAATGGACCCTGATACTTGGCTGTCACTGACTTCCCTGGAAGCAGGTTTGGGTTTGTGATCTGGAGCAATATGCAAGGTGGGCTTCTAAGCCAAGGATAAACTGCAAAATTATCAATTTCTTAGTTTCTCCTTTTTTTTCTACAACTCCTGACAGACTCATCATGGATAGATGCTCCCTCCCACCTCTGGCAACATTAGGAGCATGCTGAAGGCTGCTCCTTCAAGTCTCCTAGTAAACACAAGGGTCACTCACTAGACATCTCCCCGTCTGTCCTTCCCAGTGGATCACATGCAGCACTCCAGTAGGAAATACCTCACTGTTCTGGGTCAAGTGGGATCCCATCATTCTCATGCACGCGGTCAGGCTCTGCCCGTTGCTTTACTCTTGCCTTCCACAGTGCATCAGTGAGGTGCCTGAAGGTGGCCTTTCTTTTGCTCACTTTATCAGTGATAGTGTGATTTTACTAACAACCACGTATGGTAACTCAGCCTGGAGTTGGTTTGTTGTTTCAGCACTTACTTTTTCCCTGCCAGTATGGGTAGTCTGACAACATATTTTGGTGGTCTGTCATACAGACTCTGTTTCATGTTTGCTTAGTGGGCTAGGCATTTATTGATTTGTTTGGGGTTTGTCACAACAACCAAGGAAAAATATTTTGAACGGTATTTTGGACAATGTCTGCCTGAAAAGCTGTAAAAATTGGCAAGGGGAATTAAGAGACCTGAAATAACTTTTAACTCTATTATCAGGATATGTCCTAAACTGAAGGAGTATCTTTTTAGATAGACTTGTGAAATCAGGAGATGAGATTGAATTCTTTTGTGTTTATAAGTAGGACTTGCTGTCAATAAAGGTATGCAGTCTCTGACTTGACTGTGCATGGCTTAGGTTGAACTTAGAAGGAAGGACATAAAGGAAAAATGGGACTATAGATGTGGACATCAGTAAAGTCTTCAAGATTCCCATTTACATGCTTGGTAAGAATAGGATTCCTAATGATAATGAGTAGAGAGACAAGAACGGAGGTGAGGAGGAAAGTATATATGAGATTATTAAGGCCTGAGAAAAGGTGAGTTTGTTGATTTATGAAGGAGACAATCTTTTCACTGAATAAAGATAATATGTAATATTTTGTTGTTGTTTTGAAGATTGGGGTGGGGAAGTTGAGGATCAGTCTAGATTTACGTCTCTTTATTAATGTTTTTGTAAGAATATATAGAGATTTCTTTCTTTTAATAGGCATTCTGTATTACCTGGAAAATGATCAAGAAAGGATTCCCTGCATACAGAAAACACCTACTTTCTAAACTCAAGGTTCACTTGGCAAGGAGAGAGAATCAACTGGTGCTGTAACGGCTTCCTGATTCTGAAAAAAAATTGGAAGGGCATGGTGAACAAAGAAAGAAATGTTCATAAATCCAAGGTGTCCTTGAGGAAAACAAGGCTTCTAAAGCTTAGAAGATAAAGCAGCAAGCACTGAGACTCACGGGGGCAGATATTAATGGCAAACAGGAAAAGAATTAAAAGGCTTCAATCGTTTGCAGTTTCAAAGGAACGGTTTCCTTTGTTTTCCTTGCCTTAAATGGAGGCTGATGTGGATCCTGGAGAACTAGGCTTAACCTTGATGCAGACTCTGAAAAGAAGTTTGAAAGAAACATTTGTGGCTGTTGACCCAAATGATAACCTGACACTGAGCATGATGTTGCACAGGACTGATGTCAGCCCCACAGACCAGTGCTGAATATGCCCTTATGGTCTTCACAGCCTCCTGGGGACACTAAAAATCACCATCCCCACCCTTCAACTTGAAAGTGATAATGGAAAGGAGAGGACGTCTGGGCTTCCAGAGGAGTGAAGCTCTCTGTCAGTCAGTCAGCCTCTGTCTTTCAGATCCTTAGTATTCATGCTGTAAGAGTGGCACTGCTGAACTGTAGCCATCTGAATGTTCGGCTTCTCATCTTGGAGCTTGCTGCCTGACCTCCTGCTCTCTGTAAGGTGATGCGGTCTCCCCTCTCTGGCGTACTTGAATACAGTGGGATGAACAGCCCTCTGAGCTGTCTCCATTTCCTGCAGAGAAAGCACAGACAACTGATTTAGGCAATGCCCAACACCTAGCTGGCCGTTCTGAGAGGAGAAGTATTCAACCCTTGCTCACTTGGGCTAGGTCTGAGTATGACAAAGAAAGGAAAAAAAAAAACAGTGAGGGCTACAGCGAAGACAGGTGAGAAAAAGCTAAGTGAAGATAAAGATGGCAGATAATAAATAAAGAAAATAAATAAAGACTGCAGGCTCTGCAAGGTAAAATGTGATGTGTGGATGTGACTGGGTTAATGGCACTGGCTGTGATACCATTGCCTGCTGAAACCTGGCTATCCCAGAGGACAGGGATACAATTGGTGCAAGTTATTCAAGGGCCTAGCAGAGGATGATATGAGTGGCCACTACATCACATTTCCTGGTGTCACTGGCTGTGGAGCTCCAGATTAGAATCATAGAATCATCTAGGTTGGAAAAGACCTTTAAGATCATCAAGTCCAACCGCTAACCTAACCTTGCCATCCCACCACTAAACCATGTCCTCAAGTACCTCATCTATCCTTCTTTTAAATACCTCCAGGGATGGGGACTCAACCACCTCCCTGGGCAGCCCATTCCAGTGCCTGACAACCCTTTCTGTGAAGAAATTTTTCCTAATGTCTAACCTAAACCTGCCCTGGCGCAACTTTAGACCATTCCCCCTGGTCCTATCGCTTGTTACCAGGGAGAAGAGGCCGACCCCCACCTCCCTACAAGCTCCTTTCAGGTAGTTGTAGAGGGCGATAAGGTCTCCCCTCAGCCTCCTCTTCTCCAGACTAAACAACCCCAGTTCCCTCAGACGCTCCTCATAAGACTTGTGCTCCAGACCCCTCACCAGCTTTGTTGCCCTTCTCTGGACATGTTCCAGCAGCGCAACATCCTTCCTGTAGTGAGGGGCCCAAAACTGAACACAGTATTTGAGGTGCGGCCTCACCAGCGCCGAGTACAGGGGCACAATCACTTCCCTACTCCTGCTGGCCACGCTATTCCTGATACAAGCCAGGATGCCATTGGCCTTCTTGGCCACCTGGGCACACTGCTGGCTCATATGCAGCTGGCTGTCAACCAGTACCCCCAGGTCTTTCTCTGCCATGGAGATTATAGTTCTCTAAGAGAAAAGAGAGTTGTGGCAAGAGGTCTGTGCTGACCAGTATGAGAGATGGCAGGGTGAGAAAGTGTCCAGTGAAGTCAGGGAACTAAAAGGGTGCAATCTTCCTGAAGAAGCCTTCTTCCAGTGGGTAAGTTTAGGCATGTCCAGCTGAGGGGAACCATGTTTCTGCCTTGTATCAGGCCCTCAAAGTGACTTCATAAAAGAGAGAGACAAGATATCAAAGATATTTTCAGAATGATGTGGTGTTGAGATCTGGGTCAATGGGCTGAGGTCCAAAGAGCTGAGCCGCCCCAGGAGAAAGCAGGAGGTCTCTGGCTTCAGGTTCCTGCTGTCTTCTCAAGGGTTGCAATATGAAGGGAAGACAGTGCTTCTCCCTGGGAGAAGCAAAATTTGGTTAACCATGTACCTTGATGCCCTGTTAATTTATCTTCTTTTCTTTTGTGTGTGACCTCTTCAGATAGTTGCCACTTGAAACATGTTGTGCTGCTGTTTCATACACTTTCTTTCCTTGGAGGTGGAAGATGTGCAAAGCCTGTTGAAGAATACATGCATTCCAGGGGTTTAGGCAGCACTTGTGAGTTTCTTGATGATTTTTTGAATTTCTGAATGTATCTACTTTTGCAACCATTCTACAAACTGAGAGAAGAGTCTATAATTCTCAGGCAGGGAGGTGGGGGAGCCAAAAGATTTTCACAGAGTTCTAATCTGGAAACAGTCTCTCAGTATATCTGATTGCTCTAGTCCAAAGCTATTATCTTGGACAACAACAGAGATGGCTGGTGATCCAACATCAGCTGCATCTATGTGAGTGGAAAAAGTAGATGAGGGTGGTTTGGGCATAGTAATCCCTGAATGCTAATGAAAAGAGAAACATATTTGGCACCATTACAAGTCAGGGACTCTGAGGATTTCACAATTGTGTCCTTTTTTATGAACAATAATAAATTTGTCAGTTATGTGGGGAAACACTGTGAAAAATGAATGTATTTTACTGCATTCAGAGCCATTGCTCCAAATCCAGAGAGATAACGGCCAATAAAACTTTGAGCTGCAAGGTTGAGTTCTGCATTGCTAAAGCCTTCATTATGTGTGATTTTAGAAAATGTACACATGTGCCGGAGTGTCTCATTGTTCTTTGGCTGGTTAATTATTTTGTCAGTATGAAGTGGCTCTGATTCCAGCTATGAAATGCAAGTTTAGCTTATATTGATTCTGCTGTCCGTGTATAGGTCCTTAGCAGCTTTGCAGGATGCTGTTAAGAGCAGTTAAGTTTTATTTGCAGCTGAACCATGCTGTATGCTGTTCCCTGTCGAAACAGATTGCATCTCTGTCCAAATGTACTTGGTTGGCGTTTTTTGGTTTTGTTTTGGTTGGGGGTTTTTTTGCATTGTAGAGGTTTGTAACTGATACCTCCAATTTTTTTTGAATTAGAGAGCCAACCTACTTGGGCATCCCAAGGGGAATGTGACTTTGCGGTTCCCAGAACTGCATTGGTAAATGGCAGTCTCTGCTGTGGGCCTATAGCATAGCATCCATAGTCTGACCAGACTACTCTTGTCTTTATAGTATAGGCCAGATTCTTCATTAAGTGTTAGGCTGAAACTCACCATTAGGTTATCTGCTGCAGCTTCTAGTATAACACAGGTTTCCTTTACATGTTTGACAAATCCAGTAACTCCTTGTTTGACAAAAGCTTATATTTGGCCAGGCTGGAATAAACTTAGGAGCTCTTCCATAACCAGGTTCAGTTTTCAGCACTGAGTGAAAGGTACTCCACATGAGTGAAAGCACATTAAGAGCGTGACCTTACCATTTAAGACACTACACTGGCAGGAAGGTGGCAGGAGAGTTGGGGATGGGCTGGCTCCCACCATGCTCAGCTCTAAAGGACACCTTTCTGGGAGGACAGTGTTGTATTGGTTGTGGGTCCTCTCCTTGGGTAAGGACAGCTCAGTGCTGACAGTGGCATCTGCCAGAGGATCAGAAAATGGAAATTGTTATTCTCTGCCACCTCTTTACTATCTCTGACACCTTGTCTGTAGTGCATAGTTTTAGTACAGTATTATCACATGTATGGGGCTATGTAATGGGTGTGCTGTACCAAAAGGGTGTAGAGAGATTTACTGTTCCCCAGAGCAGGTTACAGTACCACTAGGAAAACTCTTCCTGAAGTCACCCAGCCAGATTTTGCTGCTGGTTGTATGTGTTTGGAGAAATGCCATAGTCTTCGGTACTGTCCCTTGTTTGCATACAGCCAATGGCGGAGAATCAGACCCTTCTTTTTATCTAAGGAGTCATAGGCAATTGCAGTCAGAGGATATTAAAGGAGAGAACTGAAAACAGAGGATTACTTTTGTTTTGTTTGATTTTAGAGACAGATGTTAAGGTTTTGAATTTATTGTATCTGGTTGTCAGATGCAGTCAGGTTTACCATGGTTAATTTTAGAGAACTAAAATACAAACCAAAATCACTCAAAACTAGAAACAACTTTCATCCTTTCCCAGCCAGCATGTTTGTAAACAATACAGTATTGAAAAACATACTTCTAATTGTGTGTTACTGTTTCTCCTGTAAGGATGAACAAACATTTGCACCCATGGGGAGCAGCATTCCACTAAATATTTGGAGATCAGCTGCGAACCGCAGAAAGAGGTCCAGATGCTTTCCTGACATCCATGTGCTTTTGATGACCCAGCGCTTGCTCTCTCCTCTGCAGCTGGGGAACTCCGTCCTTAATCTTCTGCTCCTTCTCCTACTGCTGACCAGCATGCTACAAACCAAGAGTCCCCTTCCAGTTTACTCTGTGCTTGCCGAAAACTGTGGTAAGTTCACTCAGGCCAAGTGCTGCCAAAAGTCATCTCCTCTCTCTTTGCCCCCTCATCCCCATACTCCTTTCTGGGGACAAATACAGTCACTTAAAGGGCTTCATGTTGCCTGCTGCTATGGCTTGCCACATTGTACAGCCTCAGCTCAGGAAACAGCATCTGTAGAAGAGTGCCACTGAAGTCCTGTCAGATGTTTTTGGCAAAGCAGCAAAGGGGAAGGCTCAGTTTGAGCATGGGAGTTTTAAAACTTCTGGGCTGGTCTCCAAAGTCTGGGACCAGAGCACTCAAATGGGAGTCTTACATGGGGTGGATAGGCTTGGGTCTGCATCAAGTCACAGGTATGAGTGGTAGGAAGATGGAGAGGGCTTCAGCTTAGGGGCACACATCCTCCGTAGCTCATTGAAAGTTCATTATTTTCTGATGGGAAATGAAATGTTCAGCCCCTCTCCTTTTCTCTTTTTGCAGTTTCTTTGCCCACTGCTACTTTACATCTCAGGCATAAAAGAAATCTTTGTGTTTAAATGAAAAACATATAACTTCACTCTAGAGGCGATTAAAAATGAACAGATGAAATATTATAATATACTGAACAATAGTCAAATGTTTTTTAACTTTTTCCAGAAAAACGTCTGCAGATCTCTGTGCCATTGCAGAGATTAGTCTAGAGGGATTCGATCCAACAAACAGAACAAGGTAATGACTTTTGATCTTTACTGAAGTGGTAAGAGAATGGAAACAAGTGAAAAAGAAGAAAAGCATCACAGAAGGTAGAAATCATGGAGAATACACCAGGAATTTCTGGAACATTTTACACTTCAAAAATATGCACATGTGGGTTGAGAACGGCTTCATAATTGTTATAGGACCTGCCTCAAAAAGTCTGTCAGAAATGCCAGGGGGCAGACTCTGACAATAGAGCAAACCCAAAAGAAAGATCCCCAGGAGTGTTTTATAGAGATAGTGGCCACACAATGCAGAGTACTCGTGCCATAGGTATCATTCAGGTATCTCCAGATATGGTTCAAATCTCCAAATACTGTCTGAGATTGGAAATGACAATGATAAATTTTGTGCAATTAGGTTGTGTTATGATCAGACTTTGCCATGGAAAATTAGCCTTGAAGAGGATCTTAAGAGATCATTAAACCGTCTTTCCTTCTGAAGACAAGTGCAGCTATATCAACATCATCCCTGACAGGTGAGTGTCTAACTTCTCCTTAAAGATGGAGGCTTTAAGTTGGGGCCTCAAAGATTAAATAAGCATTAACAAGCTATAGCAATGAGCAGCTGTGATTACTAGAATTAATCCTGTGTTCTAAGGAGCTGGAAAAATTAATCATCATTTAAAAATAACAGTGTGTAGGCTAATTAGCCAAGCCACAAAGCTAATTCAAAATTAAGCTCTGGAGAAAGGTGAGACAGTAAATATCCTGGTCTTGTCTTCCCCCCTCCCCTCTACCCCCAAAATTGAGCTTGCTCTCTCTGTATTTTATGATACTGATTTAACTAAAGATGCATAAACATCTTAATGCCTTTTGGTGGTGGGGAAGGAGGGAGGAATGCAGTCAGAATTGAAGGCATTCACTGTGGTTTTACCTGTGATTTACCTTCTGCCTTCATTTCACATGGGGTGGAGGTGAGCAGGTGGTGTGTGGTAAGGCTCTCCAACTTCTTAGCAGTTCCTAAGTCAAGGCAGGTAAGTTCCCCTCTATGGGTTTGCAAAAACTGCTGCTGAAAAATCTGTATTTATTACTAACTTGAGTTTATCTGGTTTAAATATCTGGCCAACAGGTTTTGTCTCTTTTGTGCTTACTGTGGCCTTCTTTTAGCATCCTTTCTCTCCCAAATTGCTGAGGGATGTACGGGGAAATTATTTGTGAACTGTAGTCTTGACTTCAGAATTGGGTCATGAGTTATTGTCTGAGAATTTGGTTCTTAAAACTAAACTGTCAGCAGGAATCATTGAAATTGCTAGGAAATGTGCTGTTAAAAAATTTAGTTTGTTTTCACCTGGACAGCTTCTTATCAAGTTCTGCAGGGATTTGATTGCAAGTCCAGTACAGCCAAAGGAGACTACCGTTTGTACTTCGGCAAGGCTGGGATTTGGACGTAAGTTAGGCTTGCTTTATAACACAGACTTAATTCTGTCACATACCTTCATCTCTCTGTTATTTTGCTCCAGACTGAATGTAGTTAAGGCTACAGGGTTTTGAGATGAGTGCCTCCTTTACAGATATAAATCCCTTTTCTAAAATGGGAAAAAGAGAAGTATATTGTGACTGACAGCTCAATCTGAGCTTTGCATCTAACAAAACCCCAGTCCGCGTGCGAGGCAGGAAGTGAATTGCAGAGCTTCAGAAATAGCACAGAAACCTACATTCTGCTTGCAAATGCACCGTTCATAGCTCCCAAAGGGGCTGTAGCTCAGCCCCATGCAACAAAGGCAGCAATCTGGGTGTGGAATAACGTGTAAAAAGCTATGTTATGATATACACTCACAATAAGGCTGCCTTACAGCAGGTAGGAAATCTTCTAATTGCTTGGAGTATGTGTTGGAAGGTTGCCTTAATGCGGAGAGTTTGCATGGAAATGGAGCTGAGCATGGCAGCGTATCTCTTTGAAGGTTCAGCCTGGTCCCATGAAGCTGCAATTAGGTCAGGCTTGGTACACGCTAAAGGGAGGTGGGCCAAAATCTAGCACCTTCAGCTGAGCATGGGGAAGCAAGACCTGGCATTTATGGCTAACAAGAGTTGTCAAAGTAGCTCTAGGGAGCTGGGCTCCATCCAACAGCATCTGCTTTGCTTGGGTTTTGTTTCTCGTACAATGGGACTGGGTTTATGTTACAGTGGGTCTGTGGAGTGAAATCTGACTCTTAAAATGACCCAGAAAAGGGGTTCAGCTGACCCTGCATGTTTTTTCCCAGCTCCCAGCATTGTTGCTTCCTTTCTTTGCAGAATTCTGTCATTTCTAAGGCATGGTGCGGGCAAGAATGCACACGTATGCAAGATGCATAAATAAATGTATGCTTTCTGATTACTCTGGTAGTGGTGGCATCACAGTATGGGACAGGGCATGGTAAGGGTCTAGGTGAAAGCAAACCAGCTTTCAAATCCTGCCCTTCCCATACCAGTGCATGATTAAGATCATGGGCTGGATCATGCCCTGCCTGGTGAGGGAATTAAGGTGGAGCAGCGGCATGCTGGCTGCAGCTGTGGGAGGCCTGCTGGCATCATGCAGATGAGCACAAGCACAGCGTCCCTGCTCAGCTGCTGCCTAGGATCCAGGGTGTCCCCAAAATATCACGCGGAGTGCAGTCTAGCCACACGCGTGTGTCATCCTGGTCCAATGTATTGCCTTTAGGGATCAGTGGGAGGGCAGAGTCCAAGTTGACGGTGGGAAAGGATTGGAGGGCTGGTAGGAAGCCATGTCCTAATTTCATCAGTGCGGCATAGGTTGTTTTTTTTGCACCTCTGACGTAGTTTGCTGCATCAACAGGCTGGTGAATCTACCAGCGTCTATCCAGAGAGTGTTAAGACCAGGGAGGATCATATTGCTTTTTTGGAAGGCATGAGTTTCTAGCACTTATGGAAAACTTGCAGATGAAATCTTAAAGATCTTGAAATTTCTAGAGAAGCAGTGAGAAACAAAAGACACAGGCACATTCATGGTATTCTGTCATCATGTTTAATGCAGTGCATAGTAAATGCATGTATGTATCTGTGTAAATAAATGTATACATGTCTGTTAAGTAGTTTCTCTGCTTATGATTCTAGGAGTTTTTCTTAGTAAAATGAAGAAAATATATAGTTTCATATCACCTGTATTTGCAATCCCCTTGTAAAAGAAAAGTTTTTTGGTAGCTTCTGTTAGTGCATTTCAAGAGCAAATATCTGAATCTGGTTTATTCAGATACACCAAACACATTTGGTTGCAATGATGGAAATTATAAAACCTTTTGGAATGTCACTTTTTATTTGCCTGAATGGAAAATAAACAAGCCCCTTGTTCATTCCCACCTCAAACATAATAATCTGGAAATTGTTTTAAATGCTGGAAAACACCCGTAGGAGATACAAAATGGAGAAACAGAATTGTCAACTTTCTGGAATGATTAATCCTGGATTTTAAACTAGGCAAACAACATTTCGCCTCAAAGAATTTTCAGAAAATCACGACTGAATGAGAGGACAGCTTTCCATTGGCCCAGTTTAGTTTATTTTCATCTATACTGCATGGTATCCTTTTCCAGGATTAATCTCACGAGAGAACTCAATGTGAAGCAGATTATGGGAAAGCAGTCTAATGAAAGTAGTTTCGCAACTTGAAAAGCACAGCCATTCCCAGGATGCTCGGGTGTGCTGCTCAGAGTGAATGGAAAGGAGACAAGCACAGGATGCTTGAGGGCTGGACCTCCACCCCCCGCATCAGCACCTTCTTGTGAGCCGTGCGCTACTGCCGTGCAATAGGCATCGGTTTGGGGTGGTGCCACCACCCCTACTTTGGCGGAGCCGTGCAAGGATATGTCTACAGCCCAGGCTACAAATGGGAATAACTTGCCACCCGCCATTTCTATCAGCAGGAGAAGTTTTGTACTTCTTTTCTTATTGCGCATAACAGTTTTCTCTGCCAACAGCTTCATTGATCAAGGTATAAATGAAGGTAGGGAGCTGACATTTGCTGTCCTCTCCGCAGAGAGAGGAACGCTGGCTCTGCAACCTCACAAATGAAGGGAAAAAATGAAATCGCTTTGGTCCCCTTCTGCAGAGCAGTCATTAACCTCACTAATGGGGGGATGGAGGTAGTTTTTTTTTAAAGCCCATGCCTGGGGGATTACACATGCAACTACTCTTAATGTCAGAATTGATGTTTCTAAGTATGTATGCTCCTGAAAATGTAACCCAGGTGAGCAGAGGTTCTGGCTGTGCAGATTTATCCCAAGGGGATGGAGGAGAACAGCGGTTACAAAATAAAGGCCCAAACCAGCCCTGTTTATGATAAAGGAATATCTATATGTTTTCATTTGTAAATATGGATTTCAAGGAATAGATAGATATATGTAATTCAGTGTGAAAAATAAAAGGCTATTCACTGATGTTTTAATATTGTGCCTTAATAAAATGACATTTTCCAGAGCCAGTCATGACTTTAAACCATATCATGGCTAAAAATATTAAAGGAAGGATCACCACAGCAACAATCACATTGCTCCCCTTCTGCAGAGGAAATGGAAAAACACTCAAACTTTGCCAACCTGAATAAATTATCCAGATTATCAGAACTGTAAGAAAAGCTGTATGTAATCAGCTCTGTGTGCATGTGTGTGTGCACATGTGTTAACTGGATTGCAGCCTGTTAAATACATATGTTAAAGGGGACAGCTCTGAAAATATCCTCAAGAGAAAAAAGTTACCATGGTTGTCCCTTAACTGGCCTGCAGACACCATGTGCAGCGTGGTCCTGGGGGACCTCAGTCCAGCGGCTGGGCTGGGCTGTCCTGCTTGTGGTGATGGGAGATGGGATGGGGGACACTGGTGCTCTCTTGGTCTTGTTCCAGTAGGAAGAAGGGAAATGGCTAGTTTATTCAGCCCAATTTGGGAGCACAGATGCACTCTTACTCTGCTCTGGAAGTTGTTTTTATGTGTTGGGTGCGGTTTGCTTTGCCAAAGAAAATCTTGTTATCTGGGGAGGGAAGAACATGGATGGAAGGGTTAGGGGCAGGAGCAATATTATCTCTGCTTGACTCTTAAGCACTCTGTGCAGGAGTCTGCACTGGAAGCCTCCTCTTTGCCAGGCTGCCTGTATGGTCGGTGGGGAGAGGCTGGCTTTTTTAGAGGCAACCCAAGGAAAGGATGTGACTTACTACAGTGGTAATGATGTCAAGATCTCTGGCAGATTCAGCATGCATCAAAGTCTCCAAAATCATGTCAGGGAAGCCCAAAAGCACGTGGCTTTTGAGCATAGGAAGACAAGGTTAGGCTTGGAGTGCAAAGACTGTGTGCTTGCATTCCTGCTGCTCCTGCCATCAGGAACAGCACTTGTTTAGCTGCTTATTGGTCCTGCACTAAACCCTGGATTGTCAGCCAGCCAGCAAGCTGCCGTCGTTTCCTGGCTTGGGTTTCCAGCTAGCAATGTTTTTCTGGGATGAAACAATTCAAAGAAATGATGTGTGATTGGTCTGTGTCTTTAAACTTTTAGACTTTTCAGGCTCATAGATGTTTTACAAAGGTGGTGTGTGCTCCTGCTGAACAAATTTAAGCCTGCTGATAACAGACTTGCTTTTTTTTTTCTTTCATGCAGGCCAGTGCAGATGTGGGCTCAGGAAGATCACCTCAGTAATGCCAGCTGTACCCTGGCTACATTTGGAGTATCTACTGAATGATGGGTCCAGTACATACTGTAAAGTTGATGCAGACTGAATGCCAGTAATCACCCATACCTGATGGTAATGTGGCTGGGAAACAGTTAAGACGGCTGCTGTCAGAAGCGTATGGGGCTTTCTCCTCATTTGCAGTACACGCCGTTCAGGGTGCCAGTGGCAGAGCGTGTACCTGAGCAAGCAGGGGGTTTAAGTTTGATCACAGCTGAAGAGCCTCGGTGGCTTTCACTGCTATTACCTCTAGCTTGTTGTAAAGAGCAGTTTATGTCAAAATTGGTTACTTTGCAATATTCTGCTTTTCATTTTTTAAAATGCAAATTTTAAAAATTTGCTTGCCAATTAATTTGAAAAAGCCTATGGACCCATCCACTCCTTATTCTCTTTTCTGTTCTTTGCTATCTGCTACCTCACTGTGCCCACTGTGGCTCCAAGGCTGGCAGCCTGCTGAACTGCAGACCTTTGCCACATGGCATGTGCTTTTGGGCAGGTTTTTGTGCTGGCTGGCAGTGACACTGAACCATTGCGGTGGGGGAAAGCTAACGGCGGCAGCCGGAGTTAATGAATCCTACATCACCCTGGAACAGGGATGGGAATCCCAGAGCTCAAGAGGGGGTTTCATGAAGGTCTTCTGTAATCTTGATATGTGAGTGACTGGAGGAGATGAAAGCACATCTGGATGGGCTAAGGAATACATATGCACTAGAATTTTTTCTGCACTACATTTAATTCAGTGCTTGTGCATTAGGGGTTTTTTTTCCCATCTCTTTTGAAGGTTCACTTGTTTTTCTGGGTGAGGAAAGATATGAGTGGTGCATATGGTTAGATGAATGTCTACTATGATTCTGTTATTGTGTGCTGGACCTTTAAAAATAAAGTGTTCCCCAGGCTGTAATCTAGGAGGGATTGCTATGTATCAATGCAAGATGGCCCTTACAGTGAGTTACACACTTGTTTTTCTCTCATGTAGTTGTTATTTTTCTCCTTGCTTGTTTGATTTAATTTGAAACAAAAGCCATTCTGGTTGCAGGCAATTTTGATTTAGGTGCTCGAGAAATGAGACAGGATTAGGTCTGTGGAAAAGATCACTGAGGAAATCCTACAAGAACAGCACGTTGCTTCACCCACTACCCCATCAAAGCCAGGTCTGGTCAAGACTTCTCTGTACAGTCCCAACCTACCTGTTAGGAGGACAGATTCTGAACTAGATGATAATTCAGCTTGATTTTCTTTCCCCTTCAATCTCCCTCCCACCAAACTGAGGTCCATATATTATAACCAACACCCTGGTCTACAAAGCTGAAAGGGTTCCTAGCTGCAAAACTCTTGTATGGGTTCCTGATAATGAGATAATATCTAAGAAGCCACCAACTTCTTTCACCCAGATCTACTGGATGAAAGTCTCAAATATCAAGGACATATCTAGACCAGATGTGGGTCAGATGCTTCTACTGTGTATGTATTTTTTTCACAGAATCAGCTTGCATTATAGTTTGGGAATAAGAGACTCGGCAGCCTCTAAGCTGAATGTGGCCTCACAGAGTGCCTTCCTGGGGTACTGTTTCATTCTCTCTGTTGTACCTTCTTGTCAAATGTGCTGGGAAATCAATGATGAACAGGAGATCCCTAATCTCCATGGATACTTGTCCCTGCATGGTGTCAAAATCTGAGTTGGCTGTTTATTTTCTCATATTTTACATATGACTGATTTACTTAGGGAGGGGAAGGGAAAGAAGGAGGCTATTTGGGGTTGAAGTAAAAAATAAGAGAAAGGAAATTTGGCAGTGGTTCTTAGCTGGAGCTGCTGGGAGGCCTCCAGAAGCCTGTCCCATACCTGCATCCCCTGAGCTTGTTGTCAGCTCTCATGCTTTGTTCTGTGCTTGCAGCAGGGTCTCAGGGGAACACAGCTGCTGCAGCTGCTCGTAGACCAAAAGGTGACCTTCTGACTAGCTGAAGAATGATGCATTATTTAGTGCATTCCTGGCTAAAACAGAAATGAAATGATTTCGTGAGCAGAATGATTTGTTTGTCCTTTCACTTGGGTGCATCCTCTTTGCACCACACAATAGCATGGTGTACACACCACTCCTCGTGGTTTCTTCTGGGTAAAGCTTTTGATAAGACAGGTATTACACTTTGAAAAACACTGTTAACTAGAAAGACCATAGTAGCCAAATGTAATAAGCTTCAGTTTAGAGGTACTAAGTTTGCAAAAACCAGCTTCTATTTGAATAATGTGTAGGAGTGAAAGCTTCCTGGTGAAGTGTATGTCTGTAGACTATCAGCTGATACTGGTAAGTATCATAACCAGCTGTTACTTCAACGTGAAGTATTTTCTGTCTTTCAATTAATCAAGAGTGTCTTGGAAGGTAGCAGGACATTCATTACGGGGACTTTTATTGAATATTTGTTATTCCCATAGACAGAGGCTTCAGCAACTGCCTCCCAGTGATCTGTGATAGCCAGGTACTTAGGCACTCTGCATATCCATTGGGTGAAGGGGGGGAGGCATATGGGAACAATTTTTCACAATGTCTAACTTTAGATTTCCTATGTGGTCTTCCAGACAGAGATTCAAAGAACCTGAGGCTGGAGCCTACCTCTCCTGCTGACTGTGAATGCAGACTGCAGTATACTTTGCTGCAAGTCCATCTGCTCTTGATCTTTATAAATACCTTTAAAAAGATCTGTCTAGTATTGTTTTTCCTTTGAAGTTTCCAACACCATCGATGAAGGCTTGAAAATTGTATTATTCACGTGTTTCAGTGAAGAGAGCTGAATTGTCAAGGTAAAAACTGATTTGAGAATGGCCAGTTTTTTCCAAGAGATGAGCACATGGAGGGACCTGGAGGAAGATCTGGGGCTTACCAGGGACTTCACTGAGCTCAACAAGCCCTGAATCTTAAGAAGGAGAAGAAATGAAGAGGTGCCCAGCAGACCATGCTATCTCATTGGAGAATCCAGGGGGCAAAATTCTCAATAAAATGATAGATATCTGGTTCTGTGGGATTATTTTTATTAGTAAAAGACTAGATGGGGTAAGGCAAGTAAACAAGGATTCCATAAATGACTACAAGTGTTTCAGTTGCCTGTCTGGCACTGTCTTAATTGTTACAACAAACAGCACAACATGATGACAAATGACCACCTTTCTACTCAGATAAACTGCCTTTAAAAAGAAAGGAATGAAACTCAGCTCTATGGTTTGTAGGATGCCAATTAATTAAAATGGACATGACTGGAGAAGCAAAAGCACCCGAGTAGCTTTCAAGCCTTTTCTCTGGCATGTTCTTACTGTCTCTGAGTCTTTATTTCCAACCACAGTGTCTGCTCATCCTATTGCAGCACCCTTCAAACCAGCCTCTCCCAAAGGATTCAGCAGACGTGGTCTGGGAGAAGAGCTGAGCATGAGCTGGTAAGCATTCACTGCAGGGAGTTCTAAGTGTTGTGGGACTTAGTCAAACAGCAAAGTACAAGCTTCTACTATGACTCATCTGATGTAAAACTAGTGCTAAGTGTTGTACATAATTAAAACATTATTACAGTGAGATAGCACTTCTTTTTTTTGGCATGGTTAAAGTCTTGAGAAGGTGTAATGTTTTCAGCCTTCAGAGCTGTGAAGAAGATGAAGAGTTCTGATGGGAGTTCATTCTAAAAGATATCATGGCTACGTGAGTTTAGATCATAATTTGCATTATTCCTGAAGCTCTGCATGTATATTTCAGTTGCTTTCCTGAAAGGTTGTTTTTTTTTGTGAGAATAAGCACAACCTTAAAGTAGTATTCATTAAATAAGACTTGCAACAATGACCTCTGTAGACGTTCCAAGGGTCTGCTGATTTTTATGCCCACAAATCATGTATCTTATTTTAAGCCACATTTCTTAAAGAGGTGCTATTGGTATTTCAAGTAACAGACACAAAAAATTACATTTACCATGGAATGCAATAAAAAATGTTGGCAACAGTGGTGTCAGGGAGCTATAGTTTCAACATTTGAACAGTGACTATCAGCAGATTCAGAACAGAAGTATTAGTCAGCCAGTGGCCCTACCAATGGGACAAGTTACAATTTGCCTACTTGCCCCAACTTTTTCCTTCAGAGGTCCACAAATCGACTTCGCTTTTTATGAATGCATCCTCTTGATTAAAATTTATTGTGGTGTAATGCAAACAGATTCAGATTATTGGCTGCTCAAAAGTCATTTATTCAGGTTACTTGCTTCTCATTACCCTTAACTAGTAACTGCTCTTTATGGTGTTATGATATTATGATGTTGTTTCTGTTCATTGATTACCTGTCTGACTTACAAGGAAGAGGTGGTGTCACTGTGAGATGGTGACATGGGCCATTTTAAGGGACAGGACTTTGAATGAACCTGTTTCCATCTGTGTATAACAGTGGATGCCTTTGAAGCATGTTTATGCTCTTACGTTGGCTACTTATTCAACCTAACATTACTACCACTTTTCTAATTATTTCCTAACATCTTGTACCCCATTTTCATGCACATCTCCAAGGAATTATCCAAATAAGTTACAGGGACTACGGAGTTTCAGGAAGAATACCAGGCAAACAAGGCACTTGGGTCAAGACATCTGAGCCACAGCCAGTGAGCCCCTTCTTTTGGAATAAGCTGAACAAACTATGGTTTTTTTACAAGTCTGAAGATTAAGAATTCCAAGGGGCTTTCTGAGAAAATGATTGTTTAATATAAAAGATAGATGAATTCCAGTTTTGTTTGCACTGCTGTTTTCTGGATGAGTTTCCAATCTATTAGTGAAGTAGTAAATGCTCCCCCAGCAACAAACCATTAATATTTTGAAAGGAAATCAAAAGCAGTATAAGGTTGCTAAAGAAAATGGTTTGAAAGGAAAAGAGTGAAAGATCATACCATTCCTATGATAGCTGCAAAAGTTTGTGAAGATTACAGCTGAGAGAGAGATGGGCCAGAGAGAGATCAAGCAGTCAAGGAGAAGGTATCTGCCTGCTGAGCTTTGTCCTAGCATGCCTTTTTGCAGGCTCACAGCCGAAAACGTTGTAGAGGTTGATCTGTAAGGGGCACACAACCAGAGGTAGAGTTGTGGGAGAGGATGCATAAGGGCAAATGGAGAGGGCACCTGTTGACCATGGTTATTACCAACTTGGTCCAGCTTTGACAGGATTTACACAGATTCTGGACACGTGAGAGAAATACTGCACGCGCCTTTTCTTCATAACATAGGGTTTTAACATCAGCTGAGCAGCCAGGACCCTTACTGTGGGTGCGTGCTGGAGTTGCCCTCCTGGTACAGTGTCTCTCAGCTGATCTGACTTTTTGGTTTTACTCCATCCACGAGCTCACTATGAGAAGAAAGGGAAAAGTATTTGTATTCCACTGTGTGCATTGACAGTAATTTTGTGGATGCAGCACAGCACTATAGAAAGAGACAAGTATGTGGAGCATTTAGAAGGCATTCATTTCTTCTTATGTTCTCCTTTTTCAAACCACACTGCAAAAGATTATAGTGGGAATAGCAAAAGAAAGAACTTGCACACTTCACAAAAATCAAAGCCTATATCCAGCTTGTGCTGGACAGGTATATTTGGCACACATCTGTGATTATGAAATGACTTTTAAATCGCTTTTGAACTTCATTTGGATAATGATTCATCCTTTCAATTTCCTTTGTCCCTTCAGAACATCCGCCATTAACAAACCAACCAGTTGTGATGTTTTACAATCCACATTTGAACGTACTTCTCAAAACATTGCACGCTCCCTTAAATGAGCAATTACTCAGCTCATTTACACAAAGATAAGGTCAATCTTGGGACTGAAAGATGGATCAACAACCCACTTTGGCAACCATCTTTGAAATAAGTCAAGAAGCAGTTGCACTAGAGACTTGTTAAACTGCAACATCCTGTTGCAGAAATGCAACATCAACAGGCAGCTTAAGTGTTTCTGTACAAACAGATATTGTACAGCCTTGATTTGGTAGAGCTGAGCCCATTACAGGATTTAGGCATATGCCTAAAGACGGAATTACTTACACAACTGAAGTTAAGATGTGCTTAAGTGTTTTGTTGTGCATGGGCCTACACACTACATCTGTGTTTGTATTAAGAGGAAAAGCTGTTCTACAAGACATTCAGGCATTTTAAAATGTAATTTTGTTCTGAACTGGAACAGGAAGTTTTACCCTGAAATGAAATTTAGGAAATCTTTAATTCCAGAAATCTTGTAATTGAGCGTACTTGAAACATAGTGTGTCAGTAATGTTGAAACGCTTTGTGACATTAAGATTGAAATATTGCATGTCCACATATGTTACTAAATTAATTAGAACCAACTGTCAACTAAGCATGCTGGGATTGCCTGGGCTGTGTATTACCCACCCTCTTGATGCAGGAAAAGCTCTGGTCTGATCGAGCTTCTTGGTTGAGATGCAATGCTCTGTGAGCACTGTTGTTCAGCCTAGCACTAAAACAAGGATATTCATCTGTGTATGATGTAGAACTGGACCTACGAAACCCTGCTCAGCCCAAATGGCTTTATGTTGGGACATCTCAAATGTCTTGTACCAGGTCTTTGACGCAGACACTGTGCTTGTAGGTGTTTTCAGTTTTCCTTGGCTTATCGGTTCTGGCCTGGATGTATCCAAGATGACTCCACACTGTCCAGGAGCCACCGGTAGTTTGAGCGCAGCAGCAATGGATGACCCTCATTTGCACCTGATGCTTTATGTGACAAGTGAGCCCTTCTGGAGCTGAGGGCTGCAGCTCTGCAGTCTGGGTGCAGGACTGAGCTGCAGCTACTTAAACTCAAGCTGGGTCTTTGCAGAAACTTTAAGGTTCACTTCCCTGAGCTCCTGTGGCCTGTCCTGCCATAGACATCTCAGTACCTGGGGACTGCAGCCTGACTGCAAACTTAAAAGATAAATGACCAAATCAAAGCTAAGCATGTTTTGGTAACTTCTTACTAACTGTTTTACCATAATCAATTGTCATTTTCTTGCAAAATGTTTCAGTATTGTGGAATCAGCATTCACTATAAGGAGACTGATGCATTGGAAAAAATGCAAGCAGCTGTGTGAGTATATAGCATGAATGATAGAAAAAATCTTATTAGACTGAATATATTGTTTGCTCTACCTGTCTCTAGATACAATGGCTGTTGAAGGAAGGAAATGGGTATCTGTCAATAGTCTCTGAAAGGGGATCATAAAAATCATGTTTCCCCTGCTCTTCAAGTTACTGTCCCCCTTCTCAGTCTCCTTGCCTGATGGACCAAGTAGGGTTGATCCCTGGGCCAAGACCTTCTCTTTGGGTGTGTGGGGTTAAGATGACAAAGTGACACTGAAGCAGTTGCTTTACAAAAATCTCTTTCTTTGGCCCAAACATATGGCATGTGTGGTGAAATTTATTCAGACAAATGTTTTACCTAAAATGGCAATTCCTACTCAAGTCTCTGGGTAGTTATGACTTTGTTTTGATGTCCTGTACTTTTATTTTGTGGTTGAAATAAAAATCTAAGATCCACAGCCTTTGTGTCTCTATCAGCTTCTGGGTCAGCTGCCCATAGCAGAGTTGTCCAATTCCATTTTTGAGAGATGTTCTTTCATCCTTTAAGGCCTCAACTCCAGCAAGACATAAACCAGTAAACTTAGCTGGAGCCTGTGAATATCCTCTCTTATGAAGGACCCCTTTGCCCCAGCTTGGCTTCTGTCTTACTATTTCTGTAAAAAACTAGAGCGGCCTCTTGTACCCAACCAACTCAATGCTTTGGGTTCAGATGTCAGTAAGAACAGGAGTGGGAACCTGGATTGTATGTTCATAACAGGTAATATGATTGTTTTCTTCTTTTGTTGCAGTTACTACATGTTATATTTTTGTCTAAGGAAGTAAAACGCCTTCACAGACGAGTACAAAAAGATACATGTATTTTCCCAAGTCAATGCATGAGCTTGTATGTACTTTACTGTACTCTGACACTTATTGCACGAAATATATTTTACATAATTGGTAGTGGCAGCCACATATTCTGAGAGAAAAAAGTGTATTGAGCTGTATACTGTGTATCACTGATAATGATTTGCGGCACTATCTGCTGTAAAAGTAAAGGATAATTTAGCACTTGAAAGCCAGGCCTCAAAACCAAAATAAAATCCTTTTCTTTTTCCACGCCTAGGCTAGGATTCATCTCACCTCACCATAGACAGCGGCAGTGTAGACACATATGGTAGGACCCATCACCCCAAGCTCCCTTTGCAGTCAATACAGGGAACAGGCACTTTTAGGCCATGATTCATCTGACCTATTTACATGTCTGCTGTAGGAGGAGATGAATCACTGCCTAGACTAGATCTGTGCGGAGGATAAAGGCAGCCGAAGATGGCCAGCTCAGATGTAGATGCTTATACAAATCTACAGTTTTAATTTAGACTTGCAGTTTGGAACAACAATTTTTCAGAGAAGAGATAAATATTCTAAGCCACATTTTCCTAGTAGTATGTGTGTACGAATATATATATATATATATAGATGTATGTTTTTTTCTTCCTGCAACAGAAACATTTTCAACAATATCGTTCAAAAACTAGCCCTATATCCCCTTCTCCAAATGTTCTGCCATCTGAAGAGCTGCCATTTTATCTCTCTCTGCCTCTGCCCCTTATTCACACATACAGACGTGCGTACACATGCCATGTTTCAGAGCTGGGACTTCTGAATTTTCAGCATTAACTCAAAATATACTCCTCTGTGTGTGGTAGCCAGAGCTGTTACACTTAGATATATTAGCTGGTTTTGTTCTTTAAAAAACCCAAAGCAAAATACGCAAACAAAACCACCAAATGAACATTTCTGAAATTTGCTACTGTTTAAAAATATAATTTATTCATATTTTCTGCTAGAATCTGCTCTACTGTGCCTGCAGCCTTGGTGAGACAGGGCATCACAGGAAGACGAACGCCAGTTTCTGGGAGACAAGTACTGATGTGGAGGGAGGGGGAAGACAGACGTGATCATCTAAGAAAAGGTGCGAGTTCCCAGGTGAAGCTTTGAGAAGACAAGAGAGAGGTAATGTCGTATTGTTATGTATAGAAGATCAGAGTTGAAAGACCCTGGTTTATGGGGAGTGAGGACGATGTCCTTGCAAGTACACTTGTGCACATGCTGTAGTATAATGTCCCAGTGTGTCCGAACACCCATCTAGTCTGCAAATGGCACGAGGGTAATATTTTAAAAAAGGAAGAAAGGAAGTCACCCTGTTGCAGAGCTTTACAATGCTCAGCTGCTGCTGAGGAGTGCTTGGTGTAGCTACAGTAGTGGTAGGCAAAATATCCCTCCCATCCAGCCGTTGGCACGCAGCAGAGCAACTCGTTTACGTGAGCACCTGGTTGATCAGTTTGCTTATGACAGATCTTGGCATGCCCTCCCCTCTGTCTGTAAAGCTTTACTGACTTGTGTTTTGCGGGATTTTTTTTCCCCACAAACTCTTGTCTGACATGGGAGGACTTGGAACAGAGTGATACTGGCTCTGGTGACAACGGGAAACTGCATTTTGGATAACCCTTTAACGGTGCAAGCTTTCCAGCCATTTAAGGGCATTTCTACGGGCATCGGGAGGAAAGGCTGTCCCTCACCCAAAGTCCATTGCAGTCAGTGGGAACAGTGCCCGCGACTGCAAAGGTCTTTGGCAAAGGCCATGAGCATCTGAAGGCTGCCTCTGAGAAATGGGCACCGGCTTGCGGTTCCCCACAGGGTGCCGTGCAGAAGCGGCTTCAGGAAGAGAGAGTGCTCTTTCGCCGGTCATCCCAGTGCATCATTCATTAAATATAAGGCCCTACAGGAAAACCAGGGCTTTGTGTTCTCTCTGCCCATCCTGCATCAGCCCTGACGTCAGTAGTTTCGAACCGTGGAAGTTAAATTAAGGCCAGTGCGGTCTAATAGGCAAGGGAGAGCAAATGCTAAGTCAAGGTAATGAGAAAATACCTGCCATCTGGAGCTGTCATAAGCACGAATTTACATCACTCCCCACAAAATAAATAAATTACAGCCTGCGGAACATTACTCTCTCTGGATGCAAAGCCCCGCTTCTGCTGCTACCGCCAAAAATTTTGGCCTCCCTGCTTTCCGTGTGATTGTCGTCTTCTGCCGAAAGCCCTGGAGAGATGTGCATGGGCACGGGGGGACATCTGCAACCGCTGGCTGTTTAAGCGCAATGGCTGTTGTGGGATGTGTTCGGCTGCATACGCTCGCTCCCTTCCTGGCTCTGACAGAAAGTTTTCCTCCCGGCTCTGACAGCACCGCAGCCACTTGGGGAAGCACATGACTTCCTCGGGAGACGGAGCTTCTTATTTGTGTTGCAGGCCTCCAGCAGGCATGGCACGGAGGCAATATTTATATCAGTTTTTGTAACGTCGTCTCAGCAGCTGCAATTTTGGGAACTGAAGTGCTGGCTGGAAGTGGAGAGAGAGGCACAAAGCACGCCACGCCACATTGAAATCAGGGTGGAAGGAGAAGAAAAAAAAAGGAAAAATCAGCAACCAGCCTCCTCCCCCAGAAAGCTCGTTGTGTTCCCGGGTGCCAGGGGTGCCACTTGCCCTCCAGATGGTTACCGCAGGGCCCATCTGCCTGAAAGCGAGTCAATGGAAATCACAGTTCAGGATGCCAGCGACAGGACTGCATCTCTCCCCACGGGGTGCCCGTGCTCCTAGGGGAGCAGGGCAGGGGAAGGGGAGTCCCCAGGCTCGGTGGCTTCCCATGCTACGTGCCTAACAGCCTGCTGAGGGAGGCAGGGGAGAGCTCGAGCCCTTTGGCTATGAGACAGCACAGTGCAACACTCGTGTGCGGATAGCGAGGCTGCCTCCAAAATGGCTGCGGCCTGGTGCCATGCCTCGGCAGTCAGCCCGAGCCGGCTCGTTAGCCTGGGTACAATGCCGTGCTGGTGCACGCACGCTGCTCCCGGGTGCCCAGCTGGCATCTCTGCCCCACGCTGGGCAGGTGTCCTGGCTCGTGCGGAGCTACCTCGCTGTGGCCCCTAATGGGAAATCCCCAGGGAACCGGGATGGGGGTCCTGTCTTCCAGTTGATTTACTTGCTGCTTCCCGTTACAGGAATGTGACCTGATTCTCTCCTCTTCTGCCTCCTGGCTTCATTTCAATGATGTTAAGCCAGCAGAGGTTTGAGGCTTCACTGGTATTACAGGCCTTGGAAGCCATTGCTGGCTGAAAGACAGTGGAGTCCTCTTCTCTGTATCTCCTTGCTCTTTCATCTGCCCTGCGACTGAGGCAAATAAGTGCCCATGGCTGGTCCTTTGTGTGTAAGAGGGGCTCTCCACTGCCCATGCATGCTTTTAGTAGGTGACTTGTGCCTCTGCTGCCAAACAGCAGTGGCTGGCGGGACAGTGGGACTGAGTTCTTCCCCATACACTGCTTTTTCTCCATGTAACTTCATTGGTCTGTGGAGACAACCAGACACTGGTTGTGTAGGTGATACACATTTTATCACGGTCAAGAGCTGAAGGTCATTTGCCCCAAACATAGCTGTTTAGTGCAAAATACCTTGACTCTCCTGAATTGCAGAGGGTCTCAAGAAAAAGGTCCTTTCTGCTGGGCCACCAACGAGCTCTCCACGTCCATGTTCCCCACAGTCTTCTGACAGGACTGCCGTGAGGCACCGGGCAGGGGAACCATCACTCTGTCTGCCCGTGAGTACTCTGAACACCAGCACCTGAAGTTGCACTCAGGCACCGTGAGACAGAGATACCATTAAAAACCAGCGACGTGGTGAACACGGCTTCTTGGGCTGTGTCCCTCAAAAAATACCCTCCAGTCTCCCACTTTATATGCCCTTGTGCCATGAGCAGCTCTACTCCATCTCACCAAGAACTGAAACTTCAGTGCCCAAGCTGTTTCCTTCGCCCAAATGCCCCGAAATGCTCCTGGTGAGTGGGGTCGAATATAGACAGGCGGAGGGAGGGAGGGAGTAAGCAAAGACATGACAGCAGCGGTGGCAGATCCTCAGCGGTGGTGTGGGGAGGGCTTGGCAACCCTTGCAGCACTGTCCTATTGCAACAGGAGGGAGGAGGATATACAGAGGTTACTTAAAAGCCCCCAACTTTTTCCAGGCTTCTATTTCACTTCAGAAATTCTGCAAGGGAGAAGGAAAAAAAAAAAAAAAAAAAGACTCTCTTAAAAGAAGGTACCCTTGCTAACTAAAATCTTCCTTTAAGAGCTTACTGCTGTTAAATAATTGCTACATTTAAAATTGCTGTTTTCAGGAGCTTTGGGAAGAAGTTGTGTTCTCAGCCATGAATATTTTCTTAGAAGGATGGCATGGCTTTTTCATTGCTACATGCTTACACTGAAATAGATGTGAAAGCAGTTTTGACTAGCTCAAAGAGAAGTCTCTGATCAGTCTACATCTGAGATTTCCCTTAAGGTCATTAGTGGGAGAGAAATAAGTGGATAAGTGCTTTTTTCTTTCTTTTTTTTCTGCCCTTTCCCTGATCTCTCTTTTTTTTTTTTTCCTCTCTCTCCTTCTCAAAAGTGGATTTGCTGGGTACAGAAGTTAGCCCTTTAGATGTTGGGTGTTTGTGTGCACAGGGACAGAAATACAATTCTCCAGTAATCATCCAGAGACTGTTGTAGGCTGTAGTATTTGGGATGATTGCAGTATAACTTAGAATGTCATTTTTATTAGGGGGAGGTAGTGTGTGATGTACTTCATGGAAATGTAATTTGGTATTTTGAATTCAATAATGCTGTTTTGGAGGGTGGGAGAGTGAATGATTTTCCAGTTCTTTTACCTGAAACTCCCTAATGTTTTTAATGCCCTGCTTCTCCTAGGCAAGTACTTCTGTGTTAGGCTTCCCTCTCCTTCTCCCGCCCCCCTTCTTCTCTTATTCATGTGTTTTGACAAACACAAAATGCCTTCCAATCCTTAGAGAGCTGTACTCCATCATTACACTGATGTTTTCTGCCTCTCGGTTTTTATTTATGTGAGTCTAAAAATGTGTAGCTCGCTGGCACCCCGCACTGGTTTTGGGTTCCCTCATCTTACATGTGCCACGCTGGCTCATGTTTGCTTTTTCCTTGCACTCTTTCCTTCTTTCATGGTATTACAACGTTTTTAATACAGGATGTCTGAAACAAGGAATACCAACAAAGAGCAGAAGAAGCCTCCTCTGAATGGGAGAAGAGCCATCCCATTAAACAACTCCAATGATGAAGAAAATGAGGTCCCTGAGATGGAGGCTTTTGGATTGATACCCAGAGGATTTAATCCAACAGGTACAGTGTACAATTAAGATATGAGTCTATTTTTACATCTTCCGTACTCACCTCTGCCCAGCTCTGTGAATTAAAACCAAACCACTTCTTTCCTTACATGTTTTGATCTCAGATAGCTTTTACTGCTGCAAAAACTTGCTAAAAACACCTGGTATCGAAATGATACCGCAGGTTATGGGTAGGGAAAGTGAGGAATGGAGGAGCTGAGTGACCGGTTTTCAGCTTGAACTGTGGGAATGGTTAAAAAAAGGAAAGAGTGGGTTTTCCCAGTTTGATCATAATCACAGAGTCGCATTAGGACCTGCTGGCTTCAGGCATGGCTGCGGCAGCACTGGGGTGAAGGGGGCAGGAGGAGCCTCCCCTCTTAATTGCCCTACTAGTTTGTATGGCCTTACTCTGACTGTGAAACTACTGCAAAATGCTGGCTGGCAGGGAAAACTTTTGCTAGATGTTCAGCTCATTCATAAAAATGAATGTGAAGCTAAAAGAAATCCCCATATTTTTATTTGTTGTCCTGTGAAAAGTGTTTCAGTCATTTGGCTAGGGAGACAAAACAACATAGTGGTAGAGGATGGGCAGATCAAATCACATTCTCAGTGCTAACTCTTTGGAGCGAACCTGAAAAAAATAGGTAGGTTTTGGTTTAAAAGAAATCAGAAGTGAGTTGAGGCAGGAACACAACATGTAAGGTGATGCTGCCAGTGAGAAAAACAGCCCTTGTCCAAAGCAAGGGTTTGTGTGGCCATAGGATAAACCTGGCTATGGTATGGCTGAAAAATATATTTGTGCATAACAGCAAAATTCTTTTTGTACAGTTGGGTCAGCTCTGCTGTGCGATTCAGCTTTGCAATGCTTGTAGCAACAACATGCAAGGGGTGACCTGAAGGGAAGGGACTGCACCACTGTTTCAGTGCGCATCAGCTGCGAGCTAAGCCTGTGACACCAACTGATGTGTGTCCCTGGACACACAGTTTTGGGGTAGGATGCTCAAGTCACCTGTCAGACCACGTTAAGGGTTTCTAGCCTGATGGAGCTCAGACTGGGACTTACACTGAGGAGCTGAGCCTGTCCAGAGCACTCCCAGCGTTGTGCTTGGGAGATAAAGTGAGTGTCTGCAGGCAGAGCAGGAGTGGCAGAGCACGACAGGGCTGTAGTGCCATGAGCACGTCCTTGCAGAGGACTGTTTGTGCCACCTCCTTCCCTTTCTCCTGCACACCTCTACACTTCTGGGTTCCCACATTTCATTGCTGTAACACACTGAGAAAAAGCATGCAAATGCTTTTATCCCTGCTGTTACAACTGAGGTGTTTTCTGGCCTTCGGGGTAGGACTGGACACCTGCTATAAACATCTGAACGTCAGTGTCTTCACCTATGTCAGATCATAGTCAACACAGAGCCATCCAGTAAATGGAGGTGAGGGCACAGGCTGTCTGGAGAGGCAGTGGGTGTCACTTCTAGGGTGATCTGTACACTTATCTCAGTTCCACTGGCTGCAGCAACCAGCCACCAACTGGCTGTAATAAGAGGTTACATACCAGGCTCGCATCATTTAGATGGCTAAATTTAACCGAATCCTGCCCTTGATCTGTGCAGTGTAGGTGTCTACAGATGAGCTAGTCACCCTCGTTTCTCTTGACAGCCAACGGAGAGAAAGAGGCATTTTTAGGGTGTGATTCATTTGACCTATTTTAGCTACTACTCTAGGATGAGGTAAAACCTTGTGCTTGACTAGCTAGCTCTCTGCTGACACCCACTTCTACTGTGCTGAATCACAGCGGGAGCGAGCGGCTGAGGCTGCCAGGGACGGCTGCCTCCCCAGCCCGGTCAGGGGGCTGCCTGCTGCCGGAGGAGATGCTCAGGGAGGAGGACGCGTAGCCCCCGAGTGCTTCTTCAGTGTGTCTCGGTGAACACGCCTGTGCCGTGCCCTCCCCCTGGCTCTTCCTAGCCAGCTCATCTCACCGCAATGTGTTATAAGTGGGCCTGGTGCTTACAGCCGCTTGGTGGGAGGACACAGCACTGCGGCCCCACGGTCTGCAAGCTCCCCACGCACCCTCCTTTGCAAAGTTCGGCGGCTTGCCAGGGAATCGTGCTTCCCCGGTTAGCAGAGTGATGGGCACCTCCTTTGGAAATTCATACTACCTCTCATACCCTTTCTCTCTGGTCCTCCAAGAAAACCTGATGTTTGAAGGCTATTTTTGTTATTTGAAAAATCAGCTCAAGCTTGTGCTCATTTATTTCCATGCAAGCTTAAGACTGCAAAAGCTTTAAGAAAGCATCAGACTGCTGCCTTTCATGCAGCAAACCTGCTTGCACTAAACAGCAGACCAGGCTATGGGCACACCGTCAAATGGACCTGACTTCAAAAGAGGCCTCGATGGCCACCTGTCCCTCACAAACAGATGAGCAGTGACGTCAGTATTGCCTGGAGCCTTCCTTTTGATCGCACCCTCGTGATGGTGTTAGCACATCCCATTACCCTGCTCATGTTTTGTCCTCGGTAATTAACATTACTGTAATTAATACAGGCTCGGTTAAGGATGATCTTCATCTGGCGAGCTCAATGCACATTTTAATACTGAGAGTGAAAGTGAAATGTGTTTTCTGCAGATGTGTATGGCTGTGTTTTGACAGGACCCGTGTAAGGCCCTGAGATATGAGCAATGGATGAACTGATGGCCCAGGGTGACTTAGATTTTCAGTTCCTTGAAGGGGCTAAGATGCAAAAGAAGGGCAGGGTCACTGTTGCCTTTTATTTCAGGACACGAGATAAAAACACAACAAACCCTCACGTCCATTTTTATGCCTCCCTAGAAGGAAGGAGAAGCTAAACCAAACTTACTGATACCTTCACCCCTCCCAGAGCCCCAAGATACGCAGCTTTTACATGCGGTGCTTTCAGCCTGGGAGGAGCTGGGAGAGACTCCCCTGCTCCTGCTTTACCCCCCTCCAGGAAATTCCTGCCTCACATAATTTAATCGTGAGCTTTGTCAGCATTGTTGTAAGTGAGTTTTGGTAAGTTTTGCAGGGAGGGAGGCAAAGACATGCCCCTCTTCATGGAGTAGCAATGAGTTTCTGAGCAGAATGCATTTAAAGTTTCACACAAAAAACATCTCTGTAAATTTAGCCAGCACTAAAGCCAGTGGGGATCTACAAAAGTTACTCTAGAAGCCTGGCAAATTGAGCAGAGAATAACAATAACGTTGCCATGGGACTTTAAGCCTGCCTCAGGATTGAACAGCATATTCCGGCCTTTCTGCAGATTAGGGTTAGCAGGATGGTTTTGGGTTCGGTTGTCCACGGCTTTTCCATGAAAGAAATGTGTCCTTGGGTGGTTTCCTTTCCTTGTTTCCCACGGGGCAGGGCTGGGCAGCTGATGGTGGCAATGCACGAGCTCCCGTTAGCTGTCGCCCAGAGCCCAGGCTGGGCGCCTTGGCCAGGGCAGCAGAAGGACCGCGCTGGCGTCCAGGGGAGCTGCTGCCTACGGGGCTCTGCTGATGTCTTGAACACATCCCTGCAGAAGGGCAGGGCTAACGTACACACGGCTGTAGTCTGGAGGCCGCACACCTGAGAGGGAGCCGCTCTGCTGCTTGTCCAGAAGCCAGCCACTGAGCAGCGTCTCCCTGCCTTCAAGGAAAAGGAGTGCGCAAAGCTGTTGTCTGAGCCTCTGTGAAATGGGCCGCGTTCAGCCCTCAGTGACTTGAATATTCGACTCATTCGCTGAGCGCATCGTTCCTGCTCACAGTGTACTCAGTAGCAGGCCAAATTAGCCACCATCACGAGTACACACAGCTCCACCAGCTGCTTTAAATGTGCACCTCTTTTTGCCAGGCATGAGTTTGGCTCTGTCGTTGTCGGTGTAAAATGCAGAAATTAGCTAGTTCCTGTCAGCACCTGGAAAGACAAGCTGAGAGCTGTGAGTCAAGCTTTACTCCTCTGTCTCTCTCCTGGTGGTGAGCAGTAATAGTCCTCCTGGCAGAGGTTTCATGATTATCTGCCCAAGCATGTAGGCAAAAGAATGATGTCCGGTTTGTTTTGATGTGGTTGCTCATTGTGTGAGAAGACTGCCATCGTGAAGATTCACGGTATGGTACAGTCATGTAGCTTGTGGTGACTGCAAGTGCCTTTGGCTGTCCCAATGCCACCCCACACTCGTCAGTAGCTCAGCAGACTAACTTCTAGCAGTGGTAGGCTATAACCCTTTAGATAGCCCTAATTTGGCAGGAGCAAAGCTTTGCCCATGCACGTTATAGATACCTACTGCTGTTTGCCTATAACTCTATGCTGTAATTATATACTGTAATGTTATATTTAGTTTTCATAAGAAGACACTAATAGGAGTGGAGGTGTACTGAGAAGCTGAGTCTAGACACATACAGTACAACAAAATCTTATTTAATACAGACAATCCAAGCTCTCAGCTGAATGCAAGATCACTAACTGCCTCTCAGGCTCTTCAGCACTCAATAGCAGTGGCACTTTGCAAACATTAATGAATTCAAGCAACACAAAACCCCTGTGAATTTGCATTTTACAAATGGAAGGCTGCGAGGAGGGAGACATGAAGCCACAGGCCACTGATTGTACTGGTAAACTTGTGACAGTGAGGCCCAGACTTGCAGAAAGCCCATCCCAAAGGAAAGATGGAGCCCAGCTCTCCTTGGGGACCTTCAGCTTTCCACCTGTAGCAACCTGCCCTTTCTGCAATTGCTTTCACCATTCACTGGAAGCTTTGCAGCCTCTGTGAAAACGGCAGGTGGACAGAGAAGCATCAGTCCATAAGTCCCTGCTCAGCCAGAAGGATGTAAGCCCCAAACAGATCCGGCATGCTCCATTGCACGTTGTTCCTCAATGAGGCAACGCTGGGGAAGGGGAGGACAGGGCCTCTAATGATGTTGAAATCAATATTGACATACCAGCGTACTGATGCCTTCCCTTTCTGTTTATTTACGTGTCTCTGCAGATTACCTGCGTGTTGTGGACATTAATATGTTCAAGGAGCCCCATGAGATTAACAAGCAGCAGCACCACACTGACAAGTACTACAGCCCCAAGCTGATAGTGCGTCGGGGACAGTCTTTCCAGGTCCAGGTTGACTTCAACCGACCCTACAAGCCAGAGACGGACCGATTCTGGCTGGAGTATTTGATAGGTAAGTACTTGGCAAAGGCTGTGTCATATCAGCGAAGTAAGGTTGAAGAGACTCTCATAAACAGGAACACAGCAGTACTTAATGGCTGGGTCGTTTCCTGTTACAATTGATAAACCATAAAAACAGGTTTAACCATAGGCAAGGAAATGCTTTTCTAAACAGGGTCTGAATCTTTACTCAAGAAAGTCAGCAGAATTGCTTGTGAGAGAAGGAGCAGCATCTGTTTAGCAAGAAGCTGTACTTTATTGAGCTTTCAAAGTTATCTCTGGTTAATCCTGTATAGCAATGCTGAAAGCCAGGTGGAATGGGAAACACCTTTTATTAGCGTTTAGGAGATGCAGAGAGGAGTCTGTTGTTTGAGGTGGGAGAGATGATTATGTATGATCTGGGATAACAAAATGTTGAGTATGCAAGGGGGAAAAATTACGCAGGGTGGAAGAATAGGAGGCCTTACAACTTTGCAGCCTGCATTTACAGCCAACCTGGTAACAAGGGAGAAGGTTCAGAGATTGTAGTTTTGGACCAGAGACTTACTCATGGCCACGTTGGAGACTTTCTTGATTTACTGCAAAAAGACCAAGAAAGCAATTTTTCCTCTTACTGGGGGATCTTCATCAGAACCACGGGTCCTAATGTACCTGTTGGCTTATTGAAGGTACAGGACTAGAGAAGGGCATGACCTCGCTAGAGAAGGGGAAAAGCAAACGACTGTGTGGGTCTTCCTGCTGTGCTCCAAAGCTGGCCCCACCGAATGCTGCTTCCTACATCACAGCTCTGGGAAAGCCCCAGGTTCATCTACAGTAATCTGGGAGTTTCTGTGTTAAGATGTCAATGTTCCCCTTATAAACTCTTTAAAGTAGGTTTGAATTGATGTTTTAATTTACTTTCCTGAGAAATGCAGTTCCGAAATTTGTAACATTGATTTTTTTTTTTTCCCCACCATTGAATTATGGTGATGTGGCCATTTATTAGATTTGTTGCCTTTTAAAGCTAGATGGGTGTTTATCTCTTAAACATATGTGCAGTGAAAAGGTTACTGTCTGCACATTTTTTTTCCATGGGTCTCTTCCTTCTAATTTAAATTAGGGTTGGGAGGCATGTTATGACAGTCCAGTGAATGATTGGCTGAACAGCCACAAGTGCCTTTAAAAATTTAATATGCATAAATATCATTAGTTCTTTTGGGATTTAATTAAATTCAAGACTGTTCCCTTAATCTTTATATGTTTAAAACAAACAGCTGTAGCAAGAAGAAGTGGAAAATGGAACATTTGTTTTTTATTGCATTGTGTGCAGTTTGCATTTGTTTTAATCAGATATTCTATATTGGAAGAAGAAATTTAACACTTCTTTTGATGTTGCACAGTCCACTTAAGAGAACATACTCATTTATTTTCCTGTTGGTCTTTCCTAACACATCTGTCCATGGTTTCTACCTTGAATCCCTAAGCATGGATAAAAGTCCCTTTATCCTCAGCCACGGTAGGAAGGAGGTTATATGCAGCCTGAGCTAGGGGAGTCTTTGCAACAAACTTAGCTCTGAATGATGACTTTGGAGTCAGCCCGGAGCCTGTGGTTGTCTTGCCCTCTCTGTTCTTCACCGTTACTGTCCTTTCTGTGAACGGGGAACGATAATGCTGATGTCCCATGTGTGGTGGCAATCAGCTGAAATGCTGCATGTACAGGACAGTATACAATGCTGTTGGCTTCACCTGCTTTTTAAGTGTCTGCTTCTGTGAGCACCACTGCCCTCTTGCTATGAGGAATTCAGCTCACAGAGATTCAGCTGGGAGAAGAGATGTTCAAGCTCCTCTTCTAAGAACTGGTTAATACTGAGTGCTCCACAAATGTTTCTCTTTACGCACATGTGGTGAAAACACAGAACGTTTGTTCTCAGCAGCTAGCAACAGAAAGCAAACTAAAAACAGTCCACAGAGAAGGAAATTATTCAGAGATGATCTGCTTGACTCTTGGTGGTACTTCTTTTATTGGCAAGTCCAATGTTTAATAGCCTGAAGGGGGGAAAGGGGAGGTTTCTTGTACTTAGGAAAGGGCACTGAGTGCTCAAGGTTTCAGTGCTATTTCAGTGCTATGCTCTCATACCTTTTTGTCACAGGGAGACGTGGCCATTTACATCCAGGTTTTTTTCTGTCTGCCTGAAGAGCAGGCATTCACCTCTGATAATGCCAGCTGCATGAAAACCAGAGCCCAGTCCAAAACCTGTTGCGGAGGCTGCCTCTGCGAGCAGAGGAGGGAGGCAGGCACCTCCAGGTGGCAGCTTAGCCCTGCTGTCTTAAAATGGGATGAACTGTCTTCACGATTTTTTTTTTCCTCTTCCATTGACTCTCCCCCATAGACCAGGCTCTGACTTTAAGATCACCAAAGGCAGGGGAGGTGAATCCTACCCTCAGTACTGTGAGGCAGAAGCGGCACCAGGGGACTGGCTCAGGCAGCAGCCGTACAGCAGAGGCAGCTTCAGCTCAGAGAAGCTTTTTGCGCTGAAACAAGGAGTATACCACCTAGGAAAGTGCTGAGTTTGAGAGATTAAAGTGATGGGCACACAGAAATACTGGCAGGGTGTTGTAAAATGACCTCTGGAAGGAGCTCTCTGTGTGCCCGAGCAGTAGATTTCAAACAGAAGTGTAGAATAACCTAGGTTGGAGGGACCTCCGGAGGTCCCATGTCCAAGCCCTTGCTCAAAGCAGGTCCAGCTTCCTCGGGCTGCTCAGGGCCTTGCCCTGGGGACAGGTTTTGGGTGTCTCCAAGGGTGGGGAAGTTACCCCAAGCAATGTGGACCAGGTCATCCAGGAACTGTAGAATCTTTTGGGTGTTTCAAGGTGCTGTTCTCATAAGGTACAAAGATACGTTTGGTAGGGATGGCTGGCCTCGGCTCCCAGGGAATTCAGCTGGAGCTGAGAAAAATTAACGTCTCTTTTTGCTTACAGTGAGGGCTGTTTATACAACAGCACCTCATAAAGCTATTCAGAAATTATTAGTTCTCAGCACTGGAAATTTCCCAGCATTGACATTAATCTATCACAGAATTTTTATCCATTAAAGACTAATTTTGGTCTTGAAAAATGTGACAATTGTAATGACTTGATCTTGTGGGTGCACAGGACTATTCTATTTCCTTTTTTCCCTAAAATTTAGTTTTACTTCTCTTTTTTGCTCCTATTTTTGCTTCTTTTGCATCATTAACAAGATGATTAATGAAGCAAGTAAAGCAAGTAGAGACTGCTTAATCCTTCTAATTGATAATGAATCAAGGGTACCTGGGACAAATGCTTCTTGCATCGTGTAAAACTAGGTCTGAAACACTTGCAGAAGAATCTTTAGTAACAATCTTTTTTAATCCACTGTCCATTTAAAGGCCATTCACACAGAGTCTAGAATTCATAGGTTAAGTTGTATAAACAAATATATATATACGTAAATATATAAATAATTCACCCCAATCTCTTGAAAGTCACTTTAACTGATATTCTTCTGTGATGGTTCCTTATGAATAAAATCCTTTTTGCTTTAACAGACTGTTTTCCATAGAGTCATCATCAGTGAAACTGGCTGAAGTGCTAACGTGAAATATTATAATTCAGTTTTTCACATAATGCTTCATTAAATTAGGACCATATTTGTCTGCCAAAGTATGGAAAACAATGAATGTGCCAAAAAATCCACATGGAAAAATATCCACTTATAAAGAGTACTGGGATGTTATTCCAGTTCTCGTGCTGGACTGTAGCCCTGCCTCAGTACCTACGGTTTGGGAGCTGCTCCATCACCACATATTTCCTTCCTCACAGCCCACTTCCTGGCTTTAATGAGAGGAAAGGTGAGCATCACCCCTTGGGTAATACTCATTTTACTGGTCTGGGGTTGAGATGAAAGAGCCACAAGAGAAGCATAGATGCTGTCCTTACATCCAGTTCCCCACTGTGGGAACAACTTCAGTTTGCTTGGAGCCCGAGGGAGTTCAGAGGAGCCAATGACTCCTTCACCCATCTTGATCTCTCCTGACTACCGCTTTCATGGTGACGGGAATACTTTGTGCTGCTCTTGGCTTTCCACTGTGTGGGGCTCAGCCTGGCGGAGCACGGCTCCCGCACCTGGGGCAGCCAGTTTGGCATGAGCGCCGCAAAGTTTCCACAGCCACTGCTGCGCTGGCAGTGATTCCTCTGAAAAGCAGATGTATGATTAGATGGGCTTATATGGCCTTCAATCTTGCTTTTAGTAGTAGTTTCCTGTGCACGGCTGTAAATCCTAGAGTGGTGGATGAGTTTATATGGTACATCCTTATTCTAATGATATATTTCCCCACGTCCTCATAAATTGTTGTCTATTTGTATTTTCCTTAAATGGCTTCATAAATCCATATATATTGGCCTATCCCTAAATATTATTATGAACGTTTTATTCATTGGCATACTTCTGGAATGATCATAAATCCCAGTCCTCCAGGCTGCTGTCACCTTTCCATAAGCATGCATGCGTGGGCACCCACGCACCTGCCCATACGCACTCCTCTGGCTTCTATAAATCATTGGCTTTTGGCCTGAGATGAGAGCAGAGACTTACTGCTCCTTTTTCTACAGTCTTCCTAGGCCTGCTCCAGAGGTACAGTTATAAACACATGAAAGCAGCTAAGAGCATAAAGATGTCAGAGCTGATCCCATATGGCTTATTTAGGTGACATCAAATTTGCACTTATAGTCAGAGGGGCATCTGAGTACAAGTAAATAACCAGGGGTCCGATTCAGGACACCCATGCCAGAATGAATGAAGCTCTTCATACTGTCCTACAGTGTACACAGCCCTTCCCTAATTTCCCAGCAGTGTTGGGACATGTGTTATTCCATGAAGGTTGAGGTTTTGTTCCTTTTGTCAGGCAGTAAATCTGTCTTAGAGGGAAGTATTGCTACCCCTGTTGTCACCTGTCCTCCTCAGCAGCTCTGGGGCAGGGCAGATGGTAGCTAATAGAGTGTCCCCCAGCACCTCAAATGAGATATGGAGCTGAGTTCTGCCTCTGGGAAAAAGTTACTCATTGGAATAAGTCGGATCTTGATTTTTTTAGGAGCCTTCTTGGCATTATACAAGAGCAACTAACTCTGGTGCTGGGGCAAACTCTGTTGGTGATACTATGTAACCCAGTGCTGAGAGTTTATTAAATCACTATATCCCTGTTTAACAAAGAACTATAAAAATTGAACAAAGATACAGAAATACCTGATGGTTTGAACATGGAGTCCCATTTTGGGGAAGAAAGAATAACGTATTAATGGTGGAACACATTTCCTAGAAATTGACTCCAGACAGAGAAGAGACCTGTTTGCCAGATCTTACCAAAGAACAACAAAATCCATTTTCTGAACAAAAGCATTGGGATATTTTTTTCCTCCCCTCTGGAATTCCTAGGCATGTCCCAACAGAGCAGAAAGGAGGGAGTGTCTCGAGGTTCTCCATGAATGCAGTATTTCATGCAAAGGAATCTTTATCTTTACCTTTATTATGCTCTCCTTTTGCACTGCTGCAGCAGCATCAAGTGGCACATAAAATCTAGCTGTATTTTTTAATGGTTTTAATAGCTAAGGTGTGTGGCTCTGATGTGTCTTTTACCACTGTAAAGTGGTAGAAACATTCACTCCTGGGCCAGAGTGGTCAGATATAAAGGATTCCTAACTGGAGCCATATGCAAAAATTATTTCAAGATATTTGGGTTTCCTACATTTCCAAGTTTGTATGTAGTACTTCTGAAGGCAATGGGATTTGAGAGTGGGAGGAACCCAGGTGTGATAGTAAAGCAGTGGCTCAAAGGCACTACTGGCTTTTACAAAAATTTGATCTTCTTGCTTGTTTTGACTGTTTGGGATTTTACTAGAGCATTTGCCTTTTTCTTTTTTCTTTGTTTTACTTTTTCTTTTTCTTCCTGTTTCTCCTCTTCTCTCTCCTCTCTCCTTGTCCTCTTCTTTTCCTTCTCCCTTTTCCCTTCTCCCTTTTCTGACATTTGTTGTAGTTATTCATAGTGATTAATAAGGCATGGTCCCAGTATGCTAACACCCATCCCCAGGCTGCTGGCTGCAATGAGGCTTACCTCTGCTGCACAGCTACTGTACTTGTGGCTTCCAGCTCAAATTTATTTATCACCCTGTCACAATTACTGTACTTCCAGGGCTGGCATTGAAGTAGATTCTTTACCTTTTGTATGAAAGAGTGTATGTAGGTAAAACAAATGAACCTAACAGGAAAATTGTAACCTTACTGTTCGTAATGTAAGCCTCAAGGGGAGACAGATTCCTTGACTCCTGTAAAAAACAATCTTCTGAGGAGGGCTCCTAAAAAGATTATTGCCAAACAGCTTTGTTCACTTCCCTCTCTTCTGAGGTATCCTACTTCCATCAGGGAGGAAATGTCCTCTGAAGCTCATTATATCTCTAATCTCTGTGCTACCAAATTTCCCCTGCTCCCTGCTGACAGCAAGAGGTCTCCTCACTTGTGTAGCACCTACCCAGGAGCACCCGCCGGTGCCTCCGCTGGCTGCGCTGACAGCACGGCGCTTGCTCAGCAGTGGCATTTAGGGACTGTTTAATGCACGCATACATACAGCAATGTCTATGTTTGCTGGGGATCAAGGGGAAAACTAAACTAGATGGAGATAGGGACTTACGAGGACTGGGCAGAGGAGGAGGAGGAGTGTGGTTTGAGCAAGTCCTGGTCCCTGTTAGTCACTTGGAAGGAACAGCAGCAGGCTCAGAGAGCCGGAGGAGGAGTGCTCGTGTTTTGCCGACTGAACTTGCTGTACCTATCTCTCGCTTTCCCTCTGTTGCTGTAAATCTCTCTCTGGTGCGGCAGTTTTACCCAGAATTAAACACAGCTTGCCTCTGTGCCTGACGGGCCCGGAGCTGACATGCTAAGGAGCTGAGGCATATGTTAAAAATAACTCACTTTGAATGTATGTGCGTGTGGCCACAGTTTGAGACGTTTCATTCTTTTGCTACTGCGTAAGTAAGACTTAGGCAAGCTTTAACAAACACTACACTCTGCTTTTTGCCCTTGTAAAGTGTGTGTGTGTGTGTGTGTGTGTGTCAGGGGGCATCCCATATATATGCCCGCATCCACACATGCCTCAGTCATGATGCATTTCGCCATGTAGACCTTCACTCATGTTGACTCACTTTCAAAGCCTTGTGATGCAGCACTGAGGGAGACCTGAGTTCCTTTGATAGCAACAGCAGCTCTTTTGCTCCTCTTTTCCTGGGTGCCTGGAAAGCCCAGGAGGTGTAGAGCAGAGCTGATCTGCAGCTGAAGTGGGCTGGAGCTTTAGGAGCCCAGCTTGGAGAGCTACAGAAACCAAGGTGGCATAAGAAAAAAGTACCAAAGGATTGCTGGCCTGTGCACTGTGAAACAGGGGAAATAGATACGTTTGGGCCATTAAACCTTCTGTAAAAGGGAGGTTTCTATAAAAATATTGTCTTCTGACAGTACCATAGCTCACTACGTAGCATTGAAATGGAGAGAGTTGGAGGCCCATGAAAGAGGGCCAGTGTGAAATCTCTCCTGCCCTCTCCTGCCTCGAAGGCAAGGCAGTCAGCAGCTCCCATTCAGTGCCTGGTGTCTTCTGAGCTGCAAAAGGAGTCTATAAAAAATTCACCTTGTGCACGGTGGTAACAATGCAACAATCTCCAGGCTTTCCGAATTCTCAGGCTGGATTTTCCCATGTCCGTGTGCTGTTAGAGAGAGCAGACAGGGACATCCCAACAGCGTGATGTCATGCAACGACTTTGTCTTTCACAGAATAATTGGCTGTGAAATGTCCTCGAGTGAGGGCCAGGGCCTCCTACACCCAAAGCACATGTGAGCATCAGGGAGTGAGGCAACCACAAAGAACTGGCTGTGGAGCGTGGTTCAGGCTGCCAACTCCTGGAGCAAATCAGAGTGAGAGGGATCCTGAGCCAGCTGATGCTGCTGGCAGAAGTACCCTCCTGTCAGCGTAAAAAGAGTTTATCTTCTCTACATGGTTCCTGGTCCTGACATGCACCCAAACACCTCTCCGTGGGTAGGGTTAGCACCAGAGATCCCGCAGAGAGTGCTCTGCCAGGCGTTTGCAGGTTTTGGTAATGAGTCTTTGGATAATATTGAATTTTCTTCCTTAGGGACTCCAACCCGGGGAATGAAATCACCATTGCACATTATCCCTTCTGAGAAAGGGCTGACATTACAGATATCCCAACTATGAGCCAAAGCTGTCCCTACTTTTCCACTGCAGCCAGAAATGTGTGCTCAAGATGTAGATAAAAGTCAAATGGCCAAGCCATTTTGAGAGGAGTGCCCTACAATGTTGATAAACCTAGTACCGAACCTATATAAGGATTCTTTGCCAGCAACCTTAGCATGTAATGCCAAAATTATTCAGCTTTATAGCGTTCTAGTATCAAGACAACAGATGTGTGTATAGGAGACTAGTGTGGCTGGTGCTGTCAGGTGTCTAGATGTGTGATTACAATTCAGCTCCACAAGCTCCTGTCAGAAGTAACAATTCCCTTGCTCTCCCATTTGCATTTTGGTTTTTGTTTCAGAAAAGGAGGGAACCTGTCCTCTCTTCAAAGAAAACATTGGAAATTGTTCACTGTGCTCTTGAGGGCTCTGCCCATCTTCGCAGGCTTTCTTGTGGGTTCAGGATTTATGCAACTGTTAGCAAGCACCAAACCCTGCTTATCTGTCAATGTTCTCTTGTATTTCTGTTTATAACATCTGCAAATTATCCTGACTTCTAGGATATCCTTTCCCTGGCATCCCTGCTGTGTCTGCAGGGATGCAGGCAATAACCCCGGAGCGCCTTCCTACTGGGGAGTGATTCTGCAGCCTCCCCACGTGATAAACGTCCACGTGGTGCACACGGACGTGGTGGTGCAGAGCCTCCACCACAGCACAGCTGCTTCTGTCCCAAATAGGCTCCCACACTGACATGCGGCTTCCAGCAAAGGTGGCAGTGGCAGTTCCTAACCACGTTAAAATAGTAATCTCTTCCCCCTCCCACCTTTCTGAAAGAAGTAAGGGAGTTATTTTAAAAAGTAGCACTTGTTAATGGTTTTCGAGGATGTCAGTTCAATTACTTGGTTTGCTCTGCTGCTTTGTTTGCGTGGACCACTTTTTTAAAAAACCAATTATGTCAAAACAAGAAACAAAATATCAACTGTAGAGGCAAGCTGGGTCATATCCAGTTGCACTACAAAGAAAAAGAATATGTTCAGCTCTTAGATCACAATTGTTAGCAGGGTAAGACTCTCATCTCTGTTACCTCTATAGGCGCTTCTCTCTAGACTGGTTTTCCTTTGATGGCTTATATTTGAAGTGTCCAGTGCTTTATCTTCTAGTGCTTTCTATTGATTTTGCTCTCTTCTTCTAGTGCCTTTTTCTTCTGTAGGTCTTTCCCTTCTGTTGCATCCCTCACTGATCTGAACGGGTTTCATGGGTTACAGTACCCCTGGTCGTCAGGGCAATGTAGGCTATTATGTGCACTGAACATTTGCAAAATGGAAATTCAAGTGCACCAAATAATCTCTTGGATGAAGCACAGTAGCCTCAGATTTCTTAGAAACATGTGTGTTGTGGCAGCTCACAAGCTTCAGAATCAAAGCTGGAGTTGTCCTTTCCCAGAATGTAGTAGTGTTCAGATCTGGGATTATCTCTACATCAACTGTATAAAAATAAGCAAGCAGAAAAATCAACGCCCTTGTGAGTTTAATTTTGAAGTTTTTAAATAGTAGGAATGAAAAATATAGCAGTCTGTCTCTCTGTCTGCCATCATTGCTTTTCGTTACCCTATTTTTGAATGAAAGAGTCTGACTTTCAGCCTAAAATATGAAACAAAGAATAGATTTGAGAATGAGATAAGGAACTCAGCCTTCTCACAAGTGTCTTTTCTGTCTATGCTGCTGGTTGTCTTCCAGATATATTTTGGCTCTACCTCAGGCTCAAAGGGTGGATCCTCACATGAGTTTGAATCCTGGCAGTGTACATGTTTACATGTAGCCTATCTGTCTAGATGCTTTTTATAGTTGGCAGGGTAAAATAGGCTTCTCTGGGGTGTGATTTGTCTCACTATGAGGTAGACTATCACATGCAGTGCTTTGGAGGTATGTCATACCCATTGTTTGCAGAGTAAGTTTGGCTATCCAGCCCAGATGTGCTCATCTAGACTCTGGGTGTCCAGCATTGATTCCTACTCTGTCCATGAGGAGTAGACACTCTGAAGGAACTAAGTGTTGGGTATCTGCTGGTGGACTGACTTGTATTTCCTCTGTCTGCGTGGACTTCATGAAAGAACGCTTGGTCTCTGCTTGTCAGCGCAGCAGTGCAGTGAGAAGAATGAGATTCTGCTCTGCTAAAGAGCCCCAAAGCTGATGTCCATGTCTCAGTGGGCACTTGTGTGCTAGCGACAAGGGTGGTGGGTGCATATGAGCTGGGGAAGCGGCAACCTAAACTTACCAACAGTATAGCTGACACCAAGGCAAGGAGCAAGCTGGACTGCAGCTTGCTGCACTAGGATAAACGGTAGTGAGCAAGGAAAGCCTGGGACAGCCCCTGCTCGTGCTGCCAGGGCTACACTCCTGGCAGTGCCCGAACCAGCGAGACTAAAGCTTGCTGGAGTGAGATGGGCGGAGGTGTCTGCACAGGCTGCTTGCTGGGAGGTATTGCATATATTTGTGTGTCTGTACTGCCAAGTGACCAGGCACTGTGTGAAGCAACGAGGGAGGTAGATGGTTTCCACCGACTCAAACTTGCCGTCTCCATTGAAAATAGACAAAGGGATAGAGGACTGCCAGGAAATGAAGAGACTGTCAAAACAAGGTGAACCTCGTCATGGAGTTATCCCCTCCTCTCTCTCCAGGTCGCTACCCACAGCAAAACAAAGGCACCTACATCCCAGTCCTAGTAGGTGATGTGTTGAAACCCGGCGAGTGGGGAGCCAAGATTACCCACAAGGAGAACAACTCCGTCCGCCTGTCCATCATGTCCTCTGCCACCTGCATTGTTGGGAAGTTTCGCCTGTATGTTGCTGTCTGGACTCCCTTTGGCATCCTCCGGACACACAGAAACTCAGCAACCGACACTTACATCCTATTCAATCCCTGGTGCCAGCGTAAGTACCTTGTCAGAGTCAAAGGTTCACGCTTTCTGCTGCTGGGCTCATTGGTTTTTGCGAGGGGGTGGTCCAGGAAGGGGAGCTTGGTACCAAGGTGATTGGAGACAAGCTAGTTTTGGTCTGGGACTTATATAGTTCCTTTGCCAAGAGGCAAGTCTTTCAGGCTGGGGAACAGCCCTGTGTGAGCGGGGCTCCATGCTGCAGACCAGTGCCTGTGCTGTAGCTGCGCTCTGCAGTTTTATGAGGCCAAGCCTGTGTTTACTAGCTCAGGCAGTGTGAGCCCTGTCTCATAGTAAATATACCCCAAGACTTTGCTCTGACTTTAATAGGCATCAGCATAAGCCTCCTGCCTGCCTGTGTGTGCCTTAAACTGGCAAGTCGATATGGGCATAATTTGGTGTGGATGTGGCAGCACCCCATTCTCTGTTGAGTTACATCGCTGATTGTCACGTTTAGGATCAAAAAGCCGAAAGCCTGCAGGAATTCAATGGGACCTGCTGCTCCTGCACAAGGTGGATGGAGTCAACCTGCTGTGGCATCACTGGTGGTGCCTTCCTGCCACCACACAACATTTGCCCTTATAACTTCCCCTTTAATGGTGACTAATTTGCAGAAACTGTGTCCTCTATGAGGAACAGAACATTTTGCGAATTAACCTCTTTTCATAATCCAGTGGACTGAAGACCAATTTATGTTTTTAAAATCTCCCTGCATCCTGGGTAAAATCAGCCCTTATGTGGACAGAATTGTGGTTTATCCAAGGAATTCCATGTATGGCTTTAAGGAGAGAGCAAAGAGGACCGGAGAGTTTTGCCTCAGCCTTCTGACAGGCTGTAGGTCTGTGTCTCAGCTTCCGACCCTTCTAAGGCTCCAAGTCATACATATTGCTATATATTTAGATCACCAGCTAACTTTAATATTCTTCTGCCATTCTTCTTCCATCTTTCAAATTTTTTTACCAGAGTATTTGCATCAAATAATCCCATACCAAACAAGGGCCATCCTACTGACTGACGAGTAAGTTTAGCAGTATTAATACAGCCTATTTTTCAGCTGCACTACTGTCAGTACATTGAATGATTTGTGCTGAATTCATTACTTGCCCCTGGTCCAAGGGAATAGAAGAATGATTAGCTTATGCATTATTTAGGAAGATATATGTTAAAGCTGAATAAAGCAGAGTTAGTTAAGAGTTATAGAATCATAGAATACTAGGTTAGATGGGACCTCAAGAATCATCTGGTCCAACCTTCCTTGGCAAAAACTCCGTCTAGACAAAAGCATCATCTAAACAAGATGGCCCAGCACCACATCCAGCTGAATCTTAAAAGTGTCCACTTTTAAGAATCCACCACTTCCCTGGGGAGATTATTCCAATGGTTGATTGTTCTCATTGTGAAAAATTTTCCTCTAGCATCCAACTGGAATCTCCCCAGGAGTAACTTGCACCCATTACCCCTCATCTTTTCGATGTGACTCTTTGCAGAAAGGGAGTCTCCATCTTCTTTGTAGCCACTCTTTAAGTACTGGAACATGGTGATGAGGTCTCCCCCAAGCTTTCTTTTCTCAAGGCTGAACAAACCAAATTCTCTCAGCCTTTCCTCCTATGGCAGGCTTCCCAGTCCTTTGATCATCCTAGTGCCCCTCCTTGGACCCTCTCCAGCCTGTCCACATCTTTTTTGTATAGTGGAGACCAAAACTGAACACAGTATTCCAGATGTGGCCTGACTGGCACTGAGTAGAGTGGGATAATGACTTCTCTGCTGGCGATGCCCTTGATGCAACCCAGCATCCTGTTGGCTTGCTTTGCCACAGCAGCACACTGTTCACTCATATTGAGCTTGTTGTCCACCAGGACCCCCCAGATCCCTCTCCACAGAGCTGCTGTCCTGCCAGGTGGATCCCAGTCTGTGTTGCACTTCTGAATTATGTTTTCCCAGGTGCAAGACCTTACACTTGTCCTTCTTCAAGTTCATTAAGCAAACTTAAGTTAAGTGGGAACAGGAGGGAAGGGCAAGACCCCATGACATCTTGAGATACTTTTCAAAGCAGTGTAGAGGTAGGTACCTTAGAGCAGCATACTAAGAGTTTTTCTGGGAGAGGAGGGAGAGTGTGTAACAGAAAGAGAGGAATCACTGTCAAAGTTATAACCCACTGTGAGCAGACAAAATTGCTCAAGGTTTGTGAAGGCATCATCAGACCCTTGCAGCTCCAGCTAGGGAGGTGTGATTCTCCACCTCAAGGTAGACCATCCCTTGGCTTTAGTCCTGGGTGCCATAACAGCCAGTTTGTTAGCCAGCACTGTGACTCTGCAGTGGCTCAGAACCTGTTTGGAAAGGGATAAATCCCAAAGAAAATCCCAAAGCATTTGGGATAAATCCCAAAGCATTCTTTTGCCTCAAGTTGCTTCGTGACTAACACGCAACCAGCTAGGGCAGCATGCAGCCATAATGCAGAGAAAAAATGTGATGTGGGGGGGCTTGGCTGCCTCAGTGTGGTGTGACTGGGACCACACAGGCTGATTCAAGGTGCTAGTCAGGGGAAAATCAATCTCTTCTTCACACCTCCTTCCCCACCAGCCCTGTGTGCTGACTGATCCACCTCTGTTCAAGGTACAGGGGCACTTTGCTCCCCTATGCCCTAATCTCTCCCACCTGAGCTGAACGGAGCCAAAAGCCTGCAAGATTAAAAGCACAGCATGGGAGCAAACCCGCAGGGAGCAAGACATGCAGCAGTTGCCTCCAGCAGCAGATATTGGCAAGGCTGAGGGAAAAGCTCTGCTTCAGAAAAGCAGAAGAGGGTGTCCGGGCAGCAAGGGTGTGCTGTGTGCCTCCAGGCCCAGGGGAGGCAACTTGAGGCCACTCCTGTGGGACCACATTTTTATCTCCAACTAAGGTGTTCAGGTGTGTCTCAATGACTTCAAGTCCTGTTCCTTGCTCACTATTGTAGTTTTTGTCTTCTGCATTGTTTCATTTCTTGCTGCTACTTTTACTCCTAGGTAGTTTGGGCTAATTGGCTCCTATATCTGCCTTTTCCCCCTTTCCTTGTGTTAGAAAACCAGGGACTGTTTCTCCATGCTTTATACCCTGGTTGGAAAAGATTGTTCAGTAGAATGACAAAAGGGTATAAAAACTCAGGCAGTTAAAGTGTAGAGAAAACAATAGTTTGAAAATCTCCTAGACTTGTTTGCTGGGTTAATAGCTAAGCAGAAAAGTCTGAGTGAAAAGCCTCATTAGAAAGAGAGAAGGCTGATGCCAGGAAGGAATGGGGATTGTTATAGCAGGGAGCAGAGTACGGGCTCTGTCAGTGTCTAGCGCAGCTTTCCGACTCATCATTTTGGAGAAACATCAATGTGTCGGTGTGAGCTTTTCTTTAAGATAGAGGCATTTGTGCCCTTTCTTATTACTCCTTTTCTCACTGTAGTTCAATTTTGACATATCTTCCCAGCCAGGGATGCATTTTTTTCCTGCTGTTTCAGAACAGGTTTGAATACTTTACAAGACAAGCTGCAGAGTACTTTGCTTCCAAAATCATCAGATGTGTTTATATGTTTTAATCCCCTTAACTTCATATAAGACTGGTCACCAAGAATACTTTAAAGATGCAGATGCAGAACCTAATCCTGCACAATTATATACACCAGCCCCAAACATCTGGGTATTCAGCAAGCTAGTGGATTGAGATTTTGGATACTCAGCTGAAATTTGCATTACTTAATAAGCAAGGTACAGCCTGTGAAGAGAGTCAGCATCCTTTCTTCAGCCAGCTGACACAGTTGGGATAAACAGCTGTGCAGAGGCCTCTTCAGTTCTGAAACCGAAGATACAAATGGCAAGTAGTTCAAGATAACTTCTTGGAGTTTAACTTAACTCTTAGCAGTATCAGACTACATGAAAGCAGAGAAGGACTCCTTTGATCTGGATACTGCGAGCTCTTTCCAAGGAGGTGTTGAGTCCCAGCAACTTTCTGCTGGGGAACATTCAGTGCTTGACAGGAAAAGACCTCACATTGACTTGTGTGGCTTTCTCATGGATGGAAATGCATAGCGTGTCTGAGTAAGTTGTAGACTCTGTGGGCTGAGGCATGTGTTTCATTCACCCAAGCCTCCTGCAAAGTGCATTATATTTAAGCAATTAAATATATTACAACTTTATTGAGTCAGCTGCATATTTCTCCTGCTTAAATATCCTAATACAGTTTGAGGATTAGTAGCATGTGGTTGACTTTGGACTCCTCTCATGTGTTACCAGTCATCCAAATTTGGCCCAATAATATTTTCTTGTGTTTATAACTAAACCTTAAATTTGATCTCTTATAGATTCCACATGGGTAAAGTTCACACAGAGCTTCATCCTGCTGCATTAATGTAGGCAAGCACTAACAGTTGTAAGGCAGCATTGGTCCTGGGTGAAGTGGGTTATATAGAAAACTATTATCTCTTCCAGCTCTGCTTTCCACAGCGCTGTCCACTTCCTGGCAAGAGCCCTGGGAGTTTTGTGGTTCCAGCAAGGCCCAGCCTTGCATCCCTGGATTCCCACGGGAGCGCATCAAAGGGAGGCTGGGTGCTCGTGGGAAGCCTGTCGCCTCCACCTCCACCTGTCTGCTGGTGCTGCTGGTGCTCAGCAATCACTGTCTGCATGAAGAAATAACATTTCCAACTCCAGCTGGTTGCTGTGCTGGGGATGGGGTCCCTCCCATACTGGGTAGGGTCCTCTCATGCTCCTTCACCTTCCCAAATTGAAAGGGCTGCTCTGCACTCCATCTCTTTTACAAGGAGCCTGTGTTCAGTGGAATTCCTCGCCTGCAGTACTGTCTTCTTGTGGAGTGTATCTTCACCTTAACCATCTTCAAACAGAGAAGCATAGAGGCTAATTTGCTTCTTTGTAGCATTGCTAGTGTCTTAGTAATTTCCCAGGATAAAAGAAGTAGGTAAAAAAACCCCTAAACTGCTAGAGAAAAAGAACAAACAAACCCAGCACATTTCCCTGGAATTCTTCTGTTTGTCAGATGTGTGCCTCCACTTGCACAAAATAATTAGGAGTTGTACTATGTAGAGCACGCTTAGCATCAAAGTAGTCACAAATGCCTCGTATTTTCTTCTAAACAGTCTCAAGGGTAGTGAAAGCTGTCAAAAATCAAAGCAGCTGGCTTATCTGTGAAACACAGAAGCTCTTTTTACTTTATCAAAACCACAAATATTTTAAAATAATTGGCAGAGAAGTTAATCAATTTTCATCTGATTTAGCAAAGATCACGCAGTCTCAAAATAACATAAGCATGTCAATTGATACCAACCAGATCAATATTGATATTTTTAATCCCTGAAAGAAAACAACAGCTGTCAGGAAGGCATATGCACACACTCCACTGAATGCATAACTGTACGGAAGAAGGTGTGAGTTCTCCTTTAAATGTGTTCTCTGTACCATTTGTATGGAAGTGCTTTAAGAAAATCCAAAGCTCAAGGAGTAAATACGTATAATTGTTCAATCAGCAACTCAGGCAGATCCAGCCTAACAAAACAGACCCTAGATGATCTGTAACATCTGCAATATTTTTGGTGGGCTGTTACACAGAACTTACTTAGAGCTGGGAGCTGGGCATCAAAAAAGCCATGTAATATACAATTTCATATGTATGAGAGTCCCTGCTGGCATAAATGGCTACAGCTTTTTGATTCACTGTCAAGTTTTAACACTCTCTGGTAGCCTCTGAATATAATAAACCCGTGATCTGCTTTGTGCCTGAGTGCAGGTTGACTAGGTCATGGGTAGTGACAACCTTAAAAGAAAGTTCTTGACAACCTAGCCCTTAGAAGCTGGGTGAATACCACTGCCCCACCAAATGCAAGAGTGGGTTTCAGACCTGCCCACCTTAGGGAAAACCTGATAAAACCTGCTGCTTCTCCATTTGCTTGGATTTGGATGTAGCATGCCACAGCATTCTAATGGAGAAACTGGCTGCTCATGGCTTGGACAGGCTTACGCTTTGCTGGGTAAAAAACTGGCTGGATGGCCAGGTCCAAAGAGTTGTGGTGAATGGAGTTAAATTGAGTTGGCGGCCAGTCACAAGTAGTGCTCCTCAGGGCTCAGTACTGGGCCCAGTTCTCTTTAGTATCTTTATCAATGATCTGGGCGAGGGGATTGAGTGCACCCTCAGTCACTTTGCAGATGACACCAAGTTGGGTGGGAGTGTTGATCTGCTTGAGGGTAGGAAGGCTCTACAGAGGGTCTGGACAGGCTGGATCAATAGTCCAAGGCCAATTGTATGAGGTTCAGCAAGGCCAAGTGTCGGATCCTGCACTTGGGTCACAACAACCCCATGAGGAATTTGAAAAGGGTGGTTGGAAAGCTGCATGGAGGAAAAGGACCTGGGTGTATTGGTCAATAGCTGGCTGAATATGAGCCAGCAGTGTGCCCAGGTGGCCAAGAAGGCCAACACCATCCTGACTTGTATCAGAAATAGAACGGCCAGCAGGACTAGAGGAGTGATCATCCCCCTGTACTCAGCACTGGTGAGGCTGCACCTCAAGTACTGTGTTCAGTTTTGGGCCCCTCACTACAAGAAGGACCTTGAGGTGCTGGAGTGTGTCCAGAGAAGAATAATAAGCTGATGAAGGGTCTAGAGCATAAGTCTTGTAAGAAGCAGCTGAGGGAACCAGGGTTGTTTAGCCTGGAGAAAATGAGGCTGAGGGAAGACCTAATTGCTATCTAAGTCCCCGAAAAGAGGTTGTAGCGAGGTGGGTCTTGATCTCTTCTCCAAAGTAACAGGCGATAGGACAAGAGGAAATGGCCTCAAGTTGTGCCAGGGGAGGTTTAGATTGGATATAGGGACAATCTTCTTCACCAAAAGAGTTGTCAAGAACTGGACCAGGTTGCCCTGGGAAGTGGTTGAGTCACCATTCCTGGTGGTATTTAAGACACGTAGATGTGGTGCTTAGGGACATGGTTTAGTGGTGGACTTGGCAGTGCTAGGTTAATGGTTGGACTTGATGATCTTAAAGGTCATTTCCAACCAAAACAATTCTATGATTCTAAGACCCTGTGAAAAGCATAATGGCAAGTGCTGATCTCCTCAAATGCAATGAAGTCTTCTTACATCTAACACCTGCTTCCCTATCATTCTTTGCACACCAATGTGGAGGTCATCATGTTACATACCTATGCATACTCCCTTCTGCATATAGAGATATAAATGCATCTTCAGAGAAAACAAAACTTCCAGCAGGGTCAGGTGTGTAGATTGGCAAACCCCTTCACCTAGCTGAAGCCAGTGTGAGTTTTGCCATTGATTTTTTCAGAGGGCTCAGATTTTAGCTTATTTTCAGTCAAACTGCAGTTTTACGGGCACATGAAAAAGCTTTTGAGAATGAGGTTTACAAGGAAGTACAAATCTGATTTGCATTTCAACAAAATACAACAAATCAATAGGCTTTTAAAAGTGAAATGATCCTCTAGTAACTACGGCAGTAGTGAATGGTAGTTTTATACTCATCGTTTCAAACTATCAGAGGTTATTTCTTCCTTTTAATTTGCTATCTGGTGCCACATTACTGATTTCCTAAAATTAATTAATTCCCATACTGTTAATTGTTAAGCTGTATCTCTTAGTCTCAAAATACAAGCATTGACACAGGAAAAGGAATCCTCAACTATTCTAATGTCACAGAATCACGACCTGCTTCATAGTTACTGTGAATGTCTGAATAGTTTCATGTCATTCAGGGTTATTTATGAATTTTTAATAATGGGTTATTTATGTACACAAGTCATATTTGCAGAGTGAGGATCCACACACATGCTCTTGACTCTTGATATAAGACCAATCTAGGATATGCCCTTTGTATATGTTTTGATAAAGATCTCATCCAATTACTTCCAGTTTTCACTTGGACACTTGAATTTCTCCTCGTATTTGCTGGTCAGTCAAGCTACATGGGGGAGAGACACTCCAGTCAATAACTTAGGTACAGAAAAAGCAATCAAACCTTCTGTTAATACACTATAAAAACTGTATTCCAATTTTTTTAATGCACTACAGATTTTTCTTTAGATCTCTTGACTTGAGCTGTTTTCCATTAACATTAATAGGTTTGAAATTGTTCTTTGATCTGTTTGTACAGATGCAGAATTGCATCATGGTGCTCCAACTTTTAAATTAGCGGTACACAGTAATCATAAAATTCTTGATAAGGTGTGACATTTTAATCATACTTTACAGATCCTGAGAAAACAGGCAGGAGTTATCCACATTTTTGCATCTTGCATGCTTTTAAGTTGTGTATCATATTCCTAACTGAGGTCACTACCCCCTTATTTTTGTACTCTGTGAAGCAAGTAATGCTTTGTTTGATGGAAGAGGGGTATTTTTCATCAAAGATGACTGTATTATATGCTAAGATTTTTTTTATCTGTCCTATATAAAAACTTAAGTGACTGTTAACATTATTTCTTTTTGTAAACTGATGCAGAGGATGCTGTGTATCTGGATGACGAGAAGGAAAGGGAAGAGTATGTCCTGAATGATGTTGGTATTGTTTTCCATGGAAACATCAACGACATAAAATTAAGAAGCTGGAGTTATGGTCAGGTGAGCTTTTTAGACCTTCTCTGGCTGCTCCCAGTAAGAAAGCAAATGAATTTAATTGACACCAGACTGCGGTTGAGACTGTGGGCTCTGGAGTGCATTATTGGTCTCTCCTTCAGAAAGACAGGGGGCATAATTTTAAAATTGTATGAAGTAGGTATACGCCTAATCCAGAAAAACAATGTTATAATAGCTAATATTTAAAGATCTTGTTTTAGGAGCATGTTTCAGATACTAAGAGGCTGCCTGTTGAAAGTTATAATCATTAGCTGAGGTTTCCACAATGCAGCAGTATTTCTGCTGCTATGTTAAACCAATTTGGTGAAAGAGTAGAGTTGTGTTTTTTTTTTTAATCCAGCAATAGGTTTTATTGCTTTTTGACAACTCCTTTTAGTTCTAGCAACTTGATGGAAATTATTCTCCTCTGCTCGAGGCGGGAGTCAGCTTGTCACGGGGTTCCTATGGCAAACTAGGATTTAATCCCCAAGTTTTACATTTCCTTGCCATGGTGACAAAGCGGGGGGACCTCTACCTTTGCCACCTGGACATGACAACATCAGTCTCCAGTGGCCCTTGCAGCCTGTGGGAAACATCCCCGCCAGGCTGGTGGGTGGTATTGGCATGCCTTCAATAGCATCAGGCTCCTATTGCTTGCTCACCTATTTTACCTCAATCTCTTTGTAAGCACTAACCAGCCTGAAAAATCCCTATGGGATGAAAAAGTTGAGTTGCTGTTTGAGAATAGGGGAAAAGCATTAATGAGCAGAATCAAAACAAGCAAAACTAACCCTGCCTGTCACTCAGAGGGCTCCAAAGGCCAGTTACTGGACACGGCAAACTCTGCTCATCTCACCTCCTGGATTTTCACAGCAGCACAATTAAGAAAGTATTGAAGTATTTTCTTAACGCTACGGTGATGGATTCATTCAGTTTTCGGGGCACCTCCCCAGCACAGCCTTGCAGAAGGGGCCTTCTTGCTTTGCTTTCTTTCCCTTGGCTAAAGACAATCTCAAAGTTTGAGCTGGGTGGATTGCCAGTGTACTTGCCCTGGACAGCTCTTTCAACTCACACCTCTTTTGTTTCCTTATTTAAGGGTACAATTTCATCTTTTTTCCTGCTGCAGCACTGCCTTAGGGACTTCCTGCCTCTGCACCATTCCTTTGGTTGTGTCAGCGCCGTTGTTTGCGGGGTCTGACTGTCATCCTGACTGAGATAAAAATAACCCTGAAATAAGGTGGTGGTGGGGAGCAATTCCATAAGCTCATGGTGCCTGTGATATAAGAGATGTGGAACCAGAGCCTGAGGCCAAAGCTGAGTGTGCATTTAAGTTGACCAAAAATGCCCCCTCCTGGCCCTTCCTTCCCCCTGCAAGTGCCTGTGCAGCTGTGCAGTGAATCAGAGTGAAGAGCTGATCTAGCTGAATAAGCATCTCCTTGATTTTTTTACTTTTTTTTTCCCCGGGTTATTTTTTGGGCTTGCTCTGTTCCTAGATTTGGGATTCACTCCATGACAGATGTAAGGGGGAGGGAGAGAGGGGAACAAGTGGCTGAATGTGGATGGTGCTGCTTAAACCAGCTGCTGGATTTATGTCCTAAGATGCTAAATATATGGCCTATGGTGGCTTGGCCTGAGGTGCTTATATTCTGCAAATCTGGCACCTTCCTGATACAAACACCAGCCTCCCTAGAGAAACTGCATTATTTATTTGGTTTTGCTAGGAGGTAGTTCTGTCTGGGAGGTTTGGGCTGTTCCATATCCCTTTGTCATGTGTTTTCATTCCTCTGTTGTCTGCAACCGGAGGACCTGATTTCTCCACTGTGCTGTGATCCACTTTTTCTTATCACTCTCCCATGTGAAAACTGAGTGTGGCGGATGCATCTAAGGGGGCCCAAGCCAAGAGTTTTAATGGGATCAATCTTTTTCTATGGGTGTAACAGACATCTCAAACTGCAAAGCAATAGAGAAACGTTTTTCTGGTTCCCTCACTTTCAGAGAAATGGAGGATGTGATGTTCCTGATTTTACCCTGACAATTTTCAGCCATTAAAAACATGCATCTTCCTCATTTTCAGCAAACCTGGATGTTAAGACTAAGAGCATTGCTGTGAGTGAGTAAAAGTACTAGTAGGAAGGCCTGTATTATGAGTACATCATACATGTGTGCATCTTGTATTTATAACATATAGCACTGTACAACAGTGTAAGTAAAAAGCATAAGGCCACATACAGTCATAGAGGTGAAAGGTATATGGTCATATACCTGTGCACGGTAATATTCTTAGGCTAAAAATTGCTTTGAACAATGACAGCTGGAAGCTTTAACTCAGGTTGTAAATTAAAAAGGAACATACAGTTCAAAACTGGATTACTAGTGGGAGATGATTCTCACAGCTGCTGTCTTTAATGAGCAGCATCAACATGAGAGAAGGAAAGGCAAGGAAAATGGACTGAGGAAGAAAAAACAACAGACCAGTTGAAACATGGCTGTAATGAATGAGAATGGAGGTGTTCCTTGTAACATGACTGTGATTCCTTTCTTCTAAGAAAGTGTAAATAACGAGTCACTCAGAAAAGCCCAAAGGGGAAATTTGGTTTTGGAAGAAATCTAGGCACATAAGAATTCTCTAGCTGAGAAGTGTTGGAAGTTGGATGCTATAATGATCATTTAACGCTGCTTTTTTGGTGAGAAAAATAAAATAAAACAAGTGGGCATCCTGAGTTGTCTCATGTCCACACGTTGAGCTGTGCTAGCTTTGCAGCCCACTGTGCAAATGTAATTTTACGGCACATGCATTTGGTCAGATCGGACCACAGACAACATGAGATCACATCTGCCTGCAACTGACCGTGAGAAATACGGCCCTCATTAAACCAGTGCAAAAGGAGAAACAGTGCCTTTTACTTTGATTTAAATAGAAAGTCATCTGTTAGAGATGAAAGAAGATGCCCACTGAAGGCCAGCCTGACTAAACGCATTGCGCAGTAACACAATGCATGTCTGTGTGCAGACAGAACCCCTTTGCCTGTGTGTTTTCTCACACCTTGTTTTCTGTCTGCAGTCTTTCCCAGGTGGCTCTGCCCAAGTTCCTTGGTCCTTGAATTCAGTTCATTTCCATTTCAGCTTGTGTTGGGCAGGCAGTGCTTGCGCCTGGCCCAAGTTCACTCGCCTCTCCTGGCTGCCTGCTGCTGCTCTGGTTCCTCTGACATTTCAGGGGTGTTCAGCCTTACGGGTGCTATGTTTCTATTCCACTTCCCTCTAGATAGCATTTTCATGCCAAGATTGAGAGCAGGAAACTGATTTAGTTTGATTTAATGTTTTCAAGTATCTGGATAGTGAAGAAGGGCAAAACTGGCTTTAGAGTTAAGGCTACTCTGCATCCTACACTCCTGTAATAATATAAGGCAGCTAGACTTTACAGCTAGTCCTATGTCTCGTCTCCTATTAATACAGTTATTTCACAAGCATTCATGTCATTTTGTAAACACTAAGGTGGAAGGCAACAACCCTGAAAGCAATTTCTTTCCTCTTCATTCTTCCTGTATATGCTGGCAAGACTGACAGCGTCTCATAAACTGTAGATGAGAAAGATTTAATTTGCAGGGTAAGCTTCATATTGATTTAACTCAGGTCTTAGGCACTGCTGATGACTTGAAGTACAGAAAGCAGATTTTGATCCTGGTGAAAGTGATAAATCATTGGGCCAGACCAGAAGAAAAGCGAACTTGAAGCGGGAAGGATGGCTATGAGGGCCCTGAGTTTACATTATCTGTTGTGAGGATTCTCCTGGGGAAGGAGGATCTCCACAGCACGGTCATTCACCAGAGATTATTTACATCACACACCGGTGGAGTGAACTGGAGAGTCTACCATGCAATTACTCAGCTTCCCAGGGATGAAACAATATTAGAAATAGGTCCCTGGGAAACACTGACCACTCTTTTCCTACTTGCCCAACACCATTAATTCAGTTTTGGTCAGACTAGGAGGTTACTTACCAGTGAATGTCTGCTCCAGAAAAACTAATTCAGTGGAAGTGTGGGTGGTGGTGAGAGAAGTGTGCTGCCTTGGAGGACATTTGCTGAAAAGGATCCATATTGCAGTGGTACCCTGTGCGATGAGAGCCAGCCAGGCAGGGGCAAAGAAGAGGACTTCCCTTGGGCGGGAAATAGCTGCAGATGGTGAAACATGGTGGTACCTCCGCTTCCGTTGCTTATGCCAGAGCTCGGCTGCTGCCTGTAAGGGTGAGGCCAAAGGGTACGTGGGCTCCCTGGGATATTAGCTCCATCCCTCTCACCTTCCCTCCAACATCGGCAGCAGTCTTGACTCTTCAGAGCTTCAAGCTCTCCGGTCTCACCCTTCCTCCTCCTCTGCCTCTCCCTGGGCTGCCAAGGCAGCAGCTTGGCCTGGGGTCTTCCTCAGGAGGCAAAACTCCAATGGCCCTCATCTGCTAAGGAGCCTTAAGTCAGGCTGGAGACAGCTGCAAAATCAATCCAGCTGTAGTAGCAGTGTGACAGCAAAAATCCTGTTAGTATGAATCATATCTTTAAGGATGCAAACACAGAACATAAAGCCTAACACGGCAAGGGGACGAGCTCCATGGAGTTTCTGTCATAGCCTTAAACGTTAATATAGGATTATGTATGTAGAAGATATTTGTTTTATTAATGTGCATTTCCTTATCTCCTACCGTTTTCCAGGGGCCAAAGGTATTTTACTTTGCTATGCCATTTCTCCTAAGGAAAATGAAATACATCACAGGGCAAGTTCTGTGACAAATGGTTTCTGGTCTATTTAGGCACCTCTGCCCTCAATTCATTCTTGTGTTTGTTCATGCTGGATCGAAGAAACTGTACCTTTCACTCTATTTTTGAAGAAGACTACTTTAGGTCACTTGGTATTTTTGATGTCTAAGTTTCGTAGACCAGGATTAATCTATATAATCAGCTTTTGCCTTGTCAATTTTAAACATATTTAAAAATTAATTTTAAAATGTGTCTTCAAATTAACTTTGGCAAACTATTTATTGTTCAGCTTCCCAGCATTGCATTGCCTGTGTCAGAGAAGTCCTGAAATTAACAGGTCAGGAATCTGTGAAGGACACGAAGTCCTTCACGAGCAGACTAGCTTCTTGTAGTTATTATTATAATATCTTCCTATTATATACTTGTTAGCACTTAAAATTTTATGTCCTGTCAGAAAGGCTGTGTTGACAGTTTAACCTTCCAGAAACTGGACTGAGATTGAATTGAAAATGACACTCTCTTTTCCCTCACAGCATCTCACATTTTTTTGCTGCACATGGGCGATTATTCTAGAAGAAAACTTGTATTTTTAAACACAGAATTTTGTCTTGACCAGATAATTTTGAACCTGATCAGCTATTATAACTGCAATGAAAGATAACTTTTCCTTTGCTTTCCAGAATAAAAAATGACTCAATTTTCCTTGTTTCCCTTCTAATTTTCTTTTATCTAGTTTGAAGAAAACATTCTGGATGCTTGCCTGTTCCTGATGGACAAGGCAGAACTGGAGCTGTCTGGGCGTGGAAACCCAATCAAAATCTGCCGTGTTGCATCTGCAGTGGTAGGTAACGGATGCCTAAGATGTGTCAGAAGCAAATCAAAGCCAGACCAGTTTAATTTGCCCTCATGCCCCTATGTGCTCACTCCAACAGGTGCCAGATCAATTGTCCGTTCTGACCTCTGGGGTCTGGCACTTTATTTTGCTCCACTAAAGGTGGAATATTTACGTCAGCTCATTGCCTTTTCCTGGAAGTGGTACCTCACTGGTAGGAAAGCCACTTTTAGATATTGAAATCCAGGCATGATAGCATTTCTTGTGACACTGTGCTCACTTTCCAGTAGCTGAGATAATTGAGAAAGCTATTTCTGCCATGTACAGTAAGGTGGCATGATGGGTGGAATTTGGGATGGGGAACTGAAAGACTTTAGGTAGACTCCAGCACTTACCTCAACAGGGTCTTAAGACACTGCAATGGTGAGTGTTACTGTGTCTGATTTTTAAGTCTCGAATGGTCTAGTCGGGCTGAGAACATTTATGTGAGCTACCTTGGGCCCAGAAGAAAACCCTTTGAGATCTGTGCTCTTAAACCTGGGGTCCTCAAAACTTACTGCACTCAGAATGTAAGTACCTAAAATAACCAGAAGCAAAGAGAAAGAAGAAGACCTTCCACATCTTCATTTTTTCCAACTGTTAGGCACTAGGAGTCATGCTGTGGGTCCAAGAGCATCCCCATCCCTAATATTCAAGATGGAAGACTCATCCAGGATGTGGAAGGCAAAGGCTGAGTCCTTTCCTCTGCCTTATAAAGGTCTGAACTGATGCCTTTTGCTTCCCAGAAGAATAGTGTAGTCATTGAGCTAGATGTCGTCCCAAGTCAGCTACTAAAACAGACTGTCCACAAAACATGGCTGCTGGAGGTGGATGATCCTTTAACCCACTTGTTACATCATTTGCGCAGGCTTTGAGAGAATGAGCTCTTTGTCTTAGATGACATTGAAATAGGATCTCTAGCCTCGCAGTTCTACATGCTGATTTTTGCTTAACATCATGTTAAATAGAATAGCTTCAGCAAGGATTGAGAGCACCCTTCACTTGTCTTTCTCTTTTAACATTTTGGTTAGTTCTTTCACCACAGACATTAGAAACATGGCTCCAGACCTTCAGATAGAAGTAAGATAGTTCCCACAACACTGGGCTAGTAGATGTTAAGAGTGCCTATGGGCAGAAGAGCATGAAGTTTATGAACCCAAAGCGGGTTTTGGATATTGCTTAGGTTTTGAGCCACTCAATCATTGTAGGGATGTGGAGAAGTTCACCATTGGAAATCCAGAAGTCAATGGACTTCAGGTCTAATCTGCAGGATTAGGCTATAGGTGGGTGGGAGTTTCAGCAGTCTGAAATCTCGACCTCATAAGAAGTGGCCAAGAGGTGTTCAAGTCCCATCCGTGTTCCTTAACCTCATTCTTGCTCTAGATGTGACATGGTAGAGCTGAGCTCATCTGAGGAGGTGCTCCTGTGCTGGGATTCTTCTAAGGCTTCCTAATATTGTAGAGCAGGTAGAGTCACCCCCTTCTTTGCCTTGCTACAGCCAGAAGAGAGCCTGAAGATCAAAATGCTGCCCTGTCCTTGAATTGCCTCTTTTCTTGGCATGTTTCCCACAACAGTGAGATGGGCACAACCCCTTAACCCTTTGGTTATGACTCTGAATACTTATCTTTATTCAGTCCTAGGGTTCACAGGAAGTCGATTTTCTAATTATAAAACAGTAGTTAATCCAGCCAAAAGCTTTTAAATGAGAATTGTGATTTATTTGGCTGGCATGTAGCTGTTCCACATTAGCATAATTAAAAGGTACAGAGCGAATGAGCTTTTTGCACAGCCTCAACTGGTTTGTTTCAAATTGCAGCTAGGAGATGTATTGCTCGTTAATGCCTATCAGTATAGCCATTAGTCAGCAAAACTCCTTGCTTTGTATAATCTTACCAGGGGAAAACTTATACAGCAAATTCCTTCTTGTTTTCATGTGTGCTGCACCGAAGAAATTAGTTTCTACTCTAAAAATAACAGTGGACTGGTTCTCCTCTCAATCTGCTGTAAATCAGGAGTGATTTTATTAAAATCTCTGGGCTGATATGGACAGAAAAAACAGCCGATGTTAGGAAAGAATCCAGCTTAATATTTCTGAGGTTTGTTTATCAGTGTATAACTGATCATGTTTATTAAAAATACATAGCAGTAACCATGTTTAATGTTAATAAAACTTACTAAACTGGCAACATGGATACTCAGTGTGGTGATTTAATTTTGCCATTATTTTTAAGTGTTCGACCTTCATTCAGAATTGTTCAGTGATGTAGAATCCATGGCCGTTAGTGAGATTGTTCTATTCATCTCCTACCTTCATAATTAAACATTTCTGTCTTATTTCTAGCCTAAACTTGATTATATTCAGTCTCTCCCATCCTATCTTTGTCTGCTGGGTTAAAGAGCTCTTTATTATTCAGTCTCTGACATCCCTAATGCTCGTTTCCTTTGTCTTTAGATCAACTCCAGGGATGATAATGGTGTGATTGCTGGATCCTGGGACAATACGTACACTTACGGGGTCGCACCTTCAGCCTGGACAGGAAGCGTGGACATTCTGTTGGAGTATTACAGTTCTAAGCAACCAGTGCGATACGGCCAGTGCTGGGTCTTTGCTGGTGTCTTCAACACATGTAGGTATCAGTAAGAAAAGCTCCACCCTGCTATATGATTCTTGCATAACAGTGAGAGCTTTTAGATTAAACTAGCTAAAATACTTCCTGGCTCTGTGGCGTTTAGGAGTAAATAGCAGAGATACTTAAAAATACATGGCTAAAATAGATGCTCTTTAAATAAACTTTTGGCATCTCTTTCAGTTTGACTGCTCTTCTACACAAATCTGTTAACTTTTTATTTGTTCAGTAAAATGCATTCAGCTGGCTCACAGAGGGTAAGTTTGCGAGAGAGAAAGTTATTCTTCTGGCACACTCCACATTTCTGCTAGGAAATCTGAGATAATCAGGGGGCTTCTTATCTAGACCTGCAACGTGAAACTGTTTCCCAATATGGGATATATGATGGTGTTTCTGCTCCAGAAAGCCTAAATCTCACCTGCCAAGGATTGTTCCTAGCAAGACTGACGTGCACTGTCCCAGCACCCGTCTACTGAGCACTGTTAACATTTTCTATGGAGTTTGTGAGTGAGAACAATGAGGAAAATGCTGGCCTGGTTTATGAGTTGTCTTGCACTACAAAGTTAAGTCTAAACACACTTGCTCGAACAAGAGTTCCCATGTTGCAGCAAACAGGGTCTTGCAGGTTGTAAAACCCAGTAGGGAAAGCAGTGTTGGATTGGTCCTATTTTTTTACTGTCTTGCACTTGCTAACAGCAGCATCCCAAATGAACACTCCTAATACACTGGAAGTCACTTCAGCGTACTAGCAGTCAAGAAAGACTCTGGGAGTGTAAAAAATGTCCATTATACAGATAATGGAGACCAGACATTGGAAGCAATGCTTATGTCAAGTGCCAGTGTAGAGCCAGTCAAGCAGTTCCTATGCTTATGGCACTGGCCAATAGGAGCAGCTGAACAGAAACCAAAAGTAAGTGCCTTTCTTAAGCCCAGATGATCTTCCTTAGAGGCACTTACAACATACGCATTTAAGTATCAAACCAGGGGGGACCAGATCAGCTTAGGACCAGGGGGACACAAAGGGTATTTCTGCAGGCTTGGAACCTACTTTGCATCAAGTACTTTTCAGCCACAGCTGAAGGTCTAAGCTTTGGTCCTTGTATTTAAGATGTGAAAATGAAATTACAGAAAATTACCTATGCTGGCAGGTGCTCTGTACTCCAACACAAGAAATGGTTCATTTTATTCCTGGTGCAGTGAGATAATCTGCAGTTACCCACATCCAAAGGACCTGAGAGACATCTACTTCCTTCCCTGCCTGAGGTCGCATGATCTGTACTTGATGCTCCTCAGCCTCTGCACAACACAAAGGATTCAAAAAGGCTCTTGCAAATGTTTCCTATGGAAGCAATTCCTCACAGTGGCTTCCACCCGTTGCCTCATCTGGATTTCTCTAGATGACAGACACACACACCAGTTCTCCCACCTTCCCCCCGCACAGATCCTGAATCACCACTATGCAGCATTTTGCCTGCGGGCCACTGTGAAACTGGGGTGGTGCAGCGGAGGCCTGGAGCCCGTGTGTTAAGTGGAGAGGTGTATTTATCTGCGCAAAAGTAGACTCGGTTTGCTGACTAAGTTAGTCAAGTCAGAGACCTGGTACTTTGTACTGCTGCAAGGATTGCTGAAGTATAAAGTTTGTTGAGCATTATGAAATGAAAATGTTGCCCAGTGGCTGATTTGATACGTAACCACTGACATGTCCAGCTGCTGACTGCTGCACAGAGAGGACAGCAAAGGTCCAAACAACCATGTGCAACTAAAAGGGTTTTTTTGAGCTGATTTTGTATCTTTCTCAGCTGCCAATGTTTTGTCATTGTGACCAGTCCAGCTTTCCAAGGTTACTATATTGTACACTCTGGATAGTCATCCGTTAAAAATGCTAAAACATTCTGAAAAATGGTCATTAATCTTGAAATTGTCAGACAAATTATTTTCAATGAGCCCTGATGGCTCATGTGCTGGAAGCCTGGGAGGGCGCTTGAATTAAGTTTAATCAATAGGTACATATGGTATTGGATGCATCCAGGTAATTTGTCATCCAGGAACTTGAAATGAATGTGCAGCATTACACTTTATTGGGAGTCACTGTAGTGACACTAATGAATATACAAAACCTAGCCATAACAGCAAGAACTGTTCAACATCGCAGCATCAGAACTATTTTTTAAATAGGATTTTCAATAAAAATATTTCCCCCTCTCCAGAAAAAAATCTTCTGTTTTCTGCAGAACCATGTTGGCTCCTAAATCAGAAAACAGGAACTTTTTTTGACCAAGAAACAAAACATTTCATCTGGAGAAGCTGAGATGATGTGTCACCCTGCAGCCCCACTCCCCCCGTGGGGCCATGCTCCATGCCTATTTATCAGCCAGGGTGCACCACAAACACAGAAGCCTAATGATGCACTACTGCACTTCAGACATAGCCATAGCATTTCCACATATCCCAAATGTACCACTTGCCAAATGGGAAGAAGAGCCATCAGTGCTACATTGCGATGGTCTGAGATTTAGGGGTAGAGGCTTTTCTTTTCTTTTTTTTTTTTTTTTTTTTTTTATGGTCCTTTTAAGATCCTTTAAGCAAAGGGACTATTGACTCCAAAATACTATTACTTAGCAATCAATACAAATTATGTAGTGCATTTTGTTCAGACTCTCTAACTCTGACATTTCACTTGCAGATAATGCAGCTTTTCCCCCTTGTTAGCAATAATTTTCTGCTTTATTCTTTGTGTTCTCCAGATGCCTTCTGATGGCAGATGTCAAACAGGAAAACTCCAAATCAAGCAGGAGGAGACACTTTCTACTAATTTTCTTTTTAGCATAGTCTCATGATTCTCCTGGGTTACTGATACTAGGAGACCTAATATATTTTCCATTTCTTGCAAGCTCAAACATTTATCTTTATACCACTTTTGGTCATGCAGTAGACCCATTGCACCCAGATTTGCCCTGAAAAGCTACAGTATGGTCACTCTGCAAGACTATTCTAAAACTATTGGTAATCAGCTGCTTAGGTTATAACCGTTGTACCATTACATATCTTGAATGCTCATCATTTTGGGACCAAATAAAATATTTAACATATTCTGTATAAAGGCAGATAGGAGGAATTATTTGGGTTGATTTGACTGAGTTTTTCCCTTTTATTCTAGCTAATAATAGTTTCTCTCTACTCATCCTGTCATCCATGAGCACAGTCTTCATATTTGTCCTTCTCATCACACTTCTCTCTGCCACAGTTCTGAGGTGCTTGGGGATACCTGCAAGACTTGTTACCAACTATTCTTCTGCCCATGATAACAACGCCAACCTACAATTGGACTTCTTTCTGGATGATGAAGGGAAAGTGGACACTAAACTTACAAAAGACTCTGTCTGGTGAGTTCTCCTGGCAAATGCCTTTAATGTGTCAACTATATAAGTAGTAACAAACATGACAGCAGTGCCTGTGGTTTATTTATTTCTCCATGCATTAAAGAACACTGCTAGCTGATGTAAAACTGAATGAATGGATTGTTAGTAGGCTGCCTAGTATGAAGTGCTTGTCATGTAAAGAGACATACCCTAGGGGATGCTTCTCCTGATGTTACCATTCAGTATAGTGCATATTTAAGCATGCTGGCAGAGAGCTGGAATGGCTTTGTGTTCCTTAAGGCCAGGCCATTTCTAAAAACGGAAAGCAGTAGGATGGGCACTTCCATCAGTCTGGAGCCAGGCTTAAAGGGATACCTCAATATCTATGGAAAAATGCCCTTCTTGTCCTGCTTCTGCCCAGTTCCCATATTTGTAGGCTAGCTTTACATTGTATACATGCAGTCGCTGTGGCAAATAGGTACTTTACAAAATAAATCCAGTTCAGCAGAAAAAGAAACAAGCCAAGGTATCATACAAGTTACTGAAGTCCTATCACCAGATTTATAAAAAGAAAACTCCCTAGGAACAAGAAATGGAGTCTACGTATTCTTTTGGAGAAAACGGTGCTCTAACTTCCTCCTCAAACTCTTACTGTCTCCTGTCTGACAGGAGAAGTGTAGCATATATTGATTATATGCTCTGTTCAGTAGAAATTACGTGTGGGTTATTTGGCCTCAAGCCTCTCCTCCTTTGAGTGAAGCAGTGAATGTGACCTCTGTATATATTCCTATATTCAGGACATACTTGTCCTATTCAGTGTTAATATACCTGATTTGTGTCAATGATATCTTCAACTCATCAGCATAGCTGCTCATCAGCATGTTTCATTAACAACTTAATCTCTGGAAATCTTTATATTAAAACTGTAATAAACCCATTCTTTGGTGGAGAAAATGGCTGAACCTGTTGCTGTAACCTCTTTTACGTGATTTCCATAATCTGCTACCAAGAGGGAATCTAAGGAAAACAACTAGGTTCATTTACAACTGAAGCTTGTATCACAGCATCACAGAATGGTTGATACTGGAAGGGACCCCTGGAAGTCATCCAACCCCCTTGCTCAAAGCAGGGTCAGATAGAGTAGGTTGCTTAGGGCTGTGTCCTCTTGGGTTTTGAATATTTCCAAAAATGAACGCTCCACAACCTCTCTGACAAACTTGTGCCAGTGCTCAACCACTTTCACAGTAAAAAAGTGTTTCCTGATGTTCAGTCAGAATTTCCTGCGTTTCAATTTGTGCCATTGCTTCTTGTCCTGTCATTGAGGGCCACTGAGAAGAGTCTGGCTCTATCTTCTTCCCCCCAATTCCCTAACCAGGCATTTATACACATGGATAAGATCCTATTGAGTCTTGCCATCTCCAAGCTGAACAGTCCTAGCTCTCTCAGCCTCTCCTCAGCCACAGCCTCTAGTGTTTCAGCCATTCCTTCCAGTCTTCTATATCGGCAAACTTGCTGAGGGTGTAGTAGGTCTTGTCATCTAGGTCATTAATGAAGATGTTAAACAGTACTGGAAGCAGTATCGACCCCTGGGGTACACAGCTAGTGACTAAGCTTCAGCTGGAGTTCACACCAGTGATCACAACCCTCTGATCCCAGCAGTTCAGCCAGTTTTCAATACACATTACTGTCTACTTATCTAGTCTATATTTCAATGGTTTGCCTGTGAGGATGTTCTGGGAGGTGATGCTAAATTCAAAGGAGAAACCAACCCCCATGGACTGGTGACCCCTTGCCCACTTAGTCATTCATTTCATCTCAGAAGGCTATCAGGTTGGTCAGGCGTAGTTGGCTCCTTGAAAATCCATGCTGACTACTGCCAGTCATCTTGTCCTTAGTAAGTCTGGACGTGTTTTGGAGAAGAATTTGCTCTATAACCTTCCCAGGGATCACAGTGAGGCTGACAAGTCTGTAGTTCCCTGGGTACTTTTTCTCTTTCTTGAAGAAAGGAGTGATAGTTGATTTCTTCAAGTCCTCAGGAACCTCCCCCAATCACCATGACCTTTTGAAGATAGATATGAGTGGTCTTAAAATGACAGCGGCCAGCTCCCTCAGCACTTTTGTGTCCATTCCATCAGACCCATTGGACTTCTGTGTGTCCAGTTTGTTTAAATATTGTCTAACTTGTTCGTCCTCTACAGATGGGAAATTGTCATTTCTCCAAACTTCCACCCTGGTCTCAAGAGGCCATGCTTCCTGAGGACACATATCAGTGATAAAAAACAAGGCAAAGAAGGCATTGAATACCTTAGTCTTTTCTTATTCTCTTGCCACCAGGTCCCCTGCCCCATTCAGCAGCACACCCACATTTTCCATAGTCTTCCTTTTGATACTGATGTACTTGCCTTTGTTACTGCTCTTCCCATCCCTTGACATACTCCATTTGATCTGGCGTTTGGCTTTCCTAAACCTGTCCCTGCACGCACAGTCCTCCTGGTCACCTGTACCTGCTTCTATCTCTTGTGCACATTTTTTCGTGTTTGAGTTTATTTGGGACCACCTTGTTCACCATGAGGGCCTTGTGCCACTTTTGATTGATTTTCTGTGCATAGGGATGGACCATTCTTAAGCTTGAACCTTGAAAAACAACTAGCTTTCCTGGACCCATCTTCTATCCAGAACTGCCTCCCATGGAATTCTTCCAAGTAGGATGTTAAACAGGCCAAAGCCTACTCTCCTGAAGTCCGGGGCTGTGGTCCTGCTATTTGCCTTGTTCCCTCCTGTTAGGATCTTTGGGGCTCCCCTGTTTGCCAAGCTGCATCTGGTCTGTGTGACAGCAGGATCTCAGTACGTCGCATGGAGCTGGTCCTTCTATGGCTTACAGAGCAGTAAAGGAACAGTCACTCTTCTGAAACCTCCTCTGCATATAAATGATGTGAAACAAGACCCAGCAACTGGCCGCCCCACCTCTAAGTCCATATACACCCAGAAATGGATCATTGCCATGCTTCAGACTTTTCACTGTCTCATGTCTTCTTCTCTCCTTCTCCTAACCTGATCTATGAAACAAGTCTGACCCACTTTTGACATCTCCTTTTGCTTCCCTATCTGTCATTTTCCCAGCTGTTTCCCAAGACTTCTTAATTCAGTCCTGTTTTTTCCATTCTTTTGGGACAGGGCCAGATCATCCAAAATCATCCTTGCTCCACTGAAAACCATATGCAGCTTCATACTAGCATTTCATCCTCCCATCCTACATTTTCTTTTCTTTGGCTTGATTACTTTTTGAACTGCCTTGTTCATCCTTTTATCCTCCTGGTGCATTTATTAGTACATGGTGCACATAACCCTTTGGGCATGACTTAATATATTACACACCTCTTTTCATTTCTCCTCTGTGTCCTTTCTCTTCATTACTCTGTAACACTCCATGGTAGCTCACATGCCGATTTTAAATGGCTTGTGTCTTAACCTTGATTTTATTTTTAATGTCTCTTTTATTTCTTTTCGTTTCCTTTTTTTTTTTTTAAGAGGACAGGCTCAAAGTATTTATAATGATTTTTTAAATGTATTTCTCACTTTTATTTATAATCTTCTGAAAACTGGAAGCAAAGCTCTTTTTCTTTATTAATATATCATTTATATCGCCTTGTACTGCTGGAGCTGATCTGTCTTCAGGTTTTAAATATTCTCAGACTTCAGGGATAGTTGGAGCCAGGATTTTTAGTTCAATCAATCTCTGAGTGTGGGGCTCCCTCTGAATGTTATCTGACATTTATTTATTTTTATTAAAGATCATCTTCTCCCTCAGGATAGGAAACAGCAACAACAACAGAACATATATACAAAATTACACAGACTTTGCAAAAAGTTATTTTTATAAAGCTGGCCGGATTTGGGTCCATCAGTACTGCCTCTGTCCCCTTATTTTGTTCTCCTTGTCTTTCTTAATGATGATATAAAGACACTTAAAGAATATGTCTCTTGGATGGGAATCAAGACTTACTCCTATTGTGAGGTCCAAGCAGACCAACGTCAATACCTCAGCAGAAACTTGCTCGAAGTCACCTGGCCCCACCAGGTGTTCATCCATGTCTAGGCCCATGGAGAAAGACCTTCTGAGCCCTTCTGCTCTCCCATTCACTTCCAGCTCACTTTTCTCTAATTTTTCAATAATGTTATCAGCGCCTCTCTCAACCCCAATGCCTGAGCTTATTAGCTAATGAAAGGGCAGCAGCTGTTTCCAGCATGTGCCTGTCTCATAAGCAATACGAAGTACCCTTCTTAAATTGTCTTCCAGGCATAAAACCCACCTGGTCATCTTTTATTAATGTCCCCATCGCTTTGTTTAGTCTATTCGTAATTATCTCTGTAAATATTTAATGGTCACTACATTGATCTGTATAGCCATTCTTGCTTTCTTTAATGTCTCAGGCTTGCTGTAGAATACAAGAACTACAGAATCAGTTTAACAAATTATGGCTGGGAAGCCAGCTCCTCCGCTGTGCTCACTTCTACCAGAGAGAAGTTTCTGCTACATTTTGGAGAGGGAAATGTTTGCTTCATCCTCCTTTCCTTAATGCTCATGTGCTTTACGAGCAATGTCTTTCTGTCCATTCATGTTCAATATCCGTAAGTGTATTTGTTATTTGCATGGCAGCAGACCTAAAAAAATTGCCATCCTGTTGCGCCCAACTCTACACCAATAGAAACCAGTAAGAAATGTCCTGTCCCCTAGGATGAATATAGAAAAAAACGCATTACCTAATTACCAAATTGAAGCAGAGCTATCATTTTCTGCATTGTTATCCCCCGCTTGGTTTTATCATCCTTCCCTCCTGCCTGCTCTTCAGGTTCTTCTTTCGCAGAACACAAAGCCAATGACACATCTGAGTTTGATTCAAAGTGAACCAGTGAAGGTTTCAGGGCAGGGATTGTCTCGCTCACATGTTGGCATAACAGTTTTCAAAAACTCACTTGCCACAAAGTGCATCCCCATTCTCTGGTTCCCCTCAGCAAAGCTCTGTGAGCATGATTCAGCATTGACTACTATCAGAAGCATCAAAAATTCTCTGAGTGTGCGTCATTTTCCTTGAATAATTCTTTTTTCTGTAGTGCTGCTTCATTAATTCTCCTAACTGACAAGTTTTACCCTGATCCAAGCTTTCATTTCTACTTTGAAATGTCTTGTTAGACAAGCCTCAGATCCTTCCAACTCTGCTCCATGGCTGGTTTTCACCTATTATTAATGAAATGGTCAGAGTTTAACAATCCCCATTTTGGTTGCTAATATCATTGCATTTACTAGGGGCTGTATCAGTAGCTACACAGATGTAATTTTATTCATATCTGCTGTAGGATATGTATAATTTGCAAGCAAAATTGCCCCTCTCTCTACTCCTTCCTTTTATTTTTTGCAGTAATTAAATTCGAACACTTTGCTCACTTTACTGCAAGACCCTCTTCCTAGATTGTCTTTTTTTATTGCTTGTGCTCTCCCTTGAATGCTCGTAGCATTGCAGGAAGTTACAAGATCTGTCTTTCTTTTCTGTTCACCTTTGAAACATTCTGGGCAGACTGTGTGATGGTGCTGTAGTGGGGGGTGGGGGGTGGTGTTGTTGGTTTTTTTCCTGAGCCAAGTGAGGGCATTTCAGCCCTGAGGACCTAGATGAACCACTCTCAGAAATTCACCTGAGGCCCATACTGTCCTAGGCCCTAAAGGCAAGACATGTCTCATGGTGGTTGTAGGTGGGTTTTATGGAAAGCTGTATGTTCTAGATCTGACTTCCCTCATTAGTATGACCAATTGGGAAGACCTTATAAGGAATCCACCACAATGAGGATAGCCTTATAAAACCTATGCAGGGTCCTTTTCTCAACCAACATGAAAACTAGCTAAGCGTATTTGGTTTTAGCCATGAAAACAAAGCTATACACTGTAAGTTATGGAGTTGATTCTGAAATGTCTTCAGAAGAGGTGCCAAAGCTTCAGTCTTAATAGTGATAAAGCAGACCAAGCTTCCGTGGCTTGAAGAAGATTCAAAGCGTGCTTTGGCAAGCAGACTGAAGTGGAGGTGTCTGGCTGGAAAGGGACTTTAGTTTGTGTAGCTCTTCATATACCCCAACAATCTCCAAGCACTGGAAGGTTTTCTCAGAGACATTTGCATTTAGAACACAGTAGAAGAATCAAAAGGCTTCTTCAACTTGCAGTCAAGAAACTACAATGAAAGATTGTGGCCTTCAGGTTTTAACAGATAGGTCTCAAACTTTTAGACCTAAAAATCTATTATCTAAAAAGAGCCAACTTTTTCACACCTAAATTTGCAAATGTTGTTATTGAAGCAATGGCAGGACATAAATATACAGGTTTGTTTTGGTTTGTATGCTTCTTTCCAAAAATGTAATATTCTGATCTCATCTCTTGCCTAAGGAACTATCATTGCTGGAATGAAGCTTGGATGACCAGACCTGATCTTCCTGTTGGTTTTGGAGGATGGCAGGTTGTTGATGGGACACCCCAAGAAACCAGCGATGGTAATATTGCTTGAAGTCCTCCTTAACTCTCTTTCCAATGCTTGGGTTATTTGTGGCAAACAATGAGCTAAGCCATATGCTGGTGACAACTTCTTGCATAACCACACTCACCTGTGCTCAGGGCCTTCTCCTGATTTGTTTTGAGCTCTGAAATTAATCTGTCCTGATTATAACACTGCTCATGATGCATGTGCACAAAATCCTGCATGAGAAGGGCACTGTTTGGTACAGAAAAGACTTAGTCCTGTTGCCAAAAAATGGCTTCTAAAATTTTAGAGAATCTATGCAGGAGCCTGGTCAAATTAATTCTCCTTCATTATATGTCAGCCAGTTTCCACAGCCCTTACTAAACTTCCTGAGCAGGCGGTGGAGATGAGAGGAAAAGTGAAAAGCCACTGCTATTTCTTTCCACTCCTTGATTTTCCAGTTCTTAAAAGACATTCTTAGCAAATTTGCAGTGAGATCTTTCTCAGCTTGTGGTATAAGTGAGCCCTCCCAAAATTATGTATTTTAAGCAAAACCAGCTTTAACTGCATTTCAAGCACTTGAGACTTACAGTGGACTTTACAGTGCCATGGAGGTACTGAACCATTAGATTGTTTCAAACTTGAGTCTGTGTTGTTTAGAAGGCTAGCTACAGAACTTAATCTTTTCACTTGGTCAGGAGTTCCCGTAAATTATTAAAAGGGTTCACCAAACCCCAATAATTCTTTTTCTTTGACAAAATACAACATTTTGACATGTTTTTTAATTAATTTAATCTCTCAGTTTATCTGTCTTCTTCCCACAGGTATGTACAGGTGTGGCCCAGCCTCAGTTCAAGCCATTAAACATGGTCACGTTTGCTTCCAATTTGATGCTCCCTTCGTCTATGCCGAGGTACATACCTGAAAATTTTTAGTGCGTTGAGTGATATCAATGGGACCATAGGTGAGACAGAAGATAGACCTCCATGGCAATTTGTGAACTGAAAAGTTCCTTCACATATACTCCATGTCAAAGAAAAATCTCATAATTATATTTTGACATGCAGGCTAGTAGATGTGCTATGGCTCTAATGAATGACAGAGATTTCTCTAATCTCTGCTCACCAATGTAATAAGCAGAAAAAGCTGGTCTGGCTCAGATGAAACTTCAGGCTGTGGTCATTTATCCGTCCTGGATTCCAGCTATGCTGGCAAATGAGTCACTAGCTCTAGCTGCTCGTCTTCACCCCTTGTTAGCTGTTACCTCCTTCTCAGGCTTGCCATCAAAGCTGCTTAAGGTTCCCTTGCTTATTTCAGTGAAAATGTTTGCACTGATTTTAAAGAAGTCTTTGCTCATCATGTTCATTTTGGCTGCAGTGGGTCAAGGAGAGCTTACATGGGTGGTTTGACTGGCAGATCTGGAGTTTTAACCTCTGGCACCACCAGAGCTGGTGTGCCTAGAATTGCAGCAGCTGTAGAGAAAGTCTCTCTAATTGAATTGTATATAGCTTAGGACAGAAGAGAATAAAGGTATTTTATCTATGAAGGATCCGCCTCTCTATGGTCTAAAGCTTTTTGGTGCAAGGAATATGTAATCATGCACCCCAAGTCCAAAGGGTATTTCTATAGCCTACTCAAGTTTACACTGTCGTTCTGGAGCTGTGAATAATAAAATTAATCTAATCATTATTGTAGCATATGACTAATTTCACTGTGAGTAATTAATGGGACTTCAAGTCAACATGCCATTGTTTTGAGGGAAGATAGGCTGGTTTCCCCTTCTTTCTCTCTACCTGCATGTATCTCAGTCCTTTTTCATTTAATTTTATAGGTGAATAGTGATATCGTTTATTCACGAAGGGACAAAAATGGAACCCAAGTGATAGAAAGAATTGACACAACCCATATTGGGCAGTTGATTGTGACCAAGAAAGTTGGGGATGATGGAATGATGGAGATTACTGAGGAGTACAAGTTCCAAGAAGGTAACCTGAAATGGAGTGGGATCATACTGATCTACATTTACCTCACTCAGATCTTGGATGGTGGATTTACAGACCTCTGGCACTGAGGGAGCTGCATGAAAAGCTGCTAAGGTGCCCTCTGGAACTCTTTATTTGTAACTCCATCCCAGAAACACTGCAGATGCCTTGATAACAGCACAGACTTTGCTACTCAGAAATGCTTTGGACTGAGTAAGCTGCAGTGAAAATAAAGGGTAGTCAAGGAGAAACTCAAAGCATTCAAAAGAATTCAAGGCTTTCTATGCAGCTGCTTAGACATTTCCTACTCAGGCCAGATGTTTGCACAGTGTAAATCAGTGTAGCTCCATTAATATTAATTAAGCTAATTTATCTGATATGGCTTGAATCTTTAAGACCAGCTCACTTGGAATTTGTGAAGTTCTCCTAATATTAACCTCCCTACAGGAAGGTTCACTGCCTTCATCCATTCACTTCAGCTATCACAAACTATGGAAGATACACCCTTGTGATTGGTGAGTGGGCTAATGCCCTGCCCCTATTTCTCTTCTAAATTTGATTTTTGTTCATTTCTAGGCTCAGAGGAGGAGAGACTGGCTCTTGAGACTGCTGTGATGTACGGCGTTAAAAAGCAAACTACCCAAGATACTATGTATCAGCCACAGACAGATGTTGAAATGGAATTCCAAGCCCAAAAGGCAGTCCTTGGCAGTGACTTTAAAGTCACTATAACTTTCAGGAACAAAAGTCACAACTACTACACTGCTACTACATACCTTTCAGGCAACATAGTGTTTTATACAGGAGTCACAAAAAATGAATTCAAGAAACACTCTTTCAAGGCAAAACTGGAACCCTCTTCATGTAAGACTTGCATAGTTGTTTTCAAACTTGCTAGCATTTTTCTCTGTGTCACTAACTGTCACCAGTGTCTCTACCCATGGGTAGAGACAATTCTAGTAGCTAGGGGTAGGATACTGTACTGGGTATCAGGAGGCTCCACTGTTAACTCTGGCCCTGATACCAGTGTCGTTTAGAGCTGAGGCTGTTTTCTTCAAGCTGTTGCTCTCTGCATAATGCTCTTACACCAAGCTGCATGTCTGGGAAATGTTAATTTTTCTTATTTAGTACAAAAGAAAGCAAAGGAGTGCAGGTATTGAGCTGCAGGGTAATTTTTTTCATACCTTTAGCCTCCTAGCAGTATCTCAGCAAGTGAAGGAAACAATTTGGTTCCCCAGGGTGTCATTTACAGGGACCAAAAGGTGAATATCTTGTCGTATCTGGAAGAAGCTGACAAGATCAGAGTGGGTCCAAGTGCACGTCTGGCTTTGGAGGACTGGGTGGTTCAGGATTTTGTATTTACAGTGATCTAAAAAGTTGATCTGTAACTAGAATGTGCCTCTATAGAGCATGGGCATTTGTCAGCTGGACAGGCACCCCAAAGGTGAGTTATCTTTACAGATACAGTGTTTGCCTTTACTAGAGCCCTCTGGACTGTGAGGGGGAGATGCTGCTTCCCCCATCTCATGAAAAAAGCGTTTCTGGCAGCGTAGCTCATGCGTCTGAGGGCAGGATTTTGCACTGCTCAAAGTAGAAGAGATATCTTCTCCTTTTTTATTTTTTGATGTAACCAATGTATTTCATGGCAGCCATGGCAGCCCCATTCGGAAAACAGCAAGTGTTGAGGACCTGCTGTACTCCAAAGCACTATGGAGCAGGCTGGTTGTAGATCCCTGGCTTCTCCAGCGACAAGTGACTGCTAATCACTTGTTCTCCTGATGGGTCTGTACTCTTGGGTCCTCTGCTTTCTTCTTCACTTTGAGCCACCTAAAACTGCACCTTTTTATTTGGAGCTCATTAATCTCAGTAAAGTAGGAGTCCACTTACAGGGATCTACAGGTGAAGATTAATAAAAATTCTACCTCCAGTCTGTAACAAAGTCCTGACAGCTTCTTGCTGGTTTTCTAACTCCCCAACTCACTTGTAGGGGGTCTGGAAATGGGCATTAGGTTGTTCTAACACAGCCTATCAAAATACAGTGTGGAGGTTTATATTGGCTTGCATTAGTTAATAAATATTTGATCTGAAATACTGCAAAACTTTTGGAGACTTGGTTAGGTACAGTAAAAAAATAAATTTCAACTGCTCAGTCTAAATTCTGTGCCACTTCTTTGATGGGGGAACATTCAATTGTCTTGTAGGAGATGTGCAAATACCCTTTCTGGTTGTACTTTGTGCTTGGTTCCAGGACTTATGTCTGCTCTTGCATCAAAGGTCTATGTAAGGTATTATTATCTAAGCCACAGCTTCTGCAGTGCTTCGAGGCTCATCTGTCTCCTCTGTGTAAGAAATGAAATGAATAGATGATGTTTAAGCATCACTGAGCCTCAAAATTCATTTTTTCTAAGTTTCTAAGTTTGTAAAAAGCTTCTTGAAAATGTGCTGGAAACTCTGAATTGACTGACACTGAGTGAACACATATTAGAGAGAGGCACCTGAGAGAACAGAGCATGTATTTTTTTGCATGTGTACCAATAGTATGTCCCCATCACTGCCTCTGGCCAAAGAGACATGTTTTAAGGTATTACCACCTTTCATGATGGATATTAGCTTAGATCTGAGCTACAGCCATCCACTTGTGGAGCACTTTGTCCTACAACAGGACAAAAAACCCTCACAAGTTATGCCATCTCTGAGGGTGATACATCAAAGCTGAGCATGCATTCTTTCACTTTTGCCTTGGGAAGGAGTATGTGTGCAATCAGGAATGGTTTCTGAGCAGATGGGCAGTGTGAAGGGAGGCAGTGCGATCATGTGCAACTGTGTGAGAATACTATGTCAGGGGTGTGATGGGAGGATACCTTCCAAGACACTCAGGAAGAATCTGTAGGCTTTGTTCATGGCCCAAAGTGTAAATATATATATATATATATATGGAAGTAACAAAAAATTACAATATAATAAAGATGTGTCAAAGGCATTCTTCCAGCTTATGCTGCTGTAAGAATGAAGCAAGCTTAGTTTTCAAACAGGAAGCAAATGCATGATTTTCAGAATAATGATTAAAGGAATTGTGTGGGTTGAAAACATCTTTGAGGATTTGAATAGCTTAAACCTTCCAGTGCCTTCAAAGGTGCTCTCATATCTACTTGGTTATATTTAGTTTTCTGGGTTTTTTTCTGAAAGGCTGTAAGGCAGCTCGATGTGTCTCCCTTGGCTTTCCCAGGTGCAATAAATGATACTGGCAACTTACCAGCACAGCCAATGCTAAGAAAATGGAAGTCTATTATTCTTTTTTTTTTCACATGTAGTGATTAAATTTAAATAGAAAAGTTCATCTTTCCTTCCACTCTAAAGTAAATTTCTCTTAGATTTAACTAATCTATTTATTTGTTTGTTTACTTTACACAGATGAGAAATACCTTGCCTGATTTATAATTTACAGTTTGGGGCATTATGGGAAATTCTTTTACAAGAGATACAGAGCAAGAGGGAAGGAGGAAAGGGGAGCACATCAAGTAAATTTAAGGCTGGCCTGGTAAATCCAGGTCAGGTGGTCACCAAGGGAATAGCTTTGAAACCAAATCAAGGAACTGGTTTTGATGTGAGCGGATCAAAAGAGTGAAAGAGGTGAATGTCATTTACCCAACTGAGTTCAGTTATCTCAGTGTGTACAGTGTATGTCACAAGTACAATGCAAATAATGTATAACAATAATAATCATAGTTAACAGATGGGAGATCTTGATATGTTTAATAGGGTTACAATGAATGTTTATAGAGGCAAGAGCTCCAGATCTATATATTCTGCCTGGTCACTTAGTTAGCAGGTCTGCTTCTCTGCGTCACATTCTCACACCATTGTTGGCCTGGGAATTGCAGTTCAATATGGTTAAAATTAATGATTCCCTGCATCTCAACCATCTAGCCTAGGGGGACTTGTTTCTTCCAATAATTATTGTCAGGGAGCATGTGAAAGCTCTTTGGAGGGCATGCTGGTGGCAGGAGGACCTTCTTGCTAAATTTTGCAGGCAAGTCCAGTGTAGGACAAAGGCAGATATCCAGACACATCCTGGAGAGCAAGTGGCCTCCCAGGTAGCCTGCATGGGCTCACAACCCCCAGTCGCTGCTCTGGTGGCATCCCTGGTGGCATCCCTCTGCTCGGAAGAAAAGCAGAGAAAGCACAGGAATAAAGTGAAAGACCAAACATTTGCAAGGGTGACCCTCAAAAGCTGGTTTGGACCTTCATGCCCAGTAGCTATTTATTGCCAGTCTTGCTTCTCACTTATTTTGTGGTATTGCCTAGAAATCTTTAACAGTGACCTGGGCCCATGCTGATGGGCACTGGGCAGAGGCTGTGCACAATCCCAGCCCTTGCCCCAGGGACCTTACAGCCTAAATGGAAAGAGGGCAAGATAAGAGGGTGAATGGTGAGGTGAAAAATGAAGATAGTTTGGGCAAAAAAACCACAAAGCCATTTTTGGTTGTGGGTCACCTTTTTCTAAGGCACTCATGTAAGTGGCACTAGCCATGATGGGAGGAGCAATTAGCCATTAGATTGCTTCAGATGCCTTTTTTCTTTCCTGTGTCTCCCCTCAGCTAGCTCTTTCGATGTTGTGATCAAATCAAGTGAGTACCTGAGTGACCTGCTGGACCAAGCCTCCTTTCATTTCTTTGTGACGGCACGGATCAATGAAACGGGGAAGATTCTGGCCACACAGAAGGCGACAGTCCTGGAAATTCCCACCCTGCGGATCAAGGTAGCTCAAGGCTGTGGTGGAGGGGAGCGACCACCATGCTGTGCGCGGGCTGTTCTCTACAAGGTTGTCCCATCGACTTTTGGGATGGAGGCACGTATGTGTGTGTGCGTGCATGTTAAACCTTCAGTCTAACATGGAACTTATAAAGCAGCAGCTCGCTGGAGTGTACAAGGGTGTATAGGTATGTTATATATTGTACTGAGTACCCCCAAGGCTGACAGCATCACCAGTAGTAGAGAGCTGAAGTGATCTAAGAGGAGGAAGGAGGGGAAAAGATCTAAGAAAGCTGGAGAAACTCAAAAGGTAAGAGAGATTACTCACTCAAGTCACTCAAGTCTTTAACTGCTTGAGAAGTCCATTATATTTAAAGGAACACAGCACAGATGCCTCTTGCTGAAGAATGAGGGACACTGCTATTGAGATGAATTTGCTTGGAAAGCTCCTGCAGGTATTGCAGAAAGTTTCTCCAAGTTTGGATGGGCAGCATAGATTTGAGACAATGCTTTCAGGATTTCAGTGCTTTGCTGCCACTCTGTAAATGTACTGTCAGAACCTTGAAAGAAATCTAAGTTTATATTTATTTGAACCAATGCTCAGGTTTCAATATAATTTATGTAGTAACCACAGCATTTTGCAGAAAAAGCTTTTTTTTAAAAGTAGATCAAAACTGCAGTGAAGTTTGCAAAAAATGATCTGATCAGATTATTGGTGCTTTCAAAAAAAAAGATTTTTCGTTTACTGATTATTCTAGAGAGGAAATAAACCAGAGAAACTCCAAATACCTGTCTTCAACAACCAAATTTGAAAAGTAGAGAGTTCTTTCAATTCGATACTTAAATAGAACTTCTTAGACAGCATCCCCAATTTCAGCTTCAAAACAGTTTATCCTCCCTGTTGTTATGAAGAAAGGATGCTTAGTATATAGGATAGGTTGTTGTCCAATAACCATGTTTTCTAGTAAAACTGAGTTTGTCTCTTCTCTGCTTCTCTGTGATGTGTGAAAATACGCTGAAATTTAAATAGCTGGATTTTTTTAAGTGTGTGTGCATGTGTATATACCCATGTATTTATATAGGAAACTTTGCCTTATTGCTTTTTTAAGAAATCTGAGGAAGCTTATCTCCCTAGTTTTCTTGTCAGATTTCTTCATTGAATGTGACTGGCAGACTGGAGTTCTTAATGTGAGAGTAAAAGAGCAGAATGAAAAAACTATTTCCCCTCATGTCTTTGGATACACCTTTGATCTTTCCCTGTTGGTCTAAGGAGATTGCCAAAGTTAACAGTTGAGGAAATTACACATATTCTAATTTAGCTTGAGACCAGGTTACAAAAATAAGCTCAGCAAATACATATCATGGTCTCAGTTGCATGTCTGGGAGTTCAGGATGATTTTGAATCTTCCCATGTAAGAGTGATCTTAAATGGGCAATTGAAATAAGGAGGACATAAGACCTCTAATTGGGCTAGGACTTCTGAAAATGTCACTGATGTTGTTTTGCAAATTCAGGTGGCTAAATGCTGTTGAAAGCTTAGCTGTGCAAATCTGATCCTTTACTCCAGTCAATATATCGGTATTTGGTGCAGTGATCCCTTGGACTAGAGTCTCTTCAGCTTTTTGCAGCTGTCATACTTGTTAAAAATTTGCAGGAGGGCTGCAGACCCCAGCAGAGCACTTTATTGACAAGATTTTCTTAGTTACCTTTCTCAAGGCCCTTTAAAGTAGTCCATGGACCAGCTGGGATCTGCTAGCCATAAGTTTAAAACCCTTGCCCCTGTGTTTTATATTCTGTGAGAAATGTTCTGTTTCTAGGGGGAAAAAAAAAACCAAAAATCCCCATGCATGTAGTCTTTGTTTCAAAACATGTTCATTTGGAGGTGTTTTCCAGGCAGCTGTACTGGGAAACGGATCTGAAGGGACAGAGAGACCCCTTCAGCTGTGTTCTGTAATACACGTGGCAGTCAATGCGATCACTGCTCGTTAGTCTTGCAGCTTAGTATTTCCCAGTGCAAAACCTATTGTTTTTTTGCTATGTAATGGTTTTGGAGGACAACTGACTCTCAGGTCTACACAGCCCGTGCACAGGGTTAGAAACCCTTCAGAGCACGAGAGGTGGTTGGTTGCAAGGCAGGCAGAAGATGGGCACAACACTTTTGGGGTGTGCAAGCAATGTGACCTGGTGTTTCTAATTTAGGCTAATAAGACCTGCCCTTCTCTTCTGGAGCTTATGTCCTGAGCAGGCCATGCACTTCAGTGCTGGTGGAGAGCCTGGGGAGGGGGGCAGAATCTGGGAGAGAGGTCCCCTCAGCCAGACTTGCCTTCAGTTGGACACTCAGCTCCAGGACTGTGCATGCAGATTTCTGTTTTTTTTCTATGGAAATGAGATCCTGCCTCTTGACCTGCCGTGCGGCTTGAGGGAAAATTGCAATGGGTAGAAAAATCTGCAGTGGTACCTATGGGCCCATCCCACAGTTTTCTTCTGACTAGGCTTTCTCTGCCTCACGCTGTTTTGCTGTGTGCTCCATTCTCCCTCCTCTCCTTCCTTCCAAGTCCTGTGTATTTAACCCTACAGGTTTCACTGTGGGGCATTTTATTATTATCATCAGCTTGTGGAGCACTGTCCTTTCCTTATCTTGCAGACCCAAGGTGAGATGGTAGCTGGCAAAGAAATGTCTGTGACTGTGGAATTCACCAATCCTCTGAAACAAACCCTGGAGAACGTCACGTTCCGCCTTGAGGGACCCGGTGTGCTGAGAACAATGAAAAAGGAGTTCAGGTAGGGAAGAAAGCGCAACTAGCTGGGAGTTCATCCCCTGCTTGCTCATAGGAGGAAGCTCACAAGAGACACTTAACTAATGCTGCACCGAGTAATTCAATTCAAACACTCTCTCCTTACTTTAAAATTCAATACACAAGGGAGCTATAGGTCTCAATAGTCAGAAGTCAGACTGTCCAGAGGCACTGTGCAGAGAGACTGTGAGAGCATTTCATCTGTTCAGTATCAGTGTTGGAGGACAGGGTACTGGTTGTGGGTAGTTGCTAAAGCAGCCTGAGTTTACTTTTTCACTGTATTCCATTATTTTTAGCGCTTGACAATAGCACCTACAAGCTGATATCACAGAAAGAAAGACAGATTTATCCTACCCATGAAGTGTTTACTGCCACTTGCTCAGTATGTGCAAATCAAGTCCTGTGCTGTTTTTCAAAAAGGGCTTTTCTCCGCTCATGTTAATCATGATTATACAAGACACTCAGGTACCTCAGATGATCTCTGCAAGCTTATGTCAAGACACGAAATGTGCATTGGATGCAGCAGAGCCTTCTGGTACAGCTGCAGCGGATGTGCAAGCACACAGCTCCCCCCAACAGCACCACTGCAGAGGGCTGCCATGTCACATAGGTGTGTTCCCAAAACAGGGTGCTCCCAAGCCCAAGGGAAAGGAAAGTCCTTCAGCCACCTTCATTACATGCAGAGCTGCACCTCACATTGACATAGTGGTACCCATATGCCTAGCAGGTTGTTTCCTAAACCCTTTTTCCATTTGAGTTCAGTGTTACAAGCTCAGCATTAGCCAGTTCCAGGATATATAACTGGAAAATTTTACAGCCATTGCTTAGTCTTGGGCAGCCAAAGCAATGTTATCTATCATTACCTGAGCTGATGGTCCCAAGGTGTGTGCAAAAGGAGTTTGAAAAACTGCCTGTGCTTCAGCAGCTGCATAAATTGTCAGCGTTATCTGCAACCAGTAGGGGAGGTCTGAGCCTTATTGCACCTGGGCCAGGGATAAAAAGATCAAAACCAGGCTCCAGAGAGGAGCTGGATAGAAAAATGGCTGTGAAAGGGCATCATACTGTGCTTGCTTTGTGCACATGGTGTGTCACAGACACTGCTGAACATGACTCAGCACGGTCCACATGAGTTACACAAGTTGCAGCAATAGCTCTCATTGCTGCCCAGCCGTGCCAACCTCCCCTGTTGTTCTGCATCCTTCTCAATCCAAAAGCTGCCATGGACTGTTCTCACCTTCAAGGATGCAGAAGTTGTCAGGTGCATCAAAGGTATAGGAGTTAGGGAGAAAAATGACTCACAGAACAGACGTCATTTTCCTTCAAGTCACCATGTTTTCCCCTTTTCAGGAGTTCCCTTGATATCATTTAAAATGGAAATGGATCAGCTTAGTCATTTGAACATTTAACTTCTCTGAGATGAATGAAGGCTGTAGGTTATACACACAGAGGACAGAGCAGTTGTAGTTTGTTTAAATAATAATCATATTTGCCTCCATGAATTCAGAGTGATAAATGGCTCTGGTGTGGTGATGGCTCAGCGTATTATGCAGAACCATTCATCACTGAATTGTCTTCAGGAAAATCAGATTAGGGTGGCTTTACTCCATTTTCAAAGAGAACTAAACCTATTCTAGGCTTTCCCCACCCGTCCACTGCTTCCTTGTCCATCATGGACTGCCACATATGGGATGTGGTTTTACAATTCTTTGTGGGGATGAGACTTTTGACCTCTCTGTATTTTTAAGGTAGCTTTTCTGTATCACTTGGGTGACTCCACAAAACAGGTATGTGTGATCCAGCTGATACAACATTATTCTGGGAATGAAGTGGCTTGGGGGCTTCAGTCTTGACCATACATAAAGTCTCTCTATATATAGTGATATGTAGCTATTAGCCTCAGACAGGTGAAAATCATGGCTTATGGAAAATCCTTTGGCAGCATCAATTCCTACATGGGGCATAGTCTTTGCATGATGAATGAGAATTAACCAGGCAGTGATGGATAGTGTTAAATGGGTTTTAGCCAAGCATGCATTTGCACTACCAGGTAAGTCACTTTGGGTTTTTCTACATGTCAAAGCTCAGATAGAATTAGCATTTGTAGAGAGAAGCAAGTTGTTTTAGAAGTAGGACAGTAGAGAAACTGTAAAAGGTGGGTTTAGTTTCCTAGCACAGCTTTTGTCTTCCTGCACAGACATGTATATATATAAATATTTGAGCACCAGTGATACAGCCAGGAGCAGTCTGAGGAGCATCAAGAAGGATTACAGAGCCCTGAGAGCAGTGGTAAGGGACTCAGGAATACAGGTAGTTTTTTCATCAATCCTCCTGATAGGAAGGGGTATGAAAGGTCCAGTTGAATCTGGCAAGTCAACAAATGGTCACAGGACTGGTGCCACAGCCAGGGATTCAGCTGCTTAGGCCATGGGACTCACTTTGAGAAACTTGGTCTACTGGGGGCTGATGGAGTCCATCTGCCAGGGAAGGGGAAGAGCATCTTTGGTCATAGGCTGGTGAAGAGGGCTTTAAACTGAAGTTGCTGGGGGAGGGGAACCTCAATCAACCCCACTCCTACTAGTTTGATGCCAGTGCCGGCAACAGATGCCCAGAGCCTGGAGAAGGATCACAGGTCAGCAGGAGAGCACCTGAAGTGCAGCACAAAGGAATTCCAGCCACTCCAGACAGTCAGTCAGCTTCATCAGGGGGCCTCTATACAAATACATGTAGCATGGGGAATAAACAAGA
>VXBL01001442.1:641-11482 GCA_013400195.1 Aramus guarauna | reverse complement strand
TTTTTTTTTCCTTTTTTTAATTCTCCAAACGATCCCAAGGCGGCGGCTGGTCAGGAGACGGCGCAAGGGCCCGGAGGTTTTTTTTTTATTTTTATTCGGCGCATTCTTCATCGTCGCCATCATCTTCGCCATCTACTGACAGAGCAGCGTACTTGCTGGCGTGGCTGAACTGCTGGGAGGGAGGGAGGTTGGTTACGGGCCGAGCCCCAAAGGGCGCTCAGATCTCTACCGCGTCACCGCATGGAGGAAAATAACCAAAAAACCCCAAACCAGACCCAAAACCGCTCCGGCCAAGGGGAGTAACGGCGTCGGGGGAGCCGAGCCTGGGGCTCACGCCCCAGCCCAAGCGCCCAGTGCCCCCCAAAGCCACGTTCCCCCCCAAAGATCTTACAGAGGGAGGGTTCTCATCAAGTTTCTTTGGCTCAGACGCAGGTCGCGAGTCGTGATCCTTTCTGCTCTCTTTCCTGCAAGAGCCGGAGGCCGGTGAGGTGACGCCCACCACGGGGACCCCAAAAATAAAAAAGGGGTCGGGGCGGGGGGGGGTTTGTGAGCAGAGCCCAGGTCTGAATCCCGGCTTCACTTGAGAGGACGCCCACGGGACGAACCCTGAGCTGCGGAGGGGGTGGGGTGGTGACGCCCCGATGCCCGAGCTGGGGGTGACACGCTGGGGGACACCCACCTGTCTGCATCTCCCGGGCCACGGCTGGAGCTCCCGCTCCGCACCTTGGAACCGCTCTCCCGGCCCCCGTCCGGTTTGTTCTCGTCTCCTGGAGGGAAGAAAACACCGCGAGGTCTCGCACCGAGGGTCCCTGCACACACGAGCGGCAGGGAACAGGCCCGGGAACAGCCGGAGGTTGTCCGGATCGCTGCTTCAGCCCTCTCCCACGACACAGGACGGTTTTTGGAGCTTCGGGTGGCAAAGCGGCCGCTCGTAGAGCTGGGAGCGGCTCACGTGGGTCTCACCTTTCCTGTGGGTGTTTTTCGGGGGTGCTCCGTCTTCCACAGGCAGGCTGGGTGCCGTCTGGCTGCCGCTGGGTGGGGGGGAAGTAGAAGAGGAACAACATCAAGACCTTGAGAAGGAGACGCCAACACCACGGAGGTGTCTGCTGCCCCGGGAGGGGGAATCCTCGAGCCACGGGGACGTTGGGACGGAACGGCGGCTCTACCGGCCGCATGGCACAGGGAAAACCCCGAGGGGGCCGGGACACGTCCCCTCCCCGCAGCACTGACCTCGTAGGAGAGTGCTGCTCCGAATCCAAGCTCTGCGAGCGGGCAGGGGGGTTGCTGCTCCGCTTCACCCAGGCGTTCTCCTTGGGCGGGGGCGCGGGCATCACCTTCAGGGGCTGCTTCTCCTCCTTCGGCTTGGAGGTGGGAGAAGGGGCATCGTCCTCTTTGGTGAACGTCTCGTTCTCCAATGACTTCTCGCTCTCCCTCCTTCGCGTGGCTGCGGGGGGGGACGCAAACGATCGCAGGGTCACGCGTTAAGCTGCGGGAGGGGTGACGAGTGCTGGGCCCAGCTCAGGACCACCCTGCTCTCTACTCACTCCTGCCCGTCGGGCCGGTTCCCACAGAGGTGCCGGGGGGCCCCGAGGTGCCGGTCTGCGAGGACTCGCTCCCCGTCCGAGATCGCTCCTGGTTCTCTTCACTTCGCCAGCTGGGGTGCCTGCGCCGGAGGGGAAACGGGGCTGATCCGGGTGCTCGGGAGCCGCGACACGGCAAGGGAAGAGGGTTAGCGGGGGGGTTCAGGGCACCCCAGGAAGGCAGAAGGCCCTGCCCCAGCCCACCTCTCTCGGGGTCGTCTCTCTATCCTCTTATCGTCCTCCAGCTGGCGTTGCAGCTTTTCTTGCTCCTTCTGTAGCCGCTCTTCCACCTCCCGCTCCCTGGCAGCCGTGTCCACCGGTTTGGCCCCCCCAAAGATGGAGGCGGCCCGGCTGGACTGGGGCGCAGGGGCCACGGAGGTCTCCTCCTCTTTGGGCGCACTCCGGGGCTTCAGGTTCAGCTTCGGCCTCTGAGTGGGACCTGGGAGGGAGCGGAGACACCAGAGTGAGCAGGAATCCCACCCCGAGCCGCTCCCAGGGAAGCCGGGGGAGGTCAGATCCGCCCCCCAAAATCATTACCTCTGTCCTCACGGCGGAAATCATCCCGGCCGTAATCATCCCGCGAGTTCCACCTATCCATCCGGTCATCCCGTCGGTCATAGCGGTCTTCGTAGCGGTCACCGCACCCTCGGTAGTCGTCATCCCGGCGATACCCGCTGCCGAAGGCCCTCCTGCCGCTGCCTATCCTGGAATCGTAGCCTGCGGGAGGAAAGGAAACCCTTCCCGCTGAGTCCCGATCCCTCCTGGGCCTGGCGGGGTGCGGGGCAGGAGGCCTTCCCACAACTCAGCGTCGTATTAACGCCAACAGCTTTAAAACCTGGGCTCCGGTGAAGACTAGAGCAAGGCCAGAGATTAAAGTTGCCCGGAAGAGCCCCAGCTCATCTTCGGCACCTCTTCCCCGGTTACGGGAGGGGAACTGGGCCAGGCTGGGCAGCTCATCTGCCGCGGCAGAGTCTCGCCCTCACCCCCTCCGCCCCAGCAATCCTTCGGGAAGATCCTACCTCGGTCGTAGTCCCTGCTGCGGTCATCGTAGCGATCCCTGCCCCCAAAGCCACGGTCCATATCCCTCCGCGGACCATCACGATACCGATCGTCGTAGCGATCCCGATACCCTGGAGGTGGGAGAAGGAGGGGAGGGGTCCAGCGTTGAGCAGCACGGCTCAGAGGAACCCGGCACGTCGCTTTAGCCTGAACGCTCTGGTGACAGACAGCGGCAAGGATTTTCCTGCGCTTGTTACTGCGGGAGAGTCACAAATCCCTTAATGAAGCAGGAAAATCCTGCTGCTCTTCTCCAGATGGGCTGAGCCACTCGCCCTTATGATAATCTAGCCAGGGAAACGAGCTCCGGGTGGCCGCTCTGTCAGCGCCCGATCAGACAGAGCAGAGCAAAGCACACCTGGATGTCAAGATAATGCAGATTTTTCAGGGGAAACAACGGAAAGGAGGAAGAACTATTCATCTGGAAAGATGCGGCAGATTCGGCTCTGGGCTACGGATGCAGGGGAAGCGACCACCAAATCCCACAGGAAATCTGCTTGTCAGGGGAGGAGCGGAGCGAAGCCACAGCCCGACCGCTTCGTTAGCGTTCAGATCCCCTCAGTCGCCGTTTCGGGACGGCAGCGGAAGGAACGCGTTATTTTTCTGCCAACTCACTGTCTCCGAAGCTGTCGTCGCCCCTGCGAGGCGGGTAATCATCAAAGCTATCGGTGGTGGCAGGACGGGCCCTCCAGTCGCTCTCAAACCTCTCCGAGTCACGGAAGCGATCCCGATCTCTGCCAAAGCAGCGATCGTCCCGATCTGCCGGGGAAGGAAAGGAAATTTCAGCTCGCAGGGTGGAGAGCGGCTGTCAGCGGTGAATGGAGTGAGAGCACAACCCGGCCCCTCGAGTTCACTGGTCTGTGTCAGCAGGAACCGCTGGCGCTTTGAAAAGCCCTCGGCCAACTCAATTAGCGAGCAGGGACAGTGCAGGGGTTACGGGACATCGTTAGGTAAATGCCCGCAGGGAAAACAGCCCGGCCACGCAGGCAGGAGCCAAGCCCCTGTCCCAGCCTCGAGCAGCGCTCAGACCTGGCGATCCAGGTCGTGACGACAGCGATTCCCCCGTCCTTAGCCAGGCCGATCACCGACCCGGCGCAGGACGCGGCTACCGAGACAGCCGGTGCGAAGGGAAGGTCGTGAGCTCACCTTTATCCTGAGCTTGATCAGCAACATCCACTCGTATTCTTCTGTTACCTAGAGACTGAAAACAACAGCGAGAAGTCGGCCTTGCGGCCTCAAGGCACACAGAGGGGCGAGAAGAGCCGATCCTGCTGCGATGCCCCAGCACGGAGCAGGCAGCTTGTACGACACAGGGGCTGATGGCCTTAAAAAGCATTTTCTTCCCCATTTAAGTCTTTCTCAAGCAGGGACATCCATCCCTCTACAAGACGACACTTCTGAACGCATCTCTAGCGCCCAGGGCTGCACGGGAACGTGCCTGATCCGAGGGGGAAGGTCACGCCCCAGCCCTGCTCCGTCAGGGGTTGGACTCACCTCTTCATTGAGGCTCAGAGCCTGGAACAAGGAGTCTATGTCTTCAAACTCAGCATAACCAAAACCTTTCAACCTCTCTGGATTGGTAGGCTCCCGCGGCAAACGTACAGCACTTATCTGCAGCAAGAGAGGAGAGGAAAGCTCGCGTTAAGATTCTTGCTCCCCGATGTTAATACGATGAGGCAAGGATTGAGTTAGCTGAGACCATGCCACTCGTTGCTGTCAGGGGACTGAATAAATCCTCTTGACGACGAGCAGGGAAGAGGGGGTTCAACTCCCCCTTCAACCACGCAACAGGTTCCCACTACAAGTGTTGCCGACGCTTGTTTGGAGGGAGGAATTTGGCCCCGGAAAGAATTCCAGCTGCAGATCTCCAGCAGCCGCAGCGGGAACGGATCTAAGGGCCAGGATGGCTCTGCGCCCCAGGAACAAGGCTCCAACCCCTGAAGCCAGGAGGAGCCGTCCCTCGGCATCCCGCCGCTTTCGGAGCTCGCCCCAGGCTCCTGAGAACAACCCTCTTGACAACTGTTTTTGGACTCTGTGCCTCTCCTTGCCGGATTTCGGTTCCCAAAGCACGGCTGCTCCCAGGTTGCTCCCTGCTCAGAGGCCTGGGAAGCGGCAGCAGCCTGCGGAGCTCGTTACGTGCCAGCAAAGGGAAAGCACAAACTGTATTCGGACGAGCCGCGTGCGAGGAACCACCGCTCGGACCAGCACCAGGAGAGGCCGAGCAGGGAGACCAAGCAACGGATGCAGAGCAAAAACTGTTCTGCAAGGGTGAGAGCCAGCACTGCGCTTTGCTCCTTACTCTCCTGCGTAGCACCGACCCATCTGCCTCTCGGCTCCCTCCTCCTGGAGTTTCACCCACACCATTATTCTCTGAGGAGGAGGGGATGCTGCCTCAGCAAGCACGAAAGGGTAGAAAAACCAAGATGAAAATAAAAGACCAAGGTAAGCAGCGTGGCTCTGCCCGCGGGGAGCTATCTGCTGCCATCAGCACGGCTCGCTGCCGCGCAGGGAATGCCGGAATCCAGCTGCGTTTCCCAAGCTGACCTTCCGGGAGGGATGCGGCCATTTCTCATCGTTACTTGCTGTCCCTCCTTCACCCTCCCCAAATAACCCAAGGGCTCCGACGCTCTTTAAAGCTGGGAAAAATCATCTCGTCGGGGCAGTCGCAGTCTCCCCAGGAGCGTCTCCTGCTCTCGGCCGCGGGGGAGGACGTTATCTTGAGGAAACCCCTTGAGAGGAGCGGACCCAGAGCAGGCTGAACTGGAGCCTGTCGGCAAAGTCCGGGGCACCGCCGTGAAATTAGATTTAAAGGCAGAAAATGACAAACAGGCAGAGGAGGAGGAGAAAAAAAAAAAAGGGAGAAACAGCAGAGGGAAAGCCAAGCTCATCGTCGCCGGTGCTCTGGCTGCTGGAGCAGGTCATAGCAAGTCTATTTTAATTGGGAATAAATTTAATTTTCCCCAAGTCGAGACTGTTTAATTGGTAAGTGGTCTCCTCATCCTTATTGCGACCCACAAACCTTCTCATCCTGTTTCCTCCCCCTGCCCCGCTGAAGGGGATTGAGTGAGCAGTGGGGTGGGCGCTCGGCACCAGCTCCGCACCCTCTATCACCCCGAAATCCAGCCCAACAAAAAAGGTTCACCCGGTTCAACAGGAGGAACACCAGCCGCCCGCTTTAAAAGGGTTCTTGCTCCGTCACCATCATGGCTGAAACAGCAGGAACAGCCATTTGCTTGCCGCTAGTCAAGCGACTTAACTGAGATGGAGCAATCTGACAGCCGCGGCTGTCTGGAAACCGTCGCTCACAGCCAGCTCCGGACACGGACGTACACCTCCAGGAGGTGGGAGCCGCCTTGGCCGATCCACGGCAAAGCAAGAACCAACACACGGAGCCGGCGGAGAGCGAACGGGGATTGCGGCATCCAAAATCATGGGATTTATGGCCCATGTTACCCCCTGCCCCGCCGCCCGGACCGGGCTCTGAGCCGTTACTCACGTTGAGTCCTCTGAAGAAGTCCTTGATGGATTCTTCCGTCACGTCATAGGGCAGGTTTCCCAGAAAGGCCGTGTAGGGGGGGGATTTTGGGAGGCGGCTTCTGTCTATGTTGGGTTCCCGAGCAGCCCGCGGGGCGGTGGGCAGGATGGAGCGGTCGATCGGAGGGGCCCGGTACACGTCGTCATCGTTACTGTGCCAAGTGGTAGAAACTAAAGAGAGAAATTTGGCAAATCACCCAAAACCCATCCAACTAGAGACCGGTTACTGCCAACACTGCACGGTGCCGCGTTACGGCTGAGGAGCTGCATGTTAGAGCCCTGAAATTCATCCGGCCGAGCTGTCGGGCAGTCCAGCATGAAAGAAGCTGCCCAAAAGGCACCAGCAGCCCCCAAGGAGAAACCGAGGCAGACTAAAACCACAAGGGAGAGCGACCATTTAGTCTGATGACCCGTTTAATAAAGCATTAAACCTCCCCAGGATTAATTCCTGTTTGAATCACAGCCCGTCTCGTGGAAAAATACCAGGGCTCCCCGGCTTCGGTGAATCTGCCCACCCTCTGCTCTGCCTCCCGGTTATGCTGACAAAAAGCTCTTTATGCCATTGCTCTTCCCCGCGTGGGTGCAAACCTCCCTCCCCTTCACCAGACTGACAGTCTCAGTCCTAACGAGAACTCCATTTGCTCTCCGAGCTTAATTACTCCCCAGAAAAGAAACAATCAGCAAATTTCACAATGTTTGGGTGTGTCGTTCCGGGTCACCGGCTGTTCACGGGTATGACCGTGCGGCAGCAGTGCGGTTACCAACACTTCCCACTCGGCTCTTCCCCCCGCAGCGGCGTAAGAAGGGGAAGGATCTATCTGCAGACAAACTGCCTCCGCATCCCTCAAACCATGTGAGGAAGCCAGAAGCAAAAAGCTTTTTCTTTTTAACGCCGCAGGCCGAGAGACGTCTGCTATCGGTGTTTGATCTGGGAGCCGCGGGCTCCTGCACGCTGGGCAATGACAGTACCGTCTCCTTCCAGGTCATCTGTCTCGTCGGCCCAGCTGACGGGTTTGGGGATATAGGTAGGGCCACCGCCGCCGCCACCGTCCTCTGCCAGAAAATCCGTCAGAGTGAGGGTCTTGCCCTTCTTGGCCTTCTTCTTCGCTGTTGGGGAGAGAAAGAGAGGAGAGGGGAGTGAGCGACGCCCGGGAAGGGCCTGCTTTGGGCAGGGTGGGGAAGGAGGGGCGGCTGACGGGTGCGATCGAGAGGCGACATGAGTAACTGGGATGCAGGCGCCGGCCATCCCATCCCGATTTATTTTCTATTTCCAAAGGGATAACGGCCGCAAATTCAGCACAGCTGAGAATCGAGGCTCCCATTGCTTGAAGCATGCTCACGCTTCACATTTCGGGGGTCAGCCGTACCCACAAACCTCCCCAGGGGCTGTTTATTTTGGGGGAGGAGGAAGTAGAGGGAGAGGTCACCCCGCTTCCACAAGCAAGGGACGCGGCGGAGCACGGCACGGCAATCACGCAGCCGCTGGGATCCCTCTGGCACCAGAAGCCGGCCGGCCTCGCCGACATCTTAACAAATGTCCCAACTCCTCCGGCTCGGGCAGGTTTTTCGGCTCTGCTGGAGCTGCGAGCGGCCAGAGAGCATTGATTCATGGAGGCTTCGCCATCTCCCGAGGAAGTCGGGCGTCGCAACGGGCTGCGACACCTCCCAGTGGCGCTGGGGAAGCCGGGCTATTTTTAGGAAGGCGGGTTATGATGCAGTTTGCAAAATTCAGCTTTTTTTTTTTTCCCCTTGCGGAAGGAATTGCTGCCCCCCTGCGGCATTGCCGGCCAGAGCAGGGGCCGACAGCGCCTTTGCCTGCAAAACCAGCAACTTTATCTGCAAAACCAGTACCTTTATCTGCAAAAATATTTCCGGGCAGAGCACCGGGGGAGGCTCAGGCATCCCCAGTGACTTGGGACACCCCCTCCGCAGGGTTTATAAGCCAGGAGAAAGAAAAGCCTTAAAAAGATACTACAGAGACAGCAATGCAAAACCACTAATTGCTTTTGAAAACATGCGCTCTTATCTTCGTTAAGAAGAAATAATAAACTTTGGGACTGCTGGACCTCACGCAGATAATCTCTAACCAGGCTGCTGGCCGGGGAGTGTGATAATTAACCGGTGAAGTGTCGCAGCAGCCTTAACGAAGATAAAAATGACAGAGGCGGGAGTTACGGAGGCTACTCGTTTGCCATCTCTAATTAGCCAACGCTTGCCTGCCAGCACTCAGAGCTGAGGGATTGCTCACCAAATGACGCTTAAAATGGTTTCTTGCACAGAAATCGCTGCACCAGCATCGATATAACAACTGCCAGAGTCTTGCAGCAAGGAAGCAAAGAGGGTGAGAGGCTCCAAGTACGGATCGACCGCCTGTGCGGGACACCAGGCCCCAGGCCTGCTTCCCAGCCCCCTCAATCCTCTTTTTTGGGGTCCTGTTCTTCCCCTTTGGTCTCAGTCCGGGTATTAAGGCAGCACAAAACCGTACCCTGCTCTCTCAGCCAGGCGCTGAGAGGATGGAGCCATCCTGCCCTCCTGAACTTGCTCCCAGCATCACCAGCGACGCTGGGAGTTCCCGTTCTCCAGCACTCTTGCCAGATCTTCGTTCCCAACATCCACTCAGACCCCAGAAGGGATGAAGAGAAGAGCTGAGCCTAAAAATGGCTGCAGTACGGCCAGCTTTGCCTGCAGACACGTTATCCAGTCCCACTCCCATCCTCTCCTTCCCCTTAACCACCAAAGAGCTGCCTGGGCCGTACGCACACGAGCCGAAGGAGAACTATTTAGGGCGGAAAGTTCCCCCAGCACCGTCTCCTCGAGCCTGCAGCCTCCCCGGGCAGCCATCGCTCCTCGCCAACATCTCCCCACCTGCTCGGCTCTTCCAGCTGCGCTCCGGCCTGTGGTTCCGCTCCAAGTGGTTTCGGTAAAGCCGTAACGGCGGAGCGATGTGGAACGGCACCGGCAGCAATGGGGAGACACGGGGCGGCCGCTCTCCCCGGCTCCAGGCATCGTCCCTCTCCTCACGGCAAGACCCTGGTCACGTTCTGGAGAAGACCTTGGCAGCGCTTGGTCGCCTTCTCGCACCTCCGGCCGCTTCCCGCTCCCACCGGCATCGCAGCCTTGGCTTCGGGACTCCAGGTGATGGGAAAGGCTTCCCCCAGGAGCCCAAACACAGACGGAATCACCCTGGGGGGGTGACCCAGTGACACCCACACCTCTTGCCACCCGAGTTCTCCCTGGAGCTGCTCGACATCGGTCACAGAGCAGGAAAAATGGTTTCTGACACCCCAGGAGTGCGGGCAGCACCCCGAGGACCCCGTAAGCCTGGCAGAGAGCTCCGATCCAGCCGAGAAACACCTGACCTCAGGGGGTGACACCTTCCAGCCCCCCAGGGCTGTATTAGCGGCTGTATCCAAGAGGGTGACAAGCTACAGGCGCTGCCCAGGGCCCTTGCCAACCCCCGAGAGCCCCCTGGGGCTTCCACCGCCAGCTGCAAACATCGCTGGGTCCCCCCAAGTTTTGCCACTGGTTTTCAGGACAGCAAGCCTTTCCCATCTATCCATAGGCAAAGGCCAGAAGCCATAAATCCAGTCGGCCCTTTGGAACGGCTCAAACTCCATTTGCCAAGGGGAAACTCATGGAAAGATGACGTCAGTCCCGGATAAAAACGCTGGGAGAGCAGCAGCAGCAGCGGTGACCGCCTGGAAAAAACGAAGGAGAAACGCTCTCCCGATGGAGACGAGCGCTGTTCCCAAGGAAGGGAGGCTGGGTGGCTTTCTACCTTCCCCAGCATGCCAAAACCACTTCCCAAATGACACCAGATCTGCTCCTGAGTGGCCACCGACAGGTTGGGTTCGCTCAAACAGCCACCGAGTCCCGGGCAGGAGCTGACGGTGCGAAGCAGCTTCTGTCGCAGGATCACGGCGTCACTCTGGACAAAACGTGCCCCTTCCTGCCGGTTTTAACCCTGCCGAGGGGCAGCTGAGTATCCCCCCCGGTGAGGTGCTGGGGGTCGGTCAGCCTCCACGTGTGGTTTTTGACACCAAACGGGGCGCACGGAACCCTGCGGAGAGTCCTGCGGCCGCGATCTGCGCCCGACAACCTCCCCCATTAGTTCAGAGCCCCCCCGACGCATTGCCAGGCCGGGTCCCCGGGCTGCTCCGTGGGGCTGGCTGGGGTCGGATCAGCGATGCCCACCCTGCGCTACGGAGAAAGGGCCAAGGCGCTCGGTGTCAACCCTCCCATTTCAAAGCACGACGGGGCTGTTCGGTGTCGCTGCAGGCCCAGACGGAGCCCCCACCTTCCGGCAGCGGGCAGGCAGCATCGTCCCTGCCCCCCACGACGCCAACCTAAGCTCTCTGCCCCGGTTTAAGGTTTCCCCTACGTGCCGGAACCTCACCAGGCTGACGTCCATCGCGGTGCCGGGCCTCAGCCAGCCACGAGAACACCGGCTGGGGAAGCCACAGAGATTTTTTTGGGGGGAAAAGCGAATAATTTCTGCATCCTCCCCCCCCCCGCACCAGGCTCCAAATGGCGCCCGCAGCTGGAAGAGAGCGGCTCAGTCCCCAAGGGGCGACGCTTTCGGGGTGCAGGGAGGGCGATGCTCTCGCTGTGAGGCGGATTTAGCAACGGGGGTGGTTTATTTGGGGGGAAAAAGGGTGAAAAACGGCTCAG
>VXBL01001439.1:35001-50752 GCA_013400195.1 Aramus guarauna | reverse complement strand
TGCGAGTGGAACTGAACAATAACAATGACAATGGTTCATCTAGCTTGGAGATGTCACCAAGGTTTAGTCTACACCCTGCATCAAAACTGCTTCTATAAAGAAAAAAAGACAAGTCATTGTCGTAGGAGTCTCCCTTCTGAAGGGAACAGAAGACCCAATATGCAGACTGGACCCACTTCTTAGGGAAGTCTGCTGCCTCCCTGGGGCCTGGGTTAAAGATCTGGAGAGAAAGTTTCCTAACCCTAGTACAGCCTTCAGGTTACTATCCATTATTGATTTTTCAGGTAGGCAGCAGGGTTTTTGATCATGGATCAGTCTACACAACACCAGTCAAGCTGATGACAGATGGAGTATACCTGTCCCAAAGAGGGAGAAAGGTCTTTGTGCAGGACTTAACAGGGCTTGTTGAAAGAGCTTTAAATTAAATGGTGGAAGGTCTCACCAAACCACTTTCCATCATTTATCAGCAATCCTGGCTAACTGGGGAGGTCCTAGTTGACTGGAGGTTAGCCAGTGTGACACCCATCTACAAGAAGGGCCGGAAGGAGGATCTGGGGAACTACAGACAGGCCTGTCAGTCTGACCTCAGTGCTGGGTAACATCATGGATCATATAATTTTGAGTGCCATCACACAGCACATACAGGACAGCCAGGTGATCAGGCCCAGTCGGCATGGGTTTACGAAAGGCAGGTCCTGCTTGCCTAACCTGATCTCCTTCTATGACAAGGTGACCCGCTTAGTGGATGAGGGAANCTGGTTGACAGGTGGCTGAACATGAGCCAGCAATGCGCCCAGGTGGCCAAGAAGGCCAATAGCAGAAGTAGTATCAGCAATAGTGTGGCCAGCAGGAGTAGGGAAGCGATTGTCCCCCTGTACTCGGCACTGGTGAGGTCACACCTTGAATACTGGTGTGACAACTACCTGACAGGAGGTTGTAGCCAGGTGGGTGTTGGTCATCTTCTCCCAAGTAACAAGTGATAGGATGAGAGGAAACGTCCTCAAGTTGAGCCAGGGGAGGTTTAGATTAGGTATTAGGGAAAATTCCTTCAAGGAAGGGGTTGTCAATCATTGGAACAGGTTGCCCAGGGAAGTGGTTGAGTTACCATCCCTGAAGATATGTAAAAGACGTGTAGATGTGGCAGTTAGGGACATGGTTTAGTGGTAGACTTAGCAGTGCAGGTTAGCGGTTGGACTTGATGATCTTAAAGGTCTTTTCCAGCCTAAACGATTCTATGATCTTTCCTCCTGCCTATTTTTTGAGACTGTGAGAAAGCTCATGTTTCTTACACATACTGAACTTGAGCAGTTATATAAGTTGTGTGTGTATATATATATATGCTTATATTCCTTATATTACCATTATTAATAAGGGCACAATTATGTTTCTTTTGTAAATACAACAGTTTGTTCATTATTTTGTAGAAAAAGAAAAATGATCTAGAGACATACTACAGCTATGATTTCTCATTTCCTCTTTATTTTTCTTAATGCAGCTATATCAACAATATAAAATTGAGAACTATACAAAGAATTCTATTTTTCACACCTTGTAATTTTTTAAGACACATGAGGATTCAACTGACATTGGAAACATTTTTGGAGTCCTTTGTGTAATAAGTGGAAAGTTCCAGTGTTTTCTTAGGAAGCTGATGTCATTGATGCTGTAGGAATCTCTTTTTCAAATAACCTGAACTGTATATGATTTAGGAGCCAGATAGTATATTGTAATTCATGACTGTGTTAAAATTGAAATGAACTTAAAAGCACTTTGTGTTTCAAAACCATATTTGAAATTTATTTCTTACCATCAAAATTAAGAACTTGCCAAGATTTTTGTGTGATCCATGCTCATAAGAGAGACATGTACTGCAAATTCCAGCCTTAAGGCAGAATTATGTTCCTGAATGCATCTTAGCTGGAATGTGCAGTGGAAGCGAATATGTACATGCAATTATTCTTGATGCTATGTAAGAGTAAAGCAACATCTAACTTACTAAACAGCAGGTGAGATGCCTTCATGAACCCTCCAGGCATGTCTATCCAGTAACTTAAAAATACAGTACAGATGAAAATGGTCCTCTAAGGCCTACAGTGATAGCAGTTAACTAAGCAGGCAGATGATTGTCAGCAGCTTTCTGGGTATTTGTGCCTTGTGTTGTGCCCTATTAAATAATCAGAGAGCAGTATCTTTTTACATATTCTGTTGCTGGAGTCTCTAGATCTGATTAACAATACTGCATTAGTGTTTCACAACTGAATTTTGGTTAAATGATTCTTGTTAAAGCCCCACAATATCAAAAAAGAAAAAATCTTGCAAAAAACCAGCTGTGATCTAACTGCTTCCTTATATACAGCTACAAGAAATTATACACCTATCTATTATTTATTTATCTATTACTTAATGTATGTACTCAGCCTGCCATATCTTTCCCTTGGACATGTCTGCCTATTCTACGGTGGGAAAGCATTTTGGACACTCACCTCTTATGATTCTTAGTCAGTAAGAGCTTTTCGGAGAGAATGCAGGATGTCCAGCTAGATTGTCATTCCAGGCTTCGCAGACAAAGCTGTGAGAGGCAAATTGTTGGCCTTTGAGTGAACTGAGCAGCTTGCTGCCAGGGTCAGCGCTTGGCACTGATTGCTCTTCTATGTTCCAGCACTGCAAAATTCTACTGGATAATGTGGGTTTCTTTTAGTGGCCAGGGCAGAGGATTCTTCAGTCAGTATTTCAGAAGCTTTTTGAAGAGTTACAGAACAGGATGAAAAACAATTTACATTTTTGATTACTTTGTTTTCCTAAGTAGTTTTTATTCCAGAGATAGGAAGTCAATAGTTTTGGTTATACGATTCATAGAGTTGGTACTTTTTTTTTTTTTTGAAGCAATTGAAGTGACAGTAGCATAGCATGTGTGTGTGTGCTCCTTAGATGAGGCCATCAGAAGTCCTGTTTCTGTGTAGAATTGTACTTGCATTGTTTTGTCTGTGGACTACATAATGATTATGGTTTGGCTGCAAATTTTTATTTTCTAAGACTTAAAGTTTCCTGAAAGTCTTGAAGTTTAGTGTCAAAGTAGGGGTGTTGTTCCTGACTCAGTACTTTGGCAGAAACTCCCTTTCAGTTGCTGACGGTTGACAAATACTTGTATGTGCGTTACCTTGTATGCGTATGGTGTGATAGAGTACATCAGGTTGCAAAAATCCTGGGGTCGGACTTTTAAAGACACAGTGTTGATTATAGATGGATGCCTGCTGGCATTTCCAGTAGCTGCTATGCACCCAGTTTCACTTTGGCAATTGTGCTTCCCTAGCTATTTCTGTGCTAAAGGTTTAAGGATGAGTTAAGATGAGGGAAGAAGGTGGGGAGATCTTCAGTCATGCTTGTCAAGCTATTGGTAAAATGTGAAAAGCCCCATACCAGAGTACTGTTGGTACACCAGTCTTTGCTGTCCTTCGGTCTATGTGAATACTTAGAATGTAGTCTGACATACGTGGGTGCCTTGAGTATCTTTTGCAATTTTCTCTTTGACTTTTTGTTTGACAGGTTATTACCTGCCACCTTATTTTTAACATTGCTATGGTGTTAAACTACAGAATTTCATTCATTAAATTTCATCCATTAACTTCTCTGCCTGTTGTAATAATATGACTTAATTTCCCATTCTATTCCAAGCTTTCTTTTCCTGTTTTACCTTGTAGAAGCCAGTAGATATGTTCCTAGTGTCTTCTGCAGCAATAATGATGGACTAAAACTCTTGGATCACAATGATTTGAAAAGAGATTAAATTTTTCTCACCTTTCTGTAAGGCTTGTTCATCTATAGGGCAGGTACGTAACTTCTTTTTCTTTCTGATGGGGAAAAAAGTAAAGCACTTTGTCATGGTTTGCTTCTGCTTTGTGTGTCAGAAGGTCCTTGAAGTGTATAATGCTTTTTTATGTGGCTCAGACCACAAGAAGAAAACTTTCTGTTCCGAATCTCAGTTGAGAGTGAACTTGCAGTTGCAACCAAAGTGAGCTTACCACTAAAGTGGTAACTTAATAGAAGCATTTTTAAACCTTAATCATTCTGAGATGTTTAATTTCTTTTTAGACACATATGCGAAAGGGTTCTCTTGGTTTTCTTTCCCAGTTTTTTTCAAAGGCTCATGGGGTTTATGAAAGTGACAAATAGTCCTTTCCTTGCAAAAGGAGGAATGAAATTTAGTTCTGTCACTCCCTGATCTTTTTCTGGTCAGTTTATGCTTTGTGTACTTCAGTTTGCAGTTCAGTGGAAATAGTAATGGCTCATATGGATGTGTCACTTTGGTTTCATTTAATGGATGGAGCAAAGCCTGAAGTTCCTTACATTGACATTACATCCATGTGAAGTGTTGACTTGGTAGGAAGATTGCATTAAGGGTTCTAATTTCAAATTGTTCTGCTGACATCCTTTCAGGTGCAGCAAGAATAGCTGCAGATAAGCTTGGATTAGTGCTTTGAGAATGAATCAGCCAATTGAAAGTTACTATCTTAATACTAAAGAAAAGGGAAGCTGAAAAGGAGGCTGGCAGTGCACAAGAAGCTGTGAAGGAACATGGCCAGGACAGCTGACCCAAACTGGCCAAAGGGATATTCCATACCATATGATGTCATGCTCCGTATACAATTTGGGAGAAGCTGACTAGGGACACGACAATAGATCGGGAGCTAGCTGAGCATAAGTCAGTGGTTGGTGACCAATTGTCACATCACTTGTTTTGTATATTGTTTTTATTATCATCAATCATCATCATCCTTTTCTGTCCTATTAAACTGTCTTTATCTCAACCCACGAGTTTTACCTCCCCCCTCCCTGCCTCGATTCTCTCCCCCATTCCACTGAGGGGGGGTGGCGGGAGCAGTGAGTAAACAGCTGTGGTTGTTTTAGCTGCCTGCTGGGTTAAACCACAACAACATCCAACATTGCAAAAGGATTGAGGAGAAGGAATGTAAAATACTTCAATTTTACTGCTCTCATCTGCTCTTCTGTTGTCTTCTTACTTACCTCAAAGTGTTTTATTAGTGTCATCAGGCACATGGTGAGTTTCAGTGTAACAACTTTATAGTGGATTAATAGGTTGCTGCTGATGCTCTCCCAGAAAAATTCAGAGTTGTGGGGAGCATTTACAGTTAGTTTTATTGTTTGAAAAAGCAATTATATTCCTTTGGAGGCCCTGAGGAGGAAACTTTGCTATGAGCAAAGGGCTTTTGAATGTGTTCTGCAAAAGCAGGTGCCGCTGGCTTAATCCACTATTTCATGGTAATTGAGATGTTGGGAGGGGCTTGGTGATTTTTTTTTTTTTCTTCTATTTGTTTGCTTGTTTCCTCTTCTTCTAAATGTGCTGGAAGGAGTATCGGTATAAGACTTAAAGATCTAAACCCTTCAAATGCAATCCAAAGATTTGCATTTACATCCGTACATCTCACTGTGTGGATGACAGAGAAATTACTGAACTCAGTTTTGCAACAGATTTTGCTTTTGTTTTAAACAAGTTAAATTTTAGGTGTGAACTTCAGCAATGTTTTGTAGGCTGTTGAGACATCTTGAAAGAGGTAGAGGTGAATTGCTTAAAACCTTGAATGCAGGAGTATGGTGGTAGAAGGAAAGGAGTGTGGAGGGGTATGACTAGTGTGACTAGAAAACAGCTAGGAGTTGGGTAATAAATAAAGCTGTTTTGGCATGTATCTGAATGATGCTGAACATATGACTTCAAGCCCAAAATAGCTTAATTTTATAGAGATTTCATATCTTCTGAATTGTCAATTTTTGAACTTGTTTTTTAACAGAAATTTTAATTAGGTTCTTACTTTTATGGATGTTTAAATGCATTTAAAGCTTTTATTTATCTACCTTGTGTGTTGGTGACCTTCTGTTTGATGTTTGTTTTGTGAGGTTTGTGATATCACATTGATAGTTGTATGAAATGCCTTGTATTGTGTGAATTTTGTGGGGTTTTAGTCTTGGATGTGGTCAAATGTACCATTACAATTTATGCATTATACAGAACCGTGTTCATGTTTATTTCCATCAGCCAAGAAAAAGCTAATGTGACAGTAAGTAATCTGACTGCCACAGGAATGCTCAAACAAAAGTAAAATGCTTCCAAGAATATGGCATATCATTCTTCACAGAGTTAGAATGAAGGATATTAGAAAACAAGGAAAGAAAATCAAGTTTAGTTTGGGACTAAGCACAGACACTAACAATTGTACAATTGTTTGAATTGTCTTGTATAAGGACTGGATGATTAAATATAAATGCTGACCTGATTGGATTGCATTCCAGCAGTGAATTGGCCTTTTAGAAAGCAGTTACAGGAAGCAGTAAACAGGTACCTAGCTTGTTTTTCACAGATTCGGGAGGTATAGTTGTTGAATAACAAAGTTTATGCAATCAGAGTCAGTAAGGACCATGGAATAGCAGAAATGCAGTTTCTCATTACTAGTCACTTAATGCTAGAGCTGGTCACTTATGCTGCTTCTTTTGCTATTTGAATTATGGGTGCAGGAAGCTGAAACATTCAAAAACAGTAGTAGATGTATTACTGAAGTTGAATAAAATTGTAATCAGTGCTTTGGACCATGTAATGCACATGGTGCTTTGGGTTTTATTTTCAGTTTTTTATTTTAAGATGCTACAAAAGAAAGCTATACTTTGGCTGCAGAGAATAACTGATTCTGAAATGACACACTTAAGCACTGGTGGCTGCACTTAACATTTTTCACAGTAAGCTTGAGGGATTTTTTTATTAGTTTATCTAGCATAATGAAATTGATTATGCACATCTAGTGAGTTAAATTGACCTCTCCATCAAGTCCTGATACTGCAAGTACATGAGAACAAACTTTTTTTTTTTTTCACAATGCCAAGCACAAAGTGGTCATCTTGAACTTAGCTTATGAACAAACGGCTTGAGCACTTTGATTTTCAGACTTCATTTGCATGGGCGTCTTAAGTAGCAGAAGGTACAGAAACAGTGTGACTGGAAGGAAGTACGGTAGTTTTTTTACAGTTAAAGTGAATGAGGGTGGTTAAGTCAGAGTGAGCTTTTAAAGCTGGTGTTGATTAGGTGAACTGAAAGTTTAGTGTCCCTTCAGTAGTGTTAGCTTCTTGTAGTGTATACAAAAAACTTATCAGCACCTTAGTCTGTGTGACAAGGTGAAAATCTAGGAAAACTGCTTTGAAAACAAAACAGCAAATAAACTCTCTTCACTTTCCATTGTGTTTGTACATAATGCTATATACACAAGTGTAATTGATGTGTTCAGCTGATCAGCCTTTTACCTAGATTAATTTTGATCTTCCACTGAAATTGCCTGGCTTCCAGGTTTTTATCTCCTGAAGCCTTGCTGCTGTGTGAAAAAGAGGTGGTGGGGAAATCTACTTCATTGTGAGACTGGGCATATGTACTTCCCCAAGAGGAGAGGTTTGTGCTTTTCTTTGGAACCCCTTCAACAGCTATGGGAGAATAAACTAGCTTTTTCAAGGCTTCTCCTCTGGGCACGTGCTGCACATCTTAGAACACCTGGAGAAAAACAGATTTCCTCTGTGAAGCAATGTGTGAAAAGGAAGAAAACTTTGATGAACAAAATGTTAGTTCCCAGAGTGTTATTTCTCAAGAGGCAGAAATTGTTTTCTAAAAATTAAAATAATTTAAAATATCTTTGCTGCTTTTTTTTGGAAGCAGGGGGAGGGAGAGGGAGGAGAGAGAACTGGAACTGTTCTCAGAAATGGCAATTTTGTATTTCAGTTGAAGCTGTTCTCTCACAAATTTTGAACAATTGGTTGCTTCCTGCTGGGGGAAGCACTGGAACAATTGCAGCAGCATTTCACCAGGGTGATGACAGAACTGTTGTTGGGCAAAAGAAAGCGAATGGAACTTGCTCCTCAAAGAGAACTAAGCTTTATTTTAATAAGTTTTAGGTTTTCAGTAGGTAAGACCTGTGTATTTTGCAGCTGTGTTTTGGATACAATGAGTTTTTTTTCTCCCCGTCTTAAATAGGCTTTTGTTTAGTTTGTAATGGGATATTGTACTGGTTTTTGATGATGCATATGTATGCATCTAAGCTCAGTAGAATTCAGTGGTAACAAGTGTAAACTACTCCACTCATGTCTTCTACCCCATCCCAGAAAATTTAGAAGTTTTGCATGTACATTTTTAATTGGTATAGCGTGGGAAGGTTGTAAATTTATGTTGAGTTTCATGTTCTGAATTTGTTACACTCTGCTGGTTAAATACTGCTTTTTGCTCTTCTCACTATTCTTCTCTCCCCACCTTCGATAATGGTAAATGAGGACCTGCTTCTACAGCATACCGTCAAACCAGTTCAGGTGGCTGTTTTTGTACTTATCTCCTTCCAATAGTTAGAGAGGGAACAGGCAGTTGTTAAAAAGATAGCTGTTCAATAAGCATCATACTTTTAAAAAGACACTACACAATCGTAAGTAAGTTCTGGGTACTCAACTGAAATGATTAACTATTGTTCTTACTGGCAGAGATCACAGGTACTGTGAAATACAGGTGAATTAATTTTAGAAAATTCCTGTGTGTGTGTGTGTGTTGCTTTTTCTGGTGTAATGAGAAATTATGCGTGTCTGTCAGCAAAATCAGGACCTCATGGTACTTCTTGAAAGTGTAAACTTTTTATGTTCAGGTTAAAAGTGACCTGGAAGAAAAAGCTTCACTCCAAAAAGGTAACTATAGTTCTTCTTTTTATTGTTAGTGCTAAAATGTAGCATTTCTAACTTTTGGTGCAACTGTCATGTAGTATTGGTTCAAAGTCTTGGTTAGAATTTTTCAGCTACCCATTTCCATGGTGTCTTGGTGTCACTGATGCATAATATGCATAGTTTTTCTTTGGAGTACCAGATGTTTCTCTCTTTTCAGAACATAAAACTGCTTGGGGAATATGTTTATTTCCTTTTTCTAAACAGTGCGATTAATTCTTGAAATAATTGTGGCAGAAAGGCACTTAAACTTCATAAAGCTGGAATTTAAAAACAAACAAAAAAACAACCAACAGTCTGACGATAGGATTTCTACTTGAGATTAAAGAAACAAAAGAAAAAACACCTAACACCATGTTTTGACATCACATTTCCTGTCATTTTTAGTCCGAAAAGAAAGTTTTGAAATAGGATTTTGGCATAACAAGATGTTAGGCCCTTCTCAGAATTTTTTAACTTACACAAATTATATTGATGAAAAAATCACTCAAATGCCCTCCTGTTTGTGAAATAAATAAAGATATTGTGTAATACTGAGTTCTTCAGAGCAATAATACCATGCTGTGCGCCAAAGCAGTAGCCTGAAGTTGTATTTCTAAAACTCGAAAGAAATGCCATACGCAACATCTTTTTGTGGGGCAGGGAAGCGGCGTGTTCCTCAGCTGCAGCATCACTGCACCACCTAGTGTCTCTCTGCGTTAGCTGTGAGTTGTACACCTTGAATCTCGTCTCTGAGTTTTGTTGGCTTGCATGGATTGTCTGCATTGTACAAAAGTAATTTGTCAAAAACTTGGCTAGTTTGTTCTGGAATATGAGGTTTCCTACTTATTTTGCTGGTCTGCTCTAGACTTCTAAGTGCCCTGCAAATTCAGTAGGAGACGGAAATGCAACTCCTGGTGCTTGTATGCGTTTTTAATATGCAGCATGAGGGTGGAAAAAGAAGCTGGCTTTCTATTCATCTGTGCTACAGTGGCAGATATATTTAATGTGTGTGTGTGTATATGTATATAAAAATATCTTTTTATTAATATATTAATATATGTCAGATTATAGCCTAGTGTTACATTAATACCTGTAAAGCCTTCGTAAAGGTTTCTTTCAGAATGTGGGCAAACAGACAAGATATACAGCCTATTAATGGCTATCAGGATGTGCTAGGGTAAAGTATATGCGCGAGGATAGTGATCTGTTGTTTTATCAAAGATGGCTTAAAAAGCAGGAGAGAATATATTTTCTCATAGTCTTAACTACCCTCAAAGCCACTCAGGAACTTCCATTTTCCTGTCTTACTGTTAAAAGGTTTTTTTCTGTGTTGCTTTTATTTCCATGCTCCTGGCTGAATGGCTGGGCCTGAAGAGTTTTGAATGGAGTTATAGCCAGTTGACGGCCAGTCACAAGTGGTGTTCCCCAGGGCTCATTCAGTACTGGGGTCAGTTCTCTTTAATATCTTTATCAGTGATCGGAACGAGAGTATCAAGTGCACCCTCAGTAAGTTTGCAGACAACACCAAGGAGGGTGGTAGGAAGGCTCTGCAAAGGGATCTGAACAGCTTGAATTGATGGGCTGAAGCCAATTGTTTGAGGTTCAGGAAGGCTGAGTGCCAGGTCCTGCACTTGTGTCACAACGACCCCATCCAATGCTACAGGCTGAGGGAAGAGAGGCTAGAAAACTGGTGGAAAAGAACCTGGGGGTGCTGGTTGACAGGTGGCTGAACATGAGCCAGCAATGCGCCCAGGTGGCCAAGAAGGCCAATAGCAGAAGTACTATCAGCAATAGCGTGGCCAGCAGGAGTAGGGAAGCGATTGTCCCCCTGTACTCAGCACTGGTGAGGCCGTACCTTGAATACTGGCTTCACTTTTGGGCCCCTCACTGCAAGACAGACATTGAGGTGCTGGAGTGTGTCCAAAGAAGAGCAACGAGCCTGGTGAAGGGTCTAGAGCACAAGTCTTATGAGGAGAGGTTGAGGGAACTGAGGTTGTTTAGCCTGGAGAAAAGGAGGCTGAGAAGAGACTTTATTTTGCTCTACAACTCCCTGACAGGAGGTTGTAGCCAGGTGGGTGTTGGTCATCTTCTCCCAAGTAACAAGTGATAGGATGAGAGGAAACGTCCTCAAGTTGAGCCAGGGGAGGTTTAGATTAGGTATTAGGGAAAATTCCTTCAAGGAAGGGGTTGTCAATCATTGGAACAGGCTGCCCAGGGAAGTGGTTGAGTTACCATCCCTGAAGATATGTAAAAGACATGTAGATGTGGCAGTCAGGGACACGGTTTAGTGGTGGACTTGGCAATTTTAGGTTAACCATTGGACTCAATCTTAAAGGTCTTTTCCAACCTAAATTATTCTATGATTTAATCTGTCCCTTTAATAAATCTAGCTTTCCTACCCTGGTGCATCCTTGAAGGTGAAGCTTCATCTGATGGCTGAGCTCATCTTAGGTGCTGAGTTCTAACATTCCTTCTGCTTCATCTCCTGGTATTCAGCTGTTGTTGGCAAGCCAGTGCAGCTCACAGAAATGGCAGGAGTAATCCAGTTGGAAAAGGTTAGATTTTGGGGGCTTTAGGAAGCTGTTTTGGCTTACTTTGAAGAGCCACACAGCAGAATTCATGGAGCGAGTCAAGAAGCCGCATGTAACTGAGCACGAGGAGTGTGGAAATTCTTATAGTCAAAAGGAAGTTGTTGTTTAGTTCACATGTTGTGAAACTGTACCCATCCTATGAGGTAAATGTTTGGGAAGAGAAACCTGCATTGCCAAAGATGGAAAGGGTTGTTGGTCTTCTGTGAACCTTCCACAGGTTCTTATTTCTAGAGGTGAGGAAACCTTAATGAGCCTGAAAAGAAAGTATCTAGAAAACAAGCAAGCAAAGAAAATCAAGCCCACCTTGCATTTTTATTAGCTATTTCTAAGGCAAATTGTGTCTTGAACTCAAAATGTTTTAAGAAAATCTTGATTCTCCTCTTTCTTTGTCCTGCTTTCTGAAAGTGTTCAACATAATTGGGAAAAGTTTGGCTTTAAATACATAGGAAACACAGTTTTCCTAGGCAGTATCTTACTGGCATGGACAGATAATTTCCCTGGCAAACAGTTGAATGGTTTTTTTTTCTTCCCAAAAGAGCCTAGGGTATGCATTGCTTAGATATTTATATGTACAGCCTCCTCAGTTTTATTTAGGTGTTTCTTTAATTCAGAGTTGAAACAAATAAAACTATTCAGAGATTATGTGTTTTACTCAGTAATCTGGCAAAGGGATGCCTAATGCCACATTCTTTGCTGGCTTCTTTTCAGTGTCCAGGTTACTTGCTATTCCCTTTATTTTTTGGAATTGCAGAATAATTAAATATTTTCCAAATTCAAACCCCATGCCTCTATTTTGATATACTTTTCCTGTGCTCTGGCAAATTTCTGTAAAAATCCTTTCAACTGGGGATGCTCTTCCATCACTGTGAACCATTCGAAGAATGCTAGTGCAGGGACTGCTATTATGGGCAGATTGTGTGATATCCTTCATTACGTTTGTCATCTGTCATTGACATGCTGTGAACTCGATTAAGTGATATATTTTGAATTAAAAAGCACACAACTTGTCACAGCTACAGATCGGAGGTCTTCTGTATGTATGCAACTTTTCTCCCATCTCCTTTGACTTATTTTTTTTTAAACAATTTTTGTGCACTAGAAAATCTGGGGCGTTATGCTGTGAATGTTAGTAACAGGGCTACAATGCAAATGAGACCTAGACGTGTTTGTTGATTGATATTCTCAATACTCTGGTGAACAGCATTGTTGCCCTTTGTCTGTTCAGTTCTACATAGGACTAGATTCTAGTTCATTTTGCAGTCTGGAAGGTATTTGGAGTGTCATAGTGCATCATGAGGCAGAAATGAATGCAAGTTCTGCCACCCTGGAATTTTTCCTTATTAGGTGGCTAAAACTCCCACAATGGCAGAATATTGCCCCCTGTTTTCCTATTACAGGGGCTGTTTTGGTGTGTGACTTCTGTTTGATAGAAATGGAGGAAATCTGTGTGTTTGCTTCCTTGCACAACAGTGGATAGGTTACTTGAGTTGAAATTAAGAAGCCTGAATTATGCTCTTGGCCCTGCAGCTGACAGCCTTGGCACTGGGTATTTTTTAAGAAGGAGTAATTTTGCTAACTGGAGGCAAAATTCAAATAGTACTGAGCACAGTGTAAAGTAATGACTGTGGGAGTCATTGTCATGCTGGATTCAAACTGTTCCTGAAAGAAGTAAACAAACAAAAAAAAAAACCCCAGAAAACTTAATTATTGTCTAGTAAACAGTTCTCATTTGATGGTTTTAAATGTTTTCATGCAACGTAAGAATTAAAGATTGGTCTTTGAATGCCTGAAATAGGCATGGTGTACTTAGGTAGCACTTGCCAGTGCTGTTGTAGATAGAATTTACAAATCATAGTAAGTGAATAGTGTAACTTTTAAGTGAAATATGATTAAAAAAAGTTTTTGACTTCTTTTGCATTAAAACCAGGTTTTTCGTGTTTCTGTGTAATGACATTCAACTTGTCAAATATATGAAAAACAAATGACTGAAAACTTCATGCTCAGTTTGTATTTTCTTTAAATAGGTCTTTTTAGACAAGCCTTATCTTGAGATTACTGCTTCTAAGTGCATTTTGGAAAAAAATGTTTCTCGTACAAAGTCTGATAATACATGATGAATGTGCTTGTTACAAGCAAAATACTTTTATGTTAGCAAGGTATTTGTTCTAGTCAAGTGATTTGGGATAAAGCAAAGGCTGTATCTAACTGATAATTCTCAGTTGGAGGAAAGGGGAATAAAGGGTTGTCTGCACAGCTCACTTCTATAGTAATGGTTTTTCCTTCAGAAGTTGTCATTCTAGTGCAGAGGTATACTTAGTTGTACAGTATGTGACTTTTTCTTAAACTTCCTGCATCCTCATAATATACCCATCTTGATTTTACTTGGATGTGAAAGGAGAACTGATTATCTCTTAACATGGAGCTGTTCCTTATGTGTGTTTCTTCTTCATGACCATAGGAGGGGAAAAAAGGGGGGTTTCTGTCTTGTTAAAGAGCAATTACATGTTACTCCTGGTGGATATCTTCTGCAAACCATTTTTTTATCACTTCTCTTCCTTTATTCTGAGCCATTCATCATTCTGGGAACCTGTTTCTTCAGGACAGTCTGTTGCTCTTCCGGGGGTTGTTGTATGGGTGCAGGAGCCTACACAAAAAAGTAGAAAATGCTTCTCTAAATTAGGGCATTTATTGGTAGAAAACAAGAAAACCTCTTTTTTGTGAGATGTTGGCTATATTGTAAAAGATCTATGGATAGATAGTTTTTCTTATCCTCCTAGATCGTAATCGATGATCTGCCTTACCATATGCAGACACTTCATGAAAACACTTCAGTTGGAGCCTTCTTACTTAAAAGTGGCTTGAGCATGCTTCCTTACTGCAGGAGAAAGGCCTGATAAAGGCCTTGTTCCTCTTCAGTCATTTTTTTACTACACTAATTAAGAATACTTGGCAGACTCTGGATATGCAGCTTGTGTTACATAATTGTCTTTTCATAGTCATCTTTAATAGCCTAGTAGGCTACGGCCTGCAGCTGAAAAAGAGGAGGTATGGACCTTCACACAACACACTGATGTGCAGACTGCTTCTCATTCCACTCAGCCTCCCCTGTCTATTGAGGGGATCTCTTGAGGATCCTCCAGAAATTGAAGTGGATCAGCATCTTTGAATGCCTGTAAATCTAAGGTCATCCAATTTTATCTGTCATAATTGCCTTTAGGCAGGCAGGTGACATATGAGTGCAGTTTCTGAATCCTCTGATAATGTATCTGGTCTTTGAGACCAGGTATGCTGCTGACATCTTGATGCAGTTCTGGAGTCCCTTCACTTGGCTGTTCATATCAGTGACTAGAAGAGCCTCTGTCCATGTCCTTTACAGGTGGGTGACTTTCAGTTAAACTTGAAGTTCTTGGTCATCTTCAGTATAGGAGCCTGTCTTTAGGGAAAACCTGGGCTCAGTTGTCAAGGGTTTTTTGCTTAAGTTCATGGTAGCAGATGAAGAGGGTGGCAGGGGATGGAGAAAGACTTCTTTTTTTGTGTCACTTCCATAACAAGAGCTGACAAGACCATTTCAAGTTTCCCTTTTGCTTACTTACTCCTTGTCTAGATTGTGTGTGAGGAAACACCTTTTTTTCTTTGCTGGCTACAGAGGAAGAGATCAAAACATGACACTACTAGGTACAAGGCTTCTAGTTAGCTTTTCTGCTGGGGAGACCATGCCAAGGTAAGGAAGATCTGTCTTCACCTGGGTGAGTGGAGAGATGCTGCCTTCTGCTGTAAGGCTTTGTTGTGACATTTTGGGGTTGCTCTGTTGAGTGTTCTGGGAACTCTGCTTTTCTTTTCACAGTCCGTTTATAGAAGAGATTATCATGCTTTGCTTTCAATTTATTTTTCCCCACGTGAATTACAAATATTTTATTGTCTGGATAGACTCCCACAAAGAACCAAGGTGTGCATCTCTCATTGGAGTTGAGCTTGCTTTCAAAAACAGTTTCAGTTTTAAATGTCTGTGGATAACAGGTGTCAAGTAAGTGTGAAATGTTAAAGGTTGTAGTCTGTGATTCTTGTGCTGGGGGTGAAGTTAGGCTTTAGTTTCCTTTACGCTTTGTAAAGAGGCATGCAGGTAAGGTCAAAAGACAGTGTCTGGGACAATACTTGTCTGTTAGTTTAAAAAAAAAAAAAGGATTTTCTTTCCATTTAAAAAAATTGAATACAGAAATTCCTATTCTGGAGAAATTGTTTTCCTCAAAAAACATTAAATATCTAAATGCAAAAGCCTTCATCTTTCTATTAATGCATCAGTCTCTTCACAGTTCCTGTTCTGACTATGCAAGAAAACTTGCAGTAACATTCCTAGACTTCCTGATTTTTTCTTTTTTTTTTTTTTCTTTTTTTTTTTTTTTTTTTTAGGTCCCTTTTTAATTTTTGTACAGTGA
>VXBL01001439.1:7311-25509 GCA_013400195.1 Aramus guarauna | reverse complement strand
TAATCTGCACTTTTTGTGCTGAAATGCCTTTCTGGAAGATACGGGTTTTAATTAATCATATGTCTCCTGGAAGTGACTGAGTTAAGTCTTAATGGCCTCTTTGACATGCAGGAGGTCTGAATAGACAAGTTAGTAATCTCTTTTGGCCTATGTTTTAGGGTAGGGAGGGCTTTTTGTGTATTATAATTTGGTTGGGTTTTTTTCCCCCCAAATCATCTTTCTTCAGAGTAAATGGGACCTGAATACCAGTCAGAAAAGCCTACTAGAGTGGCACTTGTCAAGATTTGTCTGAATACTGCTATAGCTGCAGCAATTTGAAGGTCTCTTGAAATTATTATGTTGGTGTGAAAAAAATCTAGCACTAGGTGTGAAAGGCTAGGAGTTCTGAAAGAACTTAAGAAAAAAAAAAAAGAAAAGTTTTAATGGTCATCACAAATATTCTTTAAAAACCAAAATCTTCTTTGACATTATGGCAAGGTACTTAAGCTGAACATAGTACATGTAAAAGATACACACCACTACCCAAAGTCTAATTTTTAATCATACTGAAAACTTCTTCTAGTATTTGGGTATTGTAATGTTTGTATAATAAGCACAGTTTTTAAGCGGAACTCCCTGTTAAAGTGACTGAAATCCACAGGTTCCCCATGGGGGGTGGGGGGGAATTGTTCCTGTGGTTTTTTCACAAAGACTCCTCTTAAATTTTTTTTTTTTTTTTTTTTTTTTTTTCCTTTTTTCCCACCTCTTCCAGAGAAAATGACCGGGTGGTCATAGTTAACGGGACCCCAATGGAAAATGTTCCACATTCTTTTGCAGTCCAACAGCTTAGGAAAAGTGGAAAAGTAGCTACGATTGTAAGTAAACTGCAAATATATTCACTCTACATTTACGTACCTGTGCAACCAGTAAAGATTTTGGTTTTCTTCTATGAACTGTACTATAAATGCATAAAGTAAGCCTTTGCCCAATAAAATGTACAAGTAAATAAAGCAAAGACATAGTTTCTACAGGTGAAACAACTTTGTGACTCTGTTGCTTAATTTTTATCCCATTGAAAAACTGGGAATCAAATGGGTGTCCTCAATCTTTAATTTTACTGAATAATGAGTGGTAATTTGAAAGAACGAAAGTTATGTGAGGCAGATGATGTCTTCCACACACAAACCTTGTCCAAGAATTTGCTGTCCAGATTGGCTTTCATTAGTTGAGAGAGGCATCTACAACTCTTCTGGGGGCTTGTTACATTTTAGAAGTCATCTAGAAAAAGAAAAATATTATTCATTACTCACTGTATTGCAAAGGTAAAAGAATGTCCTTGCTGATCTTGCTGATCTGATTCTTTTTTTTTTAATTCTCCGACTGTTCTTTGTCCTTCCAAATAGTATTTCTTCTGCACATCTAAATAATTTACTGTTTGTTCTATAAATAGAACATTGCGGCAGGAGGGAGTGTGTGTGGGTTTTTTTCCCCCCAACGTCTATTTGAAGTGGGAAGAATATTATTCTGTTGAATTTCATGTTCTGACCATTGGAGGGTTTTTTCTTTGTTTTGTATTGCACTGAACAGGTTGTAAAAAGACCAAGGAAAGTGCAGGCTGCTGCGTTGAAGAGAAGTCCCTCAATTGACTATGAGGACAGAGCTTTAGATGTAATGGATGACCATGCCGAATTTGATGGCAAAAGTGCTCGAAGTGGCTACAGTGACAGGAGCTGGCATAGTGGTAATGGAGGGCGCAGCCAAAGCTGGGGAAACAGCCTGGATCAGAGCTATAGAGATGAACGAGACAGAGGGCGTAACCGAAGCAGAGACCATGATAGGGAATGCAGCTACAGCCGTGATCGAAGTCGTGGTAGGAGTGTTGACAGGAGCTTGGATCGAGACTATAGAAGAGATCGGAGCAGGGGAAGGAGCATTGACAGGGATGGTGACTATGAACGGGACTACAGAGGAGACTACAGCCCACCCAGTTACAGTCACGGATCTCAACCTGATCCTAGATACGGGAGGGAAGCGAGGAGTCGAAGTCGGGACAGACTTCGTTCCCGAAGTCCATCACCTGAAATACACCATCAGCATGAGTACCTAGGACCGCAGGATCAGAATGGACCCATCAGTGTTCTCTTAACAAAAGGCAGACATAATGAAGGTAGGTATAGTAGGGGAGGAGAGGAATTGACTTCTAACGCAGAATGTTATTTTGGTGGGGGCGGGGAGAAGAGCTGAATAGTCTCTGCTTTTTCAAGTTAAATGCTGAGTTTTCTAACTGATTAAGTTTTTTCTTTCATTTTTCCCGGCTGGTTTTTCCCCCCAGCACCTTGGACTTTGAATAAAGAACTCTTCACCCGCATCATTTCAGTCCTTTCAAGGCGCTGTGTCCTTTGGTTTTCCATTTTCTCTGCCCTATTTTTCTGGTTCTGGTGGGAAACACAGATCTAATCGTGATTCAGATTACACTTGGCACATCTACAAAAGGGTCAGCTACAAAGATTGAAGAGTAGACTCTTCTTTTAATAGTGTACTTACTTCTTCCCTTCAGTATACCTAAGTTAGTTCCAAGTATTGTTTGGTTCTGAATACTTCAGAAAGTAGTTAAAGAATACTGAGATAGCAACAGCTGAAACAACCTTTCCTTGCTGAGGGTTGGAGTGTGTAAATGAAAGCCAAAAGCCTGATCTTTCATGTGCCGTGAAATAAAGACTCCTGTGCTATAAAGCATATCTGAGATTAGGTTGTGCGTTCTTTTCTGTTTGGTTTGGTTTTTTTTTTTTTTTTTTTTTTGGGTTTTTTTTTTTTTGGTTTGGTTTTTTTTTTTTTTTTTTGGTTGGGTTTTTTGTTTTGGTTTGGGTTTTTGTGGGAGAGAGGGGGTGCTGGTTTGTTTGGTGAGGTTTTGTGGGTGATTTTTTCTTTTTCTTCTAATCTGCCCTGTTGTGATTTGTAGGAACTTTCTGCTCATCTAAGCTTTCTATGCAGGAGCTACCCTCTTTTTTCATTGACTTTGGCTAGGATCCCTTTCCCTCCTTCCTCTTCTTCCCTTGCATAGTATGTTTCCACTTGTAAAGATAATGCAGACAGGTATACAAATAAGGAGAAATTTAAGGTGTCTTTGCTAAGTTTTATATATAGCTAGTAATTCCATAATAATTTCTGCCACACATATGGATAGTCTGCAAACTCACTCAAATGTGGTGATTTTTTTAAAGCAGATAACTGTTTCTTTCCTTTTCAGTTGTTCTAGGATGTGCGTGTTTTCAGAGTGTTGCCTTTCTTTTTAAAATATACTGATCCAAGTAACTTGGATCAAAGGAAAAAAAGGGGTGGTGAGGGGAAAGAAGAAAAAAATCCTTTGTCTGAAAGAACTGAGGCACTGGGGTACAGATAGGAGAGTGTCAGCACACAGCAACTAGTGAAAGAAACAGCTCTTCTATTACCGCTTTTTGACCCTTTTCCCTCTCTATTCCATGCAAAATATGATACAGAGAGATAATCTAGTCCAGCATGTCAATAAGCACGTCCAGAATGATGGCACTGTTTTGCTGTGGAAGGTGCAGACTAATCATCCCTCTGTGATTGGTTTTGGATTGCTGTTTGTTCTTATTGTGGTGACAGAACAGAAATAGGAGAATTAGCCTAGGGTTAAGTGGGTTTACTAGGTGCACTTTTTTTTTCTTTTGTCATTGTAATGGGATGTGGTGCATGTGCACTGTATAGTTTTTTAAAAGACGCATCCTTGCTCATCTTCTAAGCTACAGTGGATTATTTCCCTGATTTCAGAATATGGCCTCCGGCTTGGAAGTCAGATCTTCATAAAAGAAATGACCCGTACTGGCCTAGCAACCAAAGATGGCAACCTTCATGAAGGGGATATCATTCTCAAGGTCTGTTCTGGTTATATTGCTAGCAGTTTAGCAGGCACTTGTTACAGTGGTTACTCTGGAATAAGTAATTTTATAGTCAAGTTCACTCTTAAACTTGAGCACAATATGGACTTGTTTGCTTACTTGTAGTGTTATTGCTGCCTTTTTAAATCCAGATCAATGGTACTGTGACAGAGAACATGTCTTTAGCTGATGCCCGAAAATTGATTGAGAAGTCACGGGGGAAGCTCCAGCTGGTTGTCCTCAGGGACAGAAAACAGACACTGCTCAACATTCCTTCATTGAATGACAGCGACTCTGAAATGGATGGTGAGTTTTAATGTGGATAAAAAGATCTGGACTCTGTGCAGGGACAGAGTGGAACTTAGTGTTTTGCTGTGGTAGACTGGTAGTAGGTTCTTTTAAAAATAAATTTAAAAAACGAAAACAAAAAATAACCTGATGCAAACAAACCTAAATAATAGGTAAATAAGCATCAAGCCCACTTCTTTAGGTGAAAGAAGAATTTTGTAGTAATCATATAATTACATTTTGTGCAGAGGCAGAGATAGAAGAAGCAATGTTGGTCTGGCATGATCAATCTTACTTCTCAGAACAAGCAAATCAAGTGAGTTGCTTTAATAAAAGACTTCAGTGTTAAAAACAAGTGGATTGCACTGGTCTCTCCTCCCAACAGCATTAACATTCATGACAACATTCAATGGGAAGGAAAAAATGTCAGGGCAAGAGGAAATCAAGTTCCCCTGGGCAACTGGTTTCTATTTCCAGTATCTCTTCTGTACAAATGATCTCTCACAGTGTGTATGAGATATCTCTCAACATAATTTTGCTTTGGAAAGGGCTCAGGATGTTTGGGGGGGCAGGATGTTACATTATTTAGTGGCAGATAGTTCCTTCTCTGATGTCACAAGACTGGGTGCAATTATTCTAAGTTTTACTGTGAAGATACGGTTCAAATCTGAGAGCTACTCTATTTCTTTTGTCACTGAAAAGCAGTGATGTGAGGACAATGTGAAGGTGGTCTTCTGTTTGGGAACCTCCATGAGACCTCAAATAAAAGGCTGCTAGTTAATGAGTCTATGGTATGCTCAAAGTAGTTGTGTGATGCAAGTGTGTTTCCTAAAGGTTGTGTGAAACCTTCCTGAAATATTTTTGGGGGTGGGAGTGGAAGCACTAAAAAGTATACAGCACTTTTTGAATCCAAGTCAATCCATCTTGGAACAGGATTAGGCTTAAGGGTTCAACTTATTTTATCTGTGAAAGCTTTGTAAATAAATATGGTGATCAGATGTGCAGATAATTTAAACAAATCTTGGATTTCTTGATTTGCTGCTCTCTTTACAGACATTTCTGAAATAGAGTCAAACAGATCATTCTCCCCTCAAGATGACAGATTACATCATTCTGATCTAGATTCGCATTCATCCAATGAAAAGCTGAAAGAGAAACCAAAGTAAGAAATGGTCTTTTCTAGTCAATTTTTCTAATGCTTGTCAAAGAAATTCTTAAAATACCTGGCATTCTTATCTGATTTCACTACACTTTTTTTTCTTTTTCTTTCTTTCAGTGCAAAAGATGATCCATCCAGTAGGATGTCCAGGATGGGAGCAACACCTACACCGTTCAAATCAACTGGTGACATTGCTACTCCTGCTGTTACAGTCCTAGATGCAAACAAAGAAGTAAATTACCAAGATGATTCAGCAGGTCAGAGTTTGAAGTTTTGGGGGTTTTTTCCCCCTCGCCACAGAATGTCTACTCCCCCAGTCACGTTGACCTATCTAATATACTCTTCATGTCAACCCCATCCTGACATACATCCTGAGATCTGTCTTTGCTTTTGGTGCAGAGAGAGAAGAAACACCTGAGATTATCTGAAGTTGCTTATTGGAATTACCACCTCAAAAAGCAAATACTTTCCTAGAGCATCTACTGTAGCCTATTGCCCTAAGCAGCCAGACGAAGCTATTCCTGAAGTCTGATCTGGCATGCCTGAAAGAATTGTGTATCCCTCCCTTAACCTTTTTGGTTTTTTTCCAAGAATTACCAAAAAAAGGGGGAGTGGGGGAAGCACATAAATTCTAGTCAGAGAGATGCTTGACATTTAAATCTGTATTAATCTTTGGCATGGAGGGGTTTCATTGCTATCTTGTAGCTAAAAATTGCCACCATTTATAACTTCTTTAATATCTTACTAACTTTTATTGGCTTTTTTACATATAGTGTCTCAACCAAAAGCGGTTACAAGAACGATTCTTAAACCCAGCCCTGAAGATGAAGCAATATATGGGTAAGGCAGCACTTGCTGGGTTCTTTTGCACTCAGTGTTCTTCCAGTGACCTGTACGTGGTTCTTGGTTGCATGGGTTTTGAGGTTTTCACCCATTTGGAGTGATATTTCCTTTATAGCTTAATGCCAAGAAGAGATTACATGGCTTCTAGTTGACTGTATTTGAGTTAAACTTACTTTTAGAAGTATCTGCCTGGAAGCTATAGACTTGCCTTCTACCTGGAATACCTCCCGTGCTTCTGGGCTTGCATGGGAACATATACAATGGTGTATTTTTATCTTTTTTATTCTGCTCTGTTTGGCACTTTGAGATAGAATTTGGAGTACTATGTCCATTTTGGGGCTCCTCAGGACAAGACAGACATTGTCACACTGGAGCCATTCTAGGGACTCAGTGGCTGCAGCATATGACATTATGAGAAAAGACCAAGAAAACTGGGTTTATTAAGCCTGGAGAACAGAGGACTGAAGGGACATCTTACTGCTATCTGCAACAACCTAATGGGTAGTAGGCATAGAAAAAATAGAGCTATACTCTTCTCAGAGGGGTACAGTGGTAGGACAAAGAGCAAGGGGCACAAGCTGGAACACAGGGAATTCTGACTTTATATAAAGAAGAAAACTTTTTATTATGAGGGTGGTTAATCACTGGAACAGCTTTCCCATGTAGGTTGTATCTCCACCACCAGAGATACAAAAAAACATAACTAGTCAAGGCCCTGAACAACTTGCTTTGAGCAGAGGGCCATTCTAACCTGTGCAATTCTATAGAAATGTATTTTGCACCTCTTCCATTATTTTATATGTACACAAATGACAAAACCTCCCCTTCCCCGCAATATTAAGATACAAAGAGAATGTCCTCTATTTAATTTGTTGCAAGACAAGGCCAAACATATGTGTGTTTCTGTACAAGCTGGAAACTTCTGTACAGCAATTTGTGTATTTTCTTCAAACCCAAGTCTGTGCAGTCCGCATTGCAGTTCTAGTCTCAGCTTAGAAATTAAAAAAATTTTGCTTCCAAAGTTTTATTGTTGTGGGGGTTTTTTTTGATGATTTTTATAAGTGGCCAGATGGAACCTAGTACTGTTGATTGTTTAACAATTAAGATACTAAAAGCTGCAAACTTTATTAGTAGGAAATCAACTTGCATGTTTTATTTTGAGTGTTTCCAAATACAGAAACTGAAGGGAGAGGAGCACTGAGATTGTAGGGAGAAGCCGAAAGATAAGGTTTTGAAGATGTTTTGTAGCTCACATATTTCTCAAATGGTTACTCTTCTCAGTTCTTCTCTGGGTTCGACCCTGTGTATGTTGTCATTGATGTGAGATTAATCAAGTGATTATTTTGGTCAAGGGGAATTTATAATACAGGCTTAGGGTATTACTGAGAAAGGCTAATGGATAAGTACTGTCCTCTGTGTTGGAAGGTCACTCCAGCATAGAGCTTTCCTGACAATAAAAAAGCTGAACCTAGACCAATAGCCTCTCCCACTGCAATATGAAAAGACTGATTGTTAACTTACCAGTAGATTATACTAGGAAATACTTCTTATTACAAGTAAACTTGAAGACTTCTGTCTAACAGACATGTTAAACTGCAAAGAAAATAGGTATCAATTTAATTAATATGACAGTTCTCAAGCATATAGAGGAAAAAAGCAATGAGTATGATTACTTGTAACTCAGGCTGTTTTCACAAAAAACCTAGCTGCTCACCTGAGAGAGGATTTACCAGGTAGATAACTATTTTGAGACTTCGAGACATGGAGTTGTTTTCCTGTTCTGTCAAGTCTGTGTATGCCACTTAGTTGCTCTTCCTAGTTCAGTTTCCATTCTGAAAAACACAAGTTCTCTGCTTTCTTCCCTCACTGAAGAGTTACCTGGGCAAATATAGCCTATATAGTGAAAGAAAGAGGCTAAGAATATTAATATGATTTTGTTGAAAGGGTTGCAAATTTTTTCTCTTCACAACCTGTTATTATCATATGCCTTACACCTAGCCTTATTTCCTTTTTCTGCCTGTAAATCTTGTAGTCCTAATACGAAAATGGTGAGATTCAAGAAAGGGGACAGTGTGGGTCTACGACTGGCTGGCGGAAATGATGTAGGCATTTTTATTGCTGGAATTCAAGAAGGCACCTCAGCTGATCAGGAGGGACTGCAGGAAGGAGATCAGATTCTTAAGGTATGAGTGTAACTATGTGTCCCAGAAATGGAAATCACTTTTGTATTTTTTGGTTTGCTTCTTAGTGGGAAGAAATCATGATCTTAGGAATCATAGGATCTTGAGTTATTGCTTTGGAAGGGTGTATGCGTGGTGGAGGCATCTTACTGAAATGAGTTTTTGAAGGAGAATTGTATATCGAGCTTTAGTTTTTTTAAGATTTTGTGTAAGGGATAGGTAGGAGAAACATTAATCACAAAAAATACCCCAAGATGGGAGAATAAATTTTCCATACAATGCTGCTTCTTAGTCTTGGAGGGGGGGGAAATTTAGGCCAGCACATTTTTTTTTTTTCTTTCATCTTTCTCTAATTTCCTTGAGTAACAGTGAGTGATTTTTCCAGTTTCTGAATTGTATTATCTATGACATTTTGTCCTCTTATATTCTTTTTTTCCTGAAAATTCAGATAGGAGGCTAATGTAATTTTTCTCTTCTGCCTCTTTTGTCTTGTGATAGCCTTGATTTTCAAGGTCTTATGGGGCTTGTTAAAGTAGAAGAAACTATCTAGCTGTGCACATCCGGGAGCTTGTTATTTCAGAAAGATTACTATTAATGCCTAGAACAAAATATTCCTTACGGTGACAGACATCCATATTGACTTTAAAAAAAAAAGTTTAATAAGGGAAGAGAATACTGAACAAAAAAATCTCTGGTTATTCCTTTTATTGTTGATTTTTTTTCAAGTGTTGGGGTTTTTTGGGGGGTTTTTTTGTTTGTTTTTTTTCTTTTTTGGTACATAGGTAAACACTCAAGACTTCAGAGGCATTGTTCGGGAAGATGCTGTTTTGTATCTCTTAGAAATTCCCAAAGGTGAAACAGTGACAATTCTGGCTCAAAGCAAATATGAAGGTAGGTTCTTTGAACAAAGTGTGTGTATATCCATGAAATTTTTAAGCTCTGTTTTGTCAGTAAAAACACAAATACTCTCTCTTGTGCTTATTCTTGACAGCATTTTAGTTACCCTCCTTTTCAGTAATTTAGAAGATAACTCTATTACATACCACAAGAGTCATACAGATGTGCATTTGTGATGTGTTTTTCAGAGCACTTCTCCATCTCTTTCATTACTAGCAAATAGCATGTCTTTTCAAACCTAAAGCATGGTAACATACTGCTTGTTCCTTCTGCTTTTCTGTCTGTAGCAGCTGGCCCAAAATCTACTGTTAGCATACCTTTTCTGGTGTGCCTTGGCCTTCATAAGGGATTCAGTCAGAAAGCAGAGAATGGACAGTTTTATTGATGAACAGTTGAGGAGCAAGCAAAGCCTTTTGCTTTCCTGTTGAGGAGGCAGCCTGCTGTAATATTGAAGCACCATAGCTGCCTTTAGCTTTGGGAAGGTGCAAGTACATTCTTCACTCAGAGCTGTAAGGGGACTGCATGTGTAGAAGTACAGAACACTCTTGATAATGTGCATGGACGGCAATGGATGTGAAGGCTGGTTTTTTGCATCTTTTTTCAGTGGAAGGGAAGAATTTCAAAACTATTCTCTAGAATGACAGCTTAATCTTTCTTTCCAGTGTAAAAGAATATAAACTAAAGGGGAGTTCCTGTTTTAGTCTACAGAGACATCATGGCCTGTGGCAGAGGAGATTCATTCTTCATCAGGAGCCACTTTGAGTGTGAAAAAGAGTCACCACAGAGCTTAGCATTCACCAGAGGGGAGATATTTAGAGTAGTTGATACGTTGTATGATGGCAAACTGGGAAGCTGGCTGGCTGTGAGAATTGGAAATGAACTGGAAAAGGGCCTCATTCCAAATAAGAGCAGGTAAGGTGGCATCCTGTCTTCCTACCTGTTATTAGAAACAAGATTTTTTTTCTAAATGANACTTTCACAACAACTATGACTTGTAGAACTGTAGATTTTAGAACCACAGCATTATGGATGGTGTTACTTACATATGAGATCAGGTATTTGCAACACAGACCTAGAACTCCTGTCTCAGCAATCAGCAAAGCTTTGACCACTAGCTGCTTCAGTTCCTCTTCTAGAAAATGGGTGGAGGGTCCTATTTTTGCTTTTTTTTTGCCTACCCTGTCCCCAACCAAATCAAATCAAACTAAAAAAATTCAAACAAAAACCCCTTACACTTTAGGAAGCTCATGACTGTGTTTGCAAGAATATTCTGATGATTAATCCTTTAAAAGAACTTCATTGCTTGAATTGCTTTTGTATATCCTTACAGAAAATGCTTCAAGAATTTATTCCAGAGCTAACATTTATTGGTAGCTGTAGTCCTTATTTTTGTGTGAAATACTGAGTGAACCACAGGAATGTTTTTTGCTTCAGTATGCTTTCCTAGTCAAAATTCATGTGAGGTAATAAGAAGTGTTCAAATGTGCACAATGAATAAAAATATTAAAATTAATCAGCAAAAAAAATCAGGGTATTTTTAGACTGTAGTTTTTAAGTTCTTGAGTGTGGTTGTGATTTTAAGATGGAGGGAAAAAACTCACAATTGCACTGTACAGAAGTTCCCGAAATATGCTTCTTATGTGACTCCTCTGCCTCTTTCCTGGTTAGTACATTTAGTCCTCTCTGTTAATTGATCTGACCAAAGCAGCCTTTGTTTCTATGCTGTAGTGACTTAACTTATAAGGCCTAGTGGAGAAGAGAATAGAGACAGTAACTTCTTAGGCCTTCAGTTCTGAGTCGCACTCTCTCGCCACCTCTTTGCTGTGGCAGTCTTTTATTTATGCGTGTGTGAGTTATCAGTTTAAGACCTGAGGACTCATTCCTGCCCAACAATCCTGTAGCTGTGGTGAGTTGGATCATCATTCTGACACTGCGTTGGCTCCCCTGGACTTGTCTATTCTTTCCTCCACTCGTGGCTGTCTAACTGGCAAATTACCTGTTGCAAATTCAAAATCCATTGTTCTTCAGTGAAAGTGCCTTTGCCCTCTTTGACTAGTTTTGTACAAATGAACTATGTGCTTTGTCTGTCAGAGCTGAGCAGATGGCCAGTGTTCAAAATGCCCCAAAAGATGGCTCAAGTGATAGAGCAGACTTCTGGAGAACACGTGGCCAGCGATCTGGAGTGAAGAAGAATCTGAGGAAGAGTCGTGAAGATCTGACAGCTATTGTATCTGTGAGCACAAAATTCCCAGCTTATGAGCGAGTTCAGTTGCGTGAAGGTAAGTGAAACTGCTGTGAGCCAGCTGCCCATTTATTGCTGGCTGGTTTACCATCCTAATGTTTGGTCAACTAAGCAAGTGACTGACCAACTTGGGTTCAATGCTAAATTTGAGCAACAGGAAGGGATGACCTTTTTTTCAGAGTGCAAATTTCTGGATGCTATTAGCTACTCCCAAGAAAAAAGCTTTTAATGTTTTTAAACTGCTCTCCTTTGCCTCCAAATTACACAAGCCAATTTCAAGGTTTAATATCTTCAATTTATTCATAACCTTGCATAGTAATTGTGGATCTTGTTTATGCCACTTCAGTTACATATAAACCATAAGTCTTTATCAGACTTATATTTTCTCCAAATATTTTTCTTTCAGCTGGCTTTAAGAGACCCGTGGTGATATTTGGCCCAATTGCAGATGTCGCTATGGAGAAGTTGTCAAATGATTTGCCTCACCTGTACCAGACAGCAAGTAAGTTATCTTCCTAGCTTCCTTATCATCCTTAGCTGGGAGAGTGGATAACTTAATAATCACAGCTAGCCAGCCACTCTAGATAAGCTAAAATGTTGTCTTTGCAGAGACAGAACCCAGAGATGCAGGTTCAGAGAAGTCAACTGGGGTAGTGCGCTTGAACACTGTGAGGCAAATCATTGAGCAGGTAGAGTATCTCTCTGACAATTGCTTACACTTAAAGGCATGTTGTTTGATTTGTTTGCTTCTAAAACTTGCAGAGTCCTCGAATCTTTACTGCATCTATTTCTGCAATAAGTAGAATTGGCCTAATGATGGGGCTATTTTGAAGATGTTCAACAACAATTTTTGTAATTTTCATAGCTGTCCTCCAAGTGGGAGGGTGGACATGATATTAGAAATTAAATTCTCCTTCCTTAACCCATTCTGAATTTGAACAGAGGGGCATCTGTGTTTTATTGTATGCTTGCTGAATTTGCTGTGGAGGCTTTACTGTCATGCAGTGCTCTACATGCTGTTACTGTATCAGAAACTTAATGTTTTAGATTGCTTTGGAGTTACTACTATTGAACTGAACAAGAAGGGACTATGATAGCTAAGTGGCATCTGCTGAGACTGCACTGATTCTTTCTATAATATGTTTAGAGATCAAGTAAATAGGTGGTAATCAAGAAGACTAAAAACTTAGGTAAAAAGAATGTACTCAGCAGCCTATTGCCCTGAGCCTGATAAAAATGATGCCATATGGGTTAGAATGTCATACAGAAGTCTGTTCAGAGCTTAGACCCCACTGAAGCACACGTTTGAAAATCCCATTCATCTTTGCACTAAAAGTAGCTAAGAAGGAATATATTAAGTGAAAAAAAAGTGAGATTTGTCTCAGCTAGTGAACGTAGATAAAAAAAAGTTCACAGATAGTATGCAGAATAGTTGTGGTAGTGGAAGCTGTAGTACTGGCAGGTAGAGAAAAAAAAGCTGGTTAACTTTCACTACCCTTTTTTTTTTTTTAAAGTGGAATAAGTGCATTTTACTTAACATGTGAGTTAGTTAACAAAAGAATGTGGACATTCAGGCAAAAGCTGTTCAGAAGAATGGAGCTGAAAGAAAAAGGCTGCCTGCTGTGACTTCTGAATGTGCTATAACTGTGGGGGAAAAAAATCCAACAAGTTCTGGTCTTATCTGGAGAAACATATCCTGATTTTCCTAGGATACCATGTTCCAACCACCTCCTCTTGTTGTCCACATGCAGCACACTGACTGGGCTTTCTTGTTAACAGGATAAACACGCTCTGTTGGATGTGACTCCTAAAGCAGTGGACCTGCTAAATTATACCCAGTGGTTTCCAATTGTGGTCTTCTTTAACCCAGACAGTAAGCAGGGTGTGAAAACCATGAGACAAAGGCTATGCTCCACATCTAACAAGAGCTCAAGAAAACTTTATGAGCAAGCAAACAAACTGAAGAAAACTTGTTCCCACCTCTTTACAGGTAAGGGAGAATGTGTGTCTAACCTGCTTACCAAAAGAGTAGTGGATGTGAGTGTGAGCTGTGAAATATCCACTTACTACTTTGCATATTAACTCATGCAGGCTGGAACTAAAAGGGTGTGAAGGTGTGGTTATGAGCAATCCCTTCCTTGACGTTTTTCAAAGTTCCTTATTCTGCCAAATTCTAATACAAAAGAAATTGTGAATTGATGTACTGTCATTAAAAGATAAGTGAATTAATAAGCTTGGGGAATGGACAAACAATAAAGTAAAACACCATGCTTCTGTCAATGTTCTAAATGAAATAGCGGTTTAACATTTGCACATAACTAAAACAAAAAGTGTTAAGCAGCAAAGACTGGATAAAGGATCACATTGCATTTGCTGTGTATCTATACTTTTTCTTTCAACTTTTTCAGCCACCATCAATTTGAATTCAGCCAATGATAGCTGGTATGGTAGTCTGAAAGACACAATTCAGCAGCAGCAGGGAGAAGCAGTATGGGTATCAGAAGGAAAGGTAAGCAATCAGTCCATACTGTGCTAAGCTATACGAATGTCTCAAGATATCTCTTGCCAGTAAAAATTGTTCAAAATTTTGTTTGTCAATGCTGGATAGGTGAGACAAGTAGTCAGTTGATGGATGTCTTGGTAACAAAAAATTACTATTGTTCTTTCTGTTATACTTTGGAGCTTTCATCACTAATGCTGTGGCTAGAGGAGAATGGTGAGGAAGGATAAACTTTTACAAGACTTTCCTTTATGACTCTGCATTAGAGTTTCTTTCAGTTCTGCAAAATCATTCTTAAGGAATTGTTTGGCATGATGTTGAGACTTAACTAGACTCTTAATTCTTATCTGTTTAATTTTTGTTCCTTAATTCTTACTGACATCTCTCTAGATGGATGGCATGGAAGATGATGCAGATGATCGTATGTCTTATCTTACTGCAATGGGTGCTGACTATTTGAGTTGTGACAGTCGGCTGATAAGTGACCTAGAGGATACAGATGGAGAAGGAGGTGCATACACTGACAATGAACTTGATGAGCCCTCAGACGAGCCAAGGATTTCATCTGTTAGCCGGTCCTCTGAACCTGTGCATCATGAGGAGGTGAGATGATTGGATTTTCAGTAATACTGTACTTTGGACTTTCTGAAAGCCTGTAGGCATGGCTTAAAAATGAGAGTTTTTTAAACTGCAGCTTTATCTTATCTCTGATAGTATTTAGAGCTACATTGTGTAGAGCAAAAATAGTAATAGCTCTGCTTTTTTGCCTAACTCTATAGGTTTCCTGATGATGTATCATCATCTTGAACTTTGCAATTATATCTGCAGTGATGGTGGACAGGTTGCTGACAGTCATTTGACACCTGGTTACTGTTCCCAAAATAATAAACTTGGAAGCAAAAAATGATTTTATTACTGGGTACTACAGTGATTTTTATCTTTGATTTTCTTTCACAGAGTTTAAAAAAAATTAGTCCAGAACCAAGGGCTCATTTGAGAAAAGCTGGTAGCAGGGAGATCCTTAGAGAACCAAGTCCACCTCCAGCATTCAAGCCTGAACCACCCAAGGTAAACTTGTAAAAACAAATCTGAATACAAAGTTCCTCTTTCTGGAGAACTCTCCAGGGTGGCACATTAGGAAGATCAATAGGAATGCTCAGAGACTGGAAAACATTCTAAGTGTGGAGAGGAGGAATGACTGAAGGTGTTGCAGGATCAAGCAGAGAGAAACTTAAAGGATAACAGTTCTCTTCAAATATGTGTGATCTCTATATGGAATAAGAAAGTAGACTCCTTTTTGTGTCTGCTAACAAATTGAACGGCACTTTTTTTAATGTAGGCTAATCATCAGGAAAAGTGTATCTGATGGCTGTTACCGCGAAGCACAAAACCAGAATCTACCACCTCTGAAATCAGTCTCCATCACTAGAAATTGATGTTAACTGTTTATTCAAACCTTGCTCAAGAATGGTGCAGGGGAAAAAGAAAATTATGTTTGGACACCAAATTCTATTTTAGCAATTCCTGATTTCCTCTTACCCCAAAGTCCTTCTTTACGAGGACGGTGCCCTCACGTACTGCACATATTCAAAATATATTCAGGTATGCCTTAACAATGGAGATTGGGCAGAGTAGGACATGTAACAAAAATAAAGTTGGAATAGGAAACAGACTTGGGTCCTGTGCACTTCTAAACTCCTGGTAGCAATATTCTATTCAGATAGTACTGACAAATCATTTGGGAGGTCAGTTTTCTCTGTGCTGTGCCCTAACACTCATTGTAGTTCTGGCAATCCTTAACAAATGGGACAAACAAGTCTAAAAGTGCTAGTCTTCTATAGGTTGATGTGTAGTGTATGACTGTATGGCCAGAACGTTGCAGCAGTTCAAACACCTTTCACGTGTTACTTCAGATGAAGATTGGCACTGTTAAATACATAGGCAAAATGATTGATTTCAGATTGAAGCCTTCATTTGAAATGAAAATCATGAAGTTGCTGATGTAAGCTTTGTTTGCCTATTTTATATTTACAGGGAAAGTTACAAAACAAAGAGGATCTATATGACTTCCCCAAGAACTATGACTCCAAATCTAGTAACGTTGCTGTCAGCAGTGAGACTTCAACTGTATCAGCTAAAGCAGCACCACCACCTGTTTCTGTGAAACCTGCCTTTGGGCGTCCTATCCTGAGAAACTCTCAACCAGCAGTCCCACCTGCAGATGAGGAAGAGGAGACAAAGTTGGAAGAGGAAGGAAGTGAACAAGAAAATACTCCAAAATCTGTATTGAGGAAAGTAAAAATATTTGAAGAGATGGATCATAAGGCGAGGATACAAAGAATGCAAGAGCTACAGGAGGCCCAGAATGCCAGGGTATGAAGAGATGCATTTTCCCCCTGCTGTGCTTTCCAGCATATAGAACAGTCTGTATCCTGAAAATGAAAATCATGCCCTTGCATTGTATTGCTTCTGGAGGGAGAAGTTTGGGAAACCACACATACAGACATACCATTGTGTGGATTTGGATGTAAAAGGAGGACATATTTTAAGGCTTCATACTCTAACTGTAGAAAGCTGACTTCTAATAATCCTGTTGCTTTTGGCAAGCCATTGTTTTCACATGCACTTTGAATTACTACTCTAGCAAAAGATTATATAATTGTAGGACTACGAATAAGTCCAGTTCTCAATTTGTACTTTAATTATTTCAGATGCAGCTGTGACCTGCTAGATCTACAGTCTAGGATCCCTAATGTATAGACTTAAAAAGAACAGTTATTTTCTCCTACTTTCTTTTAAAGCTTGAAATAGCCCAGAAGCACCCAGATATTTATGCTGTCCCTGTCAAAACACAGAAGTCAGAACAGAACTGGCCCCAGCCTATGAGGTAAGGCATATCCAGTTTAAAGCATTCTGTCTTGATTGTTCACTTCACCAGCAGCAGGAAAACTAATCTTGCCAGTTTTTATTCGTAGAAGTAATCCTGCCTTGATATATTGCTTTGTTGTTGTGCCTCAAAGATTACTGTAAAGGTGGGGCAAAATTTCAGTTAACTCTTCTTGGTTTTCAGGATTTTTTTTTTCTTTCAGTTCATTCATAGTATTTGAGTTACCTAGGAAGAAACACTATGTTCTTTAGCTGAAATATTTGCAGAGCCATTTTTTTGCCCCAGTCAGTATTACTCAGAAGCTTTTCTGCATCCTCTGATGTCCATTCTTCCTGTGCTAGGTACTTGATGACTGTTAGTCTATCCTAACAAATAATTGCTGGCTTAATTACTTAATAACACTTAAGTACTTAAATGTTTATTTAGTTACAGATGTATTGTGTGGGTAGGGAAACTGAGGAGGAAACTTGCCTAAGGTTACCCATCAAGTTTCATGAAAGTAGTAGTCTTTCATTAAAATTCAATGAGTTCTGCACTGGTTGACCATTGTGTCATCTTACCCTACACACTGCATATTTTTATGACTTAAGCAGTCACCTATGCATGAGCTAACACACCGTATGATGGATTTTCCTTTCTGCTCTACAGGACTTTTAAGTTTTTCTTCCATCTTAGTAATAGCCAACAGAAATGGGACTTACTTTTCTAGTGAATCAATTCCTTTGATGTCATAGTATATAATCTAAAATGCAAAAATGGAAAACATGACGTGTTTATTTTCAGGTTTTCTTGGGCTCAGAAGCATAATTTTTTATATAGTCTTGGAAGTTTTTTAGAAGTAGTGAAAAGTAGTCTTTAATCACATATGCAGGGTGTTTGCTTACATACACAAATCAGTGCTGTTGCCCTTTTACAGGATTGTTAATGTTTGGCCTAGAGGGAGTGTTTAAGCACTGGAGCAATATGGAAGGAGGATAACATCTGGGGTTTTTATCCAATGTGGGATTGCAAAAATCATGGCTTTTGAAACTGAAGAAATGCCCTTTCTTGGCAGACTTTATACATCTGCTTAGTGTCACAGTCAATGAGTAGCACTACAATGTGCAAAAAGCAAATATGTGTGTTATTTCTGCCCACTTTTAAGGATAAGAGAGCTCTAGTGAGGTATGTGAGTGAGGAGAGAAGGCTATCAGTTTAAGAAATGTCATGTAATAAGCCTTTGGACTTTTAGACAGGAAAGTGGGGATGTAAAAGAAGAAACAGGCATAGAAAGAATCTGGTGCAAAAATAATTGAGGAAAATGTCAGTTGGGGTAGCAGCAATG
>VXBL01001432.1:0-53147 GCA_013400195.1 Aramus guarauna | reverse complement strand
TTAAAAGTCTTTTACAACCTAAACGATTCTATGATTCAATGATTCTACGAAAACAGGATGACTCACTCTCTGAAAGTGCTTATTTTCACTGATTTTTAAGGAGCCTAGATAGACACAGTCCAGGCATGTAACTTTGAGATGTCTAAAGTTAGGAGAGTTTAATCCTGTTATTTGCTTCCAGAAGAAAAGAGATCTGGACAAACTATTTTACTTATGGTCATAAAGCCATTAATTGTAAGAAAGATAATTTGGCAGTGGAACGTTTGTCAGACTTAAGTTGCAAAAGTCTTAATCTTCATGCAGCCCTTTCAATACCATTTGAAAGCCAGAAAAAAAAAAAACAACAATCTTACATGATTATGTGAAGTGAAAATGCTAATTTGGGACACAAAGTCCCAAATAAAAATGGAACATTCGATGTTTAACTTTCACAGGAAATGGAAATTGTCCAAATCAAAACACAAAACTGTAAGAAATGGGACTGCAGAAGTGTTTGTAAAAAAAAAAAAAATCTTTAAAAAAAGAATTCCTAACTCTACATTACTCACATAAATTATTTTAAAACTATTCCATGGTCAAAAAAGCAAGCTAGTGAGAGCTGAATGTTGGACCCAAATCAAGTTAATCTGGGAGAAACTCGCAAAAGGACATCAATGCCTTAAAAGCTGATCTAAGTAATTTATTGAAGTCATTTTGGTGATTTTTGAACAGCTTTCTCTCAGTGATTGCTTTCACTTATATTTCAGTGTTGGTGATTTCATAAAAACTTACTACTCAAAAATTGGAACTGAAGACAATCTTTTGCTTACTCAGCTCAGCCTTGGGGTCCCAACTCTGAGCCACTTGTTCCTGAATCTTGTGAAACAAAAATAATAATAGCAATGTTTTTTGCCCCAATGTATTTTAAAAATTTCAAGGGGAAAAACCTAATACATGATTGCAGCCATTTCTCTGCAATCTGTAAGAAAACAGATTTGCTTATGTGCCTGTCTCTTTGCATGTTGAAATGTAAAGGAAAAATACACATAGCAATGATAAATGCTAACTGCTAATTGGAAAAATGGGGTGGAGGAGGAGGGAAGGCAGAGGTCTGTGATTTTTTTTGTGGCCCAAACTGCCTTTAAAACATCGAGTTTTTTTTCTAATCTGTTTCAGAGGATAACAAAGAAATAAAGTTGCTTTCTACAGTCCTACTCTCTGGTAACTTCTCTAAGACATGTCTGTAGAGACTCTGCAATCAACAGAAAGAGTATTTGCCATTTTTCTCATTTTGTAGTCACAGGGGAGGTCATTATTCTGAAGAACAGGAATAATTATTGGGGGGTATGTTTTGGAAACTCACGTTTTCTGAGGTTTAGGTTTACTGGGGTTTTTTTTTGACAATTTATTATCTTTTTTTTTTTCCTTTTGTTGTATATTTGTGTTGCTTTTAATGTTCAAGCAGAATGACACAACAGGGTGTGTATTATGGCATTCTAGTGACATATTATGGTGATTATTAGATAGAAAGCAGAGGACAGAATGCCAGTAACCTCCTAAACATCCCATTATTTGTTCATAATCATAATTCATTCCCTGGAGTGTCTCATCATGTTCATGACCTCTTTAAAAAAGACACAGGATTAGAAGAAAAATACCTGCAAAATGGAGATTTTTATTTTATTTTATTTTATTTTATTTTCAATTAGGCAAAATATAGTATTAGGAAAAAGAAGCACTGATACTTTCCAAATGATCATGATAATATTTTATGATGCCAGCAAATTTTTGCATGAATTATAAATTCTAGTAGAATGTAATATTTGTCATTTTTAAACATTGTGCAAATGAGACAATATGCATCCACAAGATACAAAAACTAACAGAAGTCTCAACTTTTAGAAACAATGCATACTGAAATAAGGACCTGTCTTATTATACAAGGGGAATAGGATCTGCCTTCCTCAAGTTACTACAATTTCTTCCAGGATCTTTTGTCAGGAGATGATGTTCAATATTGAGTCATCACATATGCCAAAATGGCCAGTGTGCTCACTCCCAGAAAAGAAAAACCTCCTTGTTCTGTGGGAAACAACACAAATGAAGACTCTTTGGCTACCTCTACACTCCTGAATGCATCTGCTCCAAGAAGCCATCCCTGGCCCCAGGCTCAATGATGTGATATCTCTCATCCACACTATTCAGTGTAAGCCAGCATGCCATGACTTTTTTAGGTGGGTGGCACCTCTAGATTTCATAGCGCTTGGTCTTAGAGTTCCTTTTGGATCAGGACCCTCACACATTTTATCATCATTTTTGTTGTTGTGGGTTTTTGTGTTCTCAGTGGCTAAAAATTTTGGTGTCTGTGCCACAGCTCAGCTGTTGTTGTTTCTTTTTTTTCAGAACATGAATTGGTGGTATGTATTTCTTGCCAGCCAAAGAAAATCAGGGGAAAGTTGACCCAAATGGACTTCTCTTTTAAAAAGACATGCAAAAGTCATTATTCGAAGACATATTTTGAATTAGTACAATGCGCTCATACAGTCCTTCATGCATGTGTGTTTCTAAGTCTGCCTGTGTACAGAAGTAGAATAGGCCTATTGTTTGCAATTATAAATATATAAAAAAATGAAACAGAAGAAATATCATACCAAGATTTTCTTTCTCCTATGTTGGTACTTTTGAATGTTTACATCATTATTTCTGAATTTCTTTTGACCACTGTGTATAGTATGGCTATTTCACAAAATATATATAGTGAGCAGAGTTAAAAATGTATTTACCTGAGTCACAGTGCTTACTCTGTTCTCTACAGTCAGACTAAGAAGATCAAGTAGCATGATAAATGTAAGGGTGTGCTGGTACTAAGAAATGTTCAGTTTCTAACATACCACCTGCATTTTTCACGTACTCAGAGGCGGAGGTGGAAGATATTGAAGACAGATGCCACCCAGGGATCTTACTATCTCATTTTCAAAGCATTATAGGTTGCTCAGATAACCACAATGCTAGTTATCTGTTTACAAGAGCTTTTTTGACAAACTATTTTTTTGTTGGAACTGGTATTTTTCAATGGATTGTTCTGTTTTTCCCAAGCCCAAGGTGGAATTTCTCTCTAAACTTTCTCTTGGGAAACTCTCCAGTGCTACTAGACATGTTCTTCCCACTTAAACAGAAGCTCCTGTCTGACCCTTAGGTCAGCCTCCATGTCACTGAAAACATACAACTGTTTTTACCATCTGTATCCACAACTTTTTCCTTTATGAATAAAGCAGCTGAAGATCTCCTAAGCCATATTTTAGATGGATATACACATAACTTAGGGATCTTTTATGGTGGTATGAATACAGGTCTTCAGCACCTGTTTTAGGAAAAACTTAAGCGTGTGATAAATTCAAAAGTTATCTTCATTGACCTAATTAAGTGCTCTGAAAATTCATCAAAAGTGGTACTACTGTTCTTTATATATGTCCAGAACATGATTAATTTCCTTCACATAGCAAGTACCCCTACATAAACTGAATAGTTGGAAAGTGAACACTGTGATTCAAAATTATTCTAAAAAGCTGGATTTTCTTTTCCCTGGAGATTTTGATATCATTTTGACCTTTAGGCACAGCAAGTCTGTAGATCAATTGTTTTAGGAACTGGAGCATTCCAAAATTTGTAAATAGCAATGTTGAAACATAAACTTTTGGTGGTTTTGATCAAAGCAAATTTGGACATACTGAAATGACTGTTTTAATTCTAAATTCTTCAAAAATCAGGACTCCTGATTTTAAAATTCAAGCTCTGTTTAATTGTTTGCTTCAATTCTTTCGAGCTCAAAATGTCATTCAAACGTATATTTAAGAGAGAATTTTTATTTCCCATTTTCCACTGGGTGTAAATTTTTAGTGCAAAATACTTCAGCAAACTCTAGTTCTAAGTTTAGAGGAAATTAGAACTTCCACAGAGGTCAGGAAGATGTTCCTTATGAGGAAACACAGTAAGTTCTGAAACTGTTGTAGTCTGCACTGGGAGAAATAAGTGACATACATAACTAGATGCTAACACCTAACCCACAACAATCCTTCCTTTGCTTGCCATTCCTCTGTCATCCTCTCTCTTTACAAGAACAAGTAGAGGAACTCTCAGGGACCTGTTCTTGCAAGAATACACTATCTCATTGACAGTGGGAAGGGGGTGTTGCCCACTGCTCTCTCTAAATCATAGTATCATAGACTCATAGAAAGGTTTGGGTTGGAAGGGACCTTAAAGATCATCTAGTTCCAACACCCCTGCCATGGGCAGGGACACCCTCCACTAGACCAGGTTGCCCAAAGCCCCATCCAACCTGGCCTTGAACACTGCCAGGGAGGGGGCCTCCACAGCTGCTCTGGGCAACCTGTTCCAGTGCCTCACCACTCTCATAGCGAAGAATTTTTTCCTAATATCTAAAGACTAAGCTCACATGAGAGGCAGAGATGGGGCATAGAACACTCCTCAGAGTTGTTATTTTTTTCTTGTCTTAAAGTCAGGGAAGAAAGAAACAAAGAGGAGTCAGGTGTGGGGACAGGAAGAAAAAGGAAGATATTTAGTTCCACATGGAAATAATTTGGCAATAAAGATATTTCAATATTTAAGTTTCCAGTACCTGCTGAATTGATGTGCATGTATGTACAGACTTGTTTTTTTCTATTTGTTATTCTTCCTTTCTAGTAAATTCTACTAATTTAAATTTAAAAGAATAGATTCACTGTAAAATTTTTTTTAATAGTATTTAGATAATAATAACAACCTAGTTTTAAGTATTTACCTGTGATTAAATGTATTGGTTTAGCTGATAATACTGGTTTTCCTCTTAAGCCTTGAAATCCAAACAGCTTTTGAATTTCTGGTGTTTAGCATGTACAGCATGTCATTCTCCTGCTTAACATAAAATAAACGACATCTGATTAAACCCACCGTATCAAAGGACCCCATGGCAAATAGTCAATAGTAAAGTCTATGCCCTATGACACTGCTGTGACACTGGCTTGGGAAGCACATTATATTGTAAAGTCTATATGAAAAGAATGGTTTCACATCCTGGTTTTAAATGTGTCTCAGATTTTCAGTCTCTTTTTGAAAATCTCCTTGACTCTTTGATAAGACACTGGTAAATACAGACCATGCTAGGGAAAAGAAAAAAAAACAACCAAACAAAAAAAACCCACAAAACAACCCACCAGAACAATGTCCAGACATGACCTTCATTATGAAATTGGTAGATACAGACAGTTCCAATAAAGAAATTTTACATCTATTCATGTATATAGTCCTATTTCAAAGAGACACTATTTAACTGGATTCTCAAAAATAGAGACAAAGGACAGACTGATTAAGGAGCTTTTGGTTATTATCCTAGCTATTATTATATGTTCAGCTGCTGCACTTGTCGCCATTGAATTTATTAGTCTTTTCATGAATTCACAAATAAACCCTCTAAGAGAAATCTCTCATAGATCTCTGTTCTCCTCTGACATCTTCTCACTGTCTATGCATCTCTTCATTGATTATATGGGGAATCTATGACTAGACTTCCTTAAAGTGTCTCAATTTAGAGTTGAGAAGTAGGTAGAGTTAATGAATATTTGAATGACCACAGATCATCAGATACAGAATGATCCTGGTACTTCCTTGGAAAGTTTAGCAGTTGTTTGTAAAATTCTTTAAAAAAGACTTTTTGTTGTTGCTGCTGTTGTTTCTTTGTTTTAGGATACTAACCACTTAGCGTATGAATATATAATTTCTGTTCCTGTAAGAAAGAATACCATTACATGAAACTATCTGCAAACTGTTAAAAGCCCTTAATAAATGATAAATTATTAGACTGAGATTTGGTTTAAAAAAAGTATTCAGCAGCCAAATGACATATGGTTTTCTATAATATCATGGCTAATGACTAGGATTACAAATTGCAGGTGTAAACAGAATATCCAATACAGTAATAAAAGCAGTTAGATTATTCAGCTTTAAAAATACTCTGAGCACAGACAAATAATGCACCACAGTGCAGTTCAAAATCTGCAAAGGCATTTTGGCAGCAAGTTCCCATATATATAAGAAGGAGGTAAACACCCAAACATCTTTTAATACTGAAGTCATAGAATAATTAATAACACGGCTCTGGTTCATAGTAGTTGTTAAGATCCTGTGCAGCCTTTACTTGAACAAATTCCAATGATAATAAATAGGAAATTTCTTTCGATAAGCTAAGTAAAGACTGTATCAATCTGGAGATGATAAGAGAATTCAATGTGCAATGAAACGAGCTAATTCACCTGGGGAACAAAAAAAGCCCAAAACATAAACCAACACAAAGAAATGCGAACAGGCAAACTGATATTCAGTAAAAAGTGGAGATTAAAAAAAGCAGTGGTGTCTACAGATTTTTCTGGGTACTGAAGAACTATTGTAGGATGAACGCACTGAGACAGGATGGAAAAATTTGACAGCCCAGACTAGGAGGGAAATATATGTGATCCATATGGCAAAGGAGCAAATGCATGTATGTCATACTGCAGACACCTAAGTACTCTCCTTCCATGAGTACTTAGAAAATATTGAGTCTTTTCTAGACTTCTGCAAAAGAATGGGAAGAATTATTAGGGTCAGGAAAAGATAAAGGATGATAAAAGATTAAAATATGAACAAGGTATACCACTAGCTATTTTCTATACTTACTGGCTAGTGTTATCTACGTATGTGTGATTTATTATGCATTTAATACTGTATTTCAGAAAAAAGAATAGAGACTCTCTTCTTTGAGGATGACAGAGTAGTACTGACTCGATACATGTATAAAACATAACAGGAAAGAGTGAAAAGATTGTATAGAATGATTCAAGAGATCATATTCAAATTATAAGGGATCGAACATAGGGAATTTTTTAAAAGTTTATAGAAGAAATCCCGAGCAGATGTGAAACGTCAATTCTCCATTAACTTCAATGGTACTTGTAAGGTCTATCAGTTAATACTGAATTTTCCTATGTAGCTTACAAGAGCATCTTTTGGGACTGAACAGAATTTTAGTTGAAACTCCATCTCATTTCATACACAAAAAAATTATTCATCTGTTTTTATCTCATCATTTAAACACCCTCCACTGGGGAAAAAAAATTAAAATCAGAAATTAATTCAACTGTTCTTCACTATGTATCTTCGGATGGGATGAATAGGTATCTGGAATTACCTATCTATCTGTTCTATCTAGAAAGGAAGTAAAGACAATTAATGTAGATTAGCTTAGAATTCAGTTCAGTCAACATAAGTGTATAGTGACACTGACACACCATTTAGCGTATCCAGAGGACACGGACAGAACAGGACCAATGATAGACCTGCAGTCTTCTGGAGTGGCAGCAGGAGATGGGACAGGACACTGTCAGACATCCTGAATAGCACTAGGTACCTCTGTATGGCCGCAAATCTGTCCCTAGGTGCCTCATTTTTATAGAGTTAGGGCTCAGTTCAGCTACCCAAAGATGACTAGCGCCACTTGAAATGCCCCAGTTATGCAACACATCCACATGATGCTGAAAACACGACACCGGACCTATGAGCACTGTAAGCTTGTGTATGAGAAAATGAATCAAGTTGCTGGTCACCCTGCTGCTTAAATTAACCTGGTCAAAATGTTCAAAGATCTACTTTCCAATCTTTTTCTAAAGCAAATCATTGTAGCTCTGCTTGCTTCATGTATTTTATCAGCTGAATGTCAGTTGAAGATCTAGTACAGAGTTTAAATAATAATCTTGGAATGTGAAGCTATGCACTGTCAACCTTTTACATCTCTTAGTTGCATGAACACAGGCATAGAAAAAAGAAAAGACAAATCCATAAGTTATAGAGAGAAGTGTAGTTTTTTACATTTGATATAACAGAATATCAAAGTTGAAAGGGAAATATTTTATTCTGTTTGTATTTTCTGTCTTCACTAGACAACAAAAGATGTGTTTTGAGTAAAGTCAGTATAATCTAACGTAAGAGGAAATATGAGCTGCTTTCCTTTATGAGTTAAAGCAGCAACATGTTACAGCTACATGAATCACTCAGATTCATTTATGTTAATGCTGTCATTTCTCAGTGTACATGTACTCTTGAAAATAAACCTCTCTAAGATCAGTCCCACATCTTCAGATATTTAGAACTTACGAAAAATCAATTTGTGACTTTAACAGACATTCCTCAAAGTCTTCAGTATCAAAATGAGGAATTGTAATCTCTGTACCAGAAATTACATTTTTCATTTTAGATTACAACACTGTTCAAAAATTTCTCATGAAAGACCTGTATTTTTGTTTTCAGAAAAATGTATCTTACTTTTGTGCAGTATATAGGCTCAGCTGCATCACTGCACAGAAGCACATATTCCTGGGCTCCTTTGTAGTTTCAGTTCTGATTAGAAAAATCATGTAGCCATGGAAATCAGATCAGGGGTTTTCCACCCTTTTTGAAACATCATTCTCACTTTAAAATGAATTTATTATTTTAGTGGTTTGTACAGTCTATTTTGAAATGAGAGACAATACTATGATGACAGGCAGGCATGTGAGCCCAAGAAAATGTAAATGAGTTTCTGCATCGATTATGAATTTTCTATCTATTATTTCAGGAAAAAGATCTCAATTTCTTAATACTTTTTATTTGCTTTCATTGTGAATATGCATTTCAACCTCAGCATTGGCTGTCAATTGTTTTCAATATTTGCAGTCTAACACTGCTTTATATGATTTGTCATATACCTTAAGTTTTATCATTTCTCTCCACTGACTATCAGATAAAACATTGTTTTCTATATGAGAGGTTGTGGAGGCTCTCTATCTTAGGCAGAGAGAGATAGCAACGACTGGAGAATGAAAGCATCTCCTTCATTCCATTTCACAAGACTGATGATTACGTAGTAGTGAGAAAAGTGTAACCCACAGTATGGATGGAAAAATATAGCCCATGGAAATAATACATCTCAGTTACTTTATGTACAATTTTCACGTTAAATTGGTTTGGCATTCATGTATGCAATATGTGAAGGCTGTGATAATGTTTTTTCACTTCATGTGATTATTTATATTTCTGATAATTTAGAATGATCACACAAGCATTTTAATTTATTTCCAGAAAAGTAGAATTCACTTTACACTTTATTTAGGCTGAAGTTTGCCCAAGATTTGATTCTTGGTTACTGAATAATGTTCTAATAGGCATATTTTTATTACCTTGATTTTTTCCCTTTTATTCCTTTTGCAGTACTCTGAGAATTAGTGTCTGAGAAATAATTCTCACTTTTGAAGGTTCCAAATTTCAATGCAGAAAATTCTGTTCACTGCAGATGACAAAGCCATTAAAAACATTCTTCTGTACCCAATCCAGTACTGCTCTATGTGCAAGATGAATACTGGCAGCAGAGACAGAGAGTTACCAATCACTTATTGACGATTATGTAATTAATTAAGTAGTTGTTTCACATTAACATTTTCCATTGGAGTGTACATTTTCTGTTATGTATCCAGAAATAAGTATTTGTCAAAATGGAAGACCAATCTGAGCTGATTTCTTGAGTACTTTATAACCAGGGAGTTGCAGGAAACAAGCAGCAAGCATTATGCAGCACATGGCTTTGGCCTGCGTTCATGACTCACAATCATGCTACGCTTCTTGTACTGCAAAGGAACAGCGTGTACTTAACCACACACAAGAGACTACTGTCTTCATCCTCGTCTTAAAGCTTCTCTCTATTGTTATGGATAAAATGACCCTCAAACTACCTTAAGAGTCAAGGACATATTAAGAACAGAAATAAGTTTATATCTAAAAAAGTTGGGACTTTGCCTCGTGAAAAGAGTACCTGATTGATGTATGCATTTATTTCTGCTTCTTGAGACTCTACAAAATATATTACTGCATACTTAACTAAGCCTCCTATCCACAGTGCTTTCTCTGGAAAACATTGGTAGCAAGGACATCCTAAAAGTTTTCAAAGGAGAAATTCCTTCTATAAAATCTTGTGCCAGTAGGGTAAGCACCACAGATTTCCCTCAAACTTCTTTCCTATCAGTCTTACAAACAGGTAACAGAAATGCACAGTTGCCTCTTCTGTTTATGTCCCAGTGTTGTTACTTCACTGTTCTGTAGCTTGAGAAAAACATCGTGATTTGGATGGGGGAGGCTATATGTGTGGTGTCATATTACTTCCCAGATTCGTATTTCAAAAGTATTGCAAAGTGTAATTAACATATATTAAATTCTTTATACAGAAAGGTTCTGTAATATTGATTAAAAGGAAAATAGAGCTTCATCCCAACACACTCTCACACAATCAGCCCTAGGAAACCTCTCAACACAGGAATACAACCAGAAACATCAATGACTGTCTAATTCACTTTCAGGGCTGACTTGACATCAAGGAAAAGCTCGCTCTACAATAAACTGAAATGTTTCTCTGCAATATTTACTAGCTTCTGGCAAAATTGTCTGAAGCCTCAAAGCATTAAGGTTTTTTGTCTAATAAACAATTTAAATAATCCTGTTAATTTAGCAAATCAATAAAAATAAACAATGAATACTCCTTTATGTAACTTTAGACGGAAAGCTAGTCTTTATGCCTTTTTAAACCAACACTATAATGTATTCTCTCTCAGACATTTATGAATATACCTGTCCCTAAAAATTCCTCCTGGCAAATGGAAGTCTAAGAGAAGGCAATGAATCTAACTATTCATGATGGAGGACTTATCAAGGTAATTCTACAGGCGGGGGTGGGGGGGAAGCCAATGTACTAAAAATGCATCTTACTAATGCAACTCAGGAAAAGGTCTTTTAGTCCAAGCACGTGTTTTTTAGATAAATAAAACCATATATGTTCAGATCAGTGGGCATGCTGTCAACAAACATCACTCATGAAGGCCCACTTGCCTCTAACTGCACATCTCTCTTCCAGCCACCTCTCATTTCTTGCTCACGTTTCCACACAACGTATTGCTGTCTCTGCATCAGATTCCCCTTCTTCATGCCTCTTGCTACACACATCCTTCTCGTTAAGCTAAATGTTATTCCTGGGCACAGGATGATATTAAAAGGAGATAGACTAGATAGCTCTGATCTCTTTTTTTGCCTCCTTCAGTCAATAAACATTAAATCATAGATGCTTTTTTTGTTTGATTTATTTTCTTTTTTTTTTTTCTTTAAGTTAGATGTACTCTTGAGATCAGAATGTCAGAAAATGAAAAGGTTAAGATTGCAAACAAGCTAACTTCTCTGTATTGCACACTATCCTTCATAATTCTCTCTTCTCACATAGCCTTCAGATGCTACTCCGAAGGCCACAGGTCTCACAAGCACGCTCTGTCCTAACTACCATCCCATGTGCATATCCTGAATGCACCAGTCTGTAAATGACAAACTAAATAGACAACTAAACTGAGCCACTGATCTACGTATTCCAAGGTGTCTAGAGATGTTTTCAGCTGACCAGCCATAGGTGTCTCACTTGCAATAAAGCATAGAGACAACGAGGCCTAGAAACTATTTGCTGTATTACCTCAATTTTCAGTGACTGCCTGAAGTTCGCTTTACATTTTGAATCCAAAGCTGTAATTAAGAGAAACAGCTAGCTTTCCTCTTTCCAAGATATCTTGGGTTTGTGAAAAGGAGGTTCCCTGGCACTAATCCCTCTGCTGTGGCTTTGGAGAGGTATACAAACTTAGTGCCTTTGAACACCTTCCTTGGCTTCTCAGACTCTGTAATGCCCTATGCTAAGGGCTGTATAAAGCCATGACACAAATCTCAATTATCAAAACAAAAACACGAGCAAAATACGTATACCTATATCCTTTCGTAGCTGATGTTTTTTGCTTCAGAGAATCCTCTTTTCATGTTGTGCACTGGTATCAGAGTGTCAGCGTGTGCCACTAACATCTTTACTATGTATGTGCACACTCACTCTATTATACGCAGTGAAAATCATTAGATTCAGTTCACAGTAGGGACCGTAATGGCAGTAACTGTGATACTCTGTTACAAGACAGAGATTGAGCCTTGTTCAGAGTGTCAGAGGAACTAACGTGGTAGAACAGAAGAAACAAGGAAAGGAGGAAAATTGTACTGACTTTTACCACAAAACAAATCTGGGACAAGTCCTGTGAACCTAATGAAGCTACAGCAGTGTTGCATTGCAGAAGACAATTCTGAATCAGTATTTTGCAAGTGAAAAGGGTTATAGGTAAAGGAACAGAAGACAGAAAATGCTCATGTACTTCCAGTTGTTTAACTTATTCCCTTCAAGCCATTTCAGGGTAGGCATGAGAACAGGCTTCCTTTGTGCAATTGCATCCTTCTGAAAAGCTGAAATCAAAACCTTTCACACCCACCCGTGAAAACCATGACCGGTATGCCACTTTTATTTCTACTGGCTAATTTATTCTAAAAACATCTCTGAAATACTACAATGTCAACAGCACAAGATACACTGATAATGAAGGGATTATGAACTACTTTCATGACAGGACTTGAGGGGCCCAAGCTACATTTGTCACAGTATCAAGGGAAACACATCTGTTAATTACTACTTCTCAGCCAAGCCCATCATTGCCCACATGAGTGCTTCTCTCCCCTTCCCACGAAAAGCTAAACTGCCTTGGATCTCAGGTGATCCAAGCTAACCTGTGCCTTTGCAGTGAACCAGAAAGGGGTAATATTCTCTGAATCATACAGCTGTCTGAGCCGAAAGGCAACAGCTTACACCATCACCAAACAGTTGAGTCACTGGCTGAAGCGAGCCTTGAGACAGATGTAAGAGCAGTACACAGCAACCTCCCAGGCTGAAAACTGAGGTGCAAGCTTACATTAAATCTTGAGTATGAAAAATCCTTTCTGGCTGAGCAAATTCTGGGACTTTGGGGTAACCATGCTTTATAAAGAAATGATCAGAAAGATTATATTTCTTATGTGCTTCGTATAATAACAGATGATAAAATAAGGTGTAAGCAGTGAAGAATCATCTCAAATCCATTTTTGGGGGCAATAACCAAAAGATTAGATATTTTTGATATTTTTTTAATACAATAAAACACTTCAAAAGCTCCTTTAACCTTAAGAGATTTAAAAGCATCCAAGGTAGCATGTCGCTATGGGTAAAAATATATCACCTTTCATTATAAAACAGGTTTCCCAGGGTTCATAATACGTTTAAAAACTTACTTAAGGCTGGCATAAAAAATTCAGTACAAGAGTGTATTTGGGGGAAAAACACAATAGAAATCTTTTGCTGATTTCTGGGTTATGTACACCAAGACAAAAATAAATAGCAGTTTACCACTGAGAATGAAAGGAAACCATGATATCAACTGTAGTCCATTTACTGTTAAGTCTACCATTTCTACATGCACATTTGCACCTTTATTGGACAGGCAAGCAAAGCCTTCTTCCTTTTGCTAAAATTTTCAAGACTGTGCAATAAACAGACACCTTTGACATCTCTGAGAAGGACAGAGAAGGAAGCTAATGAGACAGAAGCTTTATTCTTTACAGATATGTTTTCTGTGTAAATATGGCTAATTTTTGTTTCCACAAAAACTTTACATGGAGGTTTAGTATGCAGGCTAACAGTGACTATATGTGATAACTAGATTGGTAAATATAAAACCTAATAGCTCCAGTCTGCCAAAAAAAACCCCAAACAAACCTAATTAAAAGTTCTGATCCTTAACCAAGTCTTAATTCATCCAATTTTCTTGGCAGGCTAGAGGTTTTCAGTAACACTTATTCCATATGTTCATTTGGTGAACATCTGAGGAAGGTAGCTAGTGGAAATCTCAGATGCAATTCTTTTATAATCCATAAACAAAATGTTATTTAAATAGCATCTGAAGCCCAGTTATTTGCCATGTGCATTTGGGTTTATTATGACTATATGTCCTTGTCAGACCAAATTCTGGATTTAGTATTCGTGTCCTGCTTTCAGCTGAGATAGAGTTAATTTTCTTCCTAGTAGCTGGTATAGTGCTGTGTTTGGGATTTAGTATGAGAATAATGTTGATTACAGACTGATGTTTTAGTTGTTGCTAAGTAGCGCTTACACCAACTCGGGGCCTTTTCAGCTTTCCACACTTTGCCAGCAAGGAGTTGCACAAGAACCTGGGAGGCAAAGAGCCAAGACAGCTGACCCAAACTGGCCAAAGGGAAGTTCTATACCATATGACATCATGCTCAGTCCATAAACTAGAGGGAGTTCACAAGCAGGGAGGCAATCACTGCTCAGGGATGGGCTGGACATTGGTCAGTGAGTGGTGAACAATTGCATTATGCATCATTTGGTTTGTATATTCTTCTATTATTGTTATTATTATTATTATTATTATTATTATTATTATTATTATTATTAATCTTCCTTTGCTATTCTATTAAACTGTCTTTATCTCAATCCACAAGTTTTACTTTTTTTTCAAATCTCCACCCCATCCCACTGGCAGGGGGCAGGGAGTGAACAGCTGTGTGGTGCTTACTTGCTGGCTGAGGTTAAACCACAAGTATTCATTTGGATAGAGTCTGCAGTGAATTTTTTTTTAATATCCAATTTTAATTTAAACCAGAAGAGAGGATATTTTAATTTAATTTGCTTAAAAGAAGTACTTTGTAAATGTAACAAAAGGTTCTCTACTGCTGTTTTTGACTTAAATGGAAGTAAAATAAAATAAAAAATTGGCATGTATGTCCAATTACCTGTAAGCTAAGGCTTGTCCTTCTAATCAGTTCTGCATAGATGGGTCTTGGCATATTTTGACAAACTCTGTTGATTTTAAAGGAAGCTTAAACAAATGATCAACAATGCAATGTATTGAGTAATGTATTAAGATAAAATTGTAAAATGTGCCATGGTAAGAATGTTAGAAAGACAGTCACAAAAATTTAAGAAATAACTGGCTTACCTACCCTTAAAAACTGCTTATCCTGTTATAGAGTTTTAATTAATTATAACTATTGCACACTGTTAAATTTTAAATTAGTTATACTTTAAAGATCAGCAACCCAAGAAGAAATCACAGTGCTTTATTAATTATTATTATTAGTTAGCTTCCAGCTTTCTGTTGCCTCAAAAATCAATTTGTCTACCTGCTGGTAAAGGCCAGTTTTTACAAATTCTCATTTAATTGCATCCTACTCATTTTCCACTTCTTTTGTGTGTATCCACCCACCTTCAGAGAGTCTGTATCAATCTAATTAGTTGTATTTGACAATCTTTAACTAAAGCAGAAAAACTAACAAGACAGTTTCAGAACATCCTATAGAGTTTATTGAACATGCCTTGAGGATTAGAGCATAAATGTGGTATTTAGAAGACAATTTAGATAGTGTCTTACTGGTTCATGTCTTAATTGAGCATGTTGTCATTTTTTTTAATTTATATCAGAACAGAGCTGAGAAAGGTGCCATTCAAAGGTCATTCCCAGTCAAGTCCATCCAAAAGCTTCAAACAGACACTAAATATCTGAAGATCGATCTCAGATCTCTTTTTTCCATCGTTTGTATTTCCAGTTTATGTCTCTGGATACTCCATCACCATTTTCAAAAAAGTTTTCAAGTTTTCATCACCCACTATTTTGATGGTATCACATTTAGTGTCTTTCCAGATCCACCCATAAAGGCATGCTAAATATACTAAGGCTGAGTAATGACTCTTCTGTACTATTGTAGCTATCTGAAAACATCACTCTTAGTACATTGCTTCATTTATAGTTTGGGGCTAGTTCTCAATATATGTGAAACTCTGAGTTGACATTTTCAATAATAATGTTAATTTATCTATTGTTCTCCTTCCATGAATGTTGTAAATGTTCTTTATTCTTGTAATCAATTATGTTGAGTGAATTTCTTTGTGACTGGATATTGTTCATGCACCATAGTCATCGCTTCTTGATATAACATCAAAAACTTAAATGAAATAGAATGTATCAAGATTTTCTGTCTTGTAACAAGCATTCTTAATAAAGTCAGACTGCCTTTTAGTTAGAAATCTATTGGAATATTGAAGGGCATTTTAATTCTCCAGCAGAGTCTAGCTGTCACCATTTCTATGGGGTAAACAGACATGTGAATCAATTTGAATACCATGATGAGTACTGAGTGCAATTTCAGATGAAAACTGGTTTAGGCTGCTTAGAGTTTTATTTATCTCACAGGCGATCTCTAACGCAACACGCCTGTTGCAACAGTTGAGTCAGGGGACAGATTTCAACTATTGTCATTAAAAAATCTGTCATATATTGGCAGATAATGTTTCTGATTTACCAGTAATTCTGAATTGTTCCATTCAGAGGTCTAAAAGAATACAGGAATTGTAACTTTCAAATTTAAAACATGTGTCTTTGCTCTGGCATTGCCTTGACAGTATATTTGTTACCCATTCAAGTCCTGATATTGAGGTCTTGCGGGGAGTTAAGGGTAATTCCTTGACTGATTAGAGCATTTATTTTGAATCTTACATACATACATTATGATCCTACCATGAGAGAGAGCTCATGTAGTAGCCACAACTACAAAGTATGTAATCTCAAAGTGAAATTATGGTCTTTAATTATAGACATCTAAGAGAAAAATTGGGTTCTAGAGGTATGAACCCCATGCTAGGCCCCCATCTGTCAACTATCCCTCATTATAAATCACATAATATTCCTAATTTATGTACTTCTGTGGATCTTGTATACACCTTTCCAATATAAATCTGTGTTCTCAGATAAAATATGACTCAGATAGTGTCATACAACCAAAACTGTATTGTTGATCCATTTGCAAGTGCAGTTTACAGAAAACCACACAGTGTTAAATAACAAATACAAGGTTGTATGATCTGCTTTTATTGTGCTTTTTGACATACTTAAATTTCATATGCAAACCAAATATTTATAACCATCCTTTATCAATTAATTTACAAGTGTTGATGGAACAGTGCACAGACTCTAGGTCCTTAGATAACTTGTCAGTTTTCAACATTGAAAACCTGAAGGCAATCATTTTGGAACATGCTAGAATGTTGTCATGAATATTTGGCTACATGAAAATGTAAACATATGTCACACAAAAATAAAACATATTGAAGTTTGGTATAGTTTGAGTTCTAAGAATGTTATAGTCCCACTAAGTTACTTTTCTTTCAGCTACAGCATAAATAATCAATCCAAAGAGATAAAATGATGAATGTCATGGTCATTAACTTTGCAGGAATACCTGTAAATAAGTGCATTACATTTAGAGTAAACAAATTAATTTTTTACTTTATAGATTAACTTTTACTGATGTTATAAAATCACTGAATAAGAAAACAAATTCTTCTTCTAAAGTACTGCTTATAGAAATTCATTCAAAACATGCAAAGTCTAATTGCTAAATGAGATGTTTGCTTTCAGTGAAAAATGACATGAAGCATACTTTGTCATTATACTACAATCATTTTCCTGGGCATACAATTAAAATAATATTACCTGTGATACAAGAAGAAGTTGAAAAAGTCTAGTAATGCATCAAAGTATGTGAACAAGTGTCAATACAAACTTACAGCACATTACATAAACTCCAAGCCAACAGAATCTTAGTGCAGTAAAGTAGTTGCCATTACTGTGTTATTTCAGGATTCAGGTACTGAATGGACAAAATTAAAAGGATAAATCCCTATTTATGGCTTCACACCAGAATGTTCTTAACTGAGAACCAATCTCCAAAGACAACATGTGAGAGATGGGGTTGCAGCCCTTCCCTGAACTTTTTTGCATCTAGTCCTTGAATTCCCTTCTGACCCTTTTTTATTTAACAGAGAAGAAATATACATATTTCAAGAGAGAGAAGGCAAGTGCTTAGTATGCACCTTGAACTCAGCTTGGAAACCTAAGTATAGAACTGTGCCAGAAAATATTTCTGATCTTGTGCTCGACTTTCATAAAGCTATTGGCACAAGTTCCCTTAAGGATATGAAGTACTGATACTGCACATCTTTGGAAGCACTGTCAGTTTATCTGAGCTGAGTGTTGAGACACATTCATCTTACCAAAGATCTTCTGTGATCCAGAAAAAAGGGTATCCGTATGCCTGGACTCCAAAAAGGACTCAACGGGCTGTGTACATGCAGAGTGTCCCTACCACATGACGCTAGCTGAAAACCTAGCTGCTGTACCCATTTTCTAATGAATAATGCTCTAATTAGGACATTAGCTCAGAATTTTAGGCATAATTGAACCTAAGGAGATTTGCCTGCTCAACTTTGTCTTTCCAGAACACTGTTCTAGCCACGAGACAAAAGAGAACAAAAAACCCAAAACGCAATAAACCTCTCCTGTGTCAGAATGCTCTGTTCTGGTGAAATTATGCCACACTTCTGCTAAGACTGAAAATTGTGGATGCAGAATAAGTGAACCTTCCTTGGCATCCTAGTGGGTATGCAGTACTTTGAAATACTTCCTTACTCTATTATTTTGCCCCTGTGAAAATGCACTCCTTTATGACAAAATCTGGGAGATTAGAGAACAGAGGTCATCCCAATGCTCTTCTGTCTCAGATTGTTTTCTGGGGCTGCAAGCCAAAAATGATGAGAAATAAGAGCTAAGTCCTCAAGACAGTTAATGTAAATGCAGATTTTCCCAGATTTCAGTCTAGGAAAGGACAGGTAAAGGCAGTCTGCTTTCTAGTACTTAATATTTGAAGGCCATTGAATAGATTACTCACACACAGTGCTGATATAAACTCTGTCTAAAACATGTTTTTAAAAAATGTTTGTAATTTGCTGAAGACAGCTGCAGCAGTTACACCTTAGAAAAATACCATCAATGCATTTCACCTCAAGAAAAACAGTTAAGAAAACTCCTAAAGTGCATCATAACACTGCTAAAGCAGCTCTGCAGAGCATCTGTACGCTTGTGCAAATTTATATCACCCTTGCATTCTGATCATCTCCTGGTCTGGTTTGACTTCTGATGCAAAATAGAGCTGCTTTAGGGTTATTTTAATTAGTATTAACAATTAATACTCTCTCTCACACACACACACACCAATTGTTCCCATTGTATGGAAATTGTCAGATTATAGCAGTATATATCCATGTATACCTCCAATGTCTCATATAACATTCCTGACAAGAGGAAGCTAGGAGTTGAAGAGGAAAACATGTTTTGATTTTGCATTGTCAACATTTTTACAAAGGAGAAATTCTGAGATAACTAGGTAAGGAACTACTGTGCAAAGGCACAGAAGAACCTGACAGGTTCCTGTTGTATATTCTTCAGGGAAATCTTTTGGGTATGTTTGAAGCTTCTGTGTTAATTATTTTCAAATAGCTTGGGTTTTTGCCCAAAGTCAGGGATGAAGTAAGGACTGTGATGTTCTCTGTCTCATAATAAGACTCAAATTAAAACATTTACAAGTATGTTAGAGAAAGATCAAGCAAAAAATGACTACACTTGGCTTCTGAGCCAAGGGAAAATAAGCCTTCTACTTGCAATCTCTGCCTTCTGTTAAATCTTTCATAGAGAACAAGTACTAATAGTCTGAACTCTCTAACCTCCTAGTGATGGGTAAGTAGTATGTGAATAATAAATTACCCAGCTTTAAGAACTCTCCATTGAGAAAGTGTTTACTTCTCTTCTAGTGAAGATACTTCTGAAATAAAAAATATGGCTTGATAGCTACATATGTGCTTTGCTTTAATTTAAGAAATAACTTTATTTTTGTTCAGATAGATTGGGACCTTGCTGACAGATGACACGCTATGATATGCAAGTGCTTCTGAATAGACACCATTGAAAACTTAGAGCTAAATCCATCATACAATGACCAGTGATTTAAATGAAGTCTTTTAATGTGATTAAAAGAAGTCTAAAATTGACTCAAGCAACGTCCTCACCATACTCACAAAGATCACAAAAATTCAAGGACTGATTCTATAATTAAAGAATACCCCTTAAAAGAAAAGTAGAAAGACTGGCTGAAAAATGATGTATTGAACTAAAGCACATAAGAGATCTTTAAAAAGAACTTAGTAAGTTTCCAAATAAAGCCTCATTGAGAAGCAATGAAAACATATGCTAATAGACATGATTAAATATTAAAAGATGAGTCTTCTGTCTTTTTCTCTAGGGTTTAGGCCCCTTATGTCCAATCTTTAATAAATCTTCTTGCTGTAAGTAGTAAGTTTTTTTCAGAAATCTCCACCAATTTAACCAATACACATCTCCAAAGAAGATTTAAAATTTTATAATAGTCATTGCATGAGGGTTACCTTTGGTTATACTAATTAAAGGAGACCCAGCAATTGATGCAAGTACCACTGAATGATACAAGCAGGCTTACAGACATACTGCTTAGTGCTTGCTCCATCTATACATTATCTCTATAGGAAACAGCTAGATGGAAGGGCCCAAGACAGTCAAGGATTAAGGTAGCAATAAGGCAGTGTGGCAATCAGCGGTTTAGTACTCAAGATCCACCTCTGTCATGTATTCATTTGGCGTTGAATATTTATTCATAAATATGTCCAAGAATCTTTCACAATGTCTAAGGAAGTGCTCCAGATACGATGCATTCAGCACAAAATCATAAAGCACACGTTACACAGCAATAAATAAAAATAGTACGCATCTTTGGAACACCAGTCTCCTTGGAAGAATCCCAAGCACTGGGTTAAAGCATATTTTAATACATTTGAGTGCTTAAGGTTGCTTGAGAGTCAAACAAGTAAGGAATTTATTTAAGAAATACTTTGTCAGAAAGTTTCAGTTTGATGAAGCATGATGAAAAGCAAAAGCAGTAACTTTCTGCTAGTACAGACATGAGCTGGAACCCAGAAGACTCCAGTTCAGTTTTGTTCTCTGGAAACAGATTTTAACTCAGAGAAAGTCTACTCTACTTCCCTGACACTCTGATTGCATGAAGTTTTAACACCTGTCTTGCTTCTATTTCTTTCTGGTTCAGTGATTGTTACATTATATAAACAATACTGAGGAGCTCCTCTGGAAGAAACTGAGCAGAACTTTATTCTGAATAGTGCATGTCCAAAGGTTTCAAACTCTTTCTCTAGATTAGTCAGAGTGATAACCTGAAATTGGATCCTATCTGTCCATAGCACATGCCTTACCACCTGGCCCAGCTGGCCCCATTCCATTAATGGGGACTGGTGCATCACTTTCACATGGACATTTTTCAGATGCATACCATTTGTGCTATGATGTGAAATAAATCCTGAGCTGCTGATTTTTTTTTTGCCCACAAAATCATAGGTTTGCAAGTAAGCCAGGACTTATTGCGGTAGCCATGACATGTTTCTGACACTTTTCTAGTGAACCATTATTTATAATCAGTCAGGTTTATTTCTTATTAACCTTCAAGCTATATAGACAAATTAAAGTAGGTTTTTTCTAACTTCAGTAGCGAGAGTGCTTCTGCAGATGGGCAGCTCAGAAGTGTATTTTGGGCATAACTTGACAAGCTGTTTTTGTTTTATAGTGAACTTATTGCCTGTGAGCACAGATGGATTAATAGCCTTGAAATCCTTCATGAATTCACAAAATAAGTATATCATGAGCAGTACATGCCTAACTCTTTACCACTCAAGTAAGTAAAACACTTTTGCAGAGTATAAAAGGAAGTTAATTTCCTGAAATCTGTTTAAAATATTCTTGACAACAGCACTAGTTATTTGCACTGGAACAGATTATTTGACGTGAATGTCTATATTGTGAGGCTCTAATAGGTCTCATCTGGGCCTCTGCTTCTTGCTACTCCATTACAACAAGGAGTGAAATTTAGAGAAAATTTCCCTCTGTTCATAAGCTCCTATATCACAGCTCCCAGCATCTAGCACAGAGTGCTCTTCTAGGGACAAACAAACTGGACAGGATTTATCTGATAGACTTGAGGTTAATTTAATTCATGATAGGTCATAGCTGATTGGGGTATTTACAAATTCAGAAAAGCATGAAAGGATTTCGAAGTCTCATTAGTCAATACCGTTCTTCCCATTCTGATCTCATAACAAACTCAGCATAGCTGGAACAGATGATAAAGGTTGTCTTCTTAATATTGGGGGGGAAACAAAACAAAACAAACAAAAAAAAAAAAGGAAAAAAGAAATGCTGTGCAAAGCTGCTACAGTTTTGCTCATCTGACTGAAATGCTACACATCTATTTATTGTCTTTGGATATTAAAAAAACCTGCTCATGAGAATATTTTAAAAGGCTGATTAGTTTGGGTGGTTGACTCAGCTGAAAACATAGTGATTCACATCCTGGTAATTATCTTTTGCAGACAAGACTACACAAGCTGCACTGCATACTTCCAAATGAATTAAAGACTGATATTAAGTGAGTGCTTATTAAAAACAGTATAAGAGGGAAAAGCATTATCTTGCTTCATCTAGTTTTTTCCCATCCTAAATAAAGAGGTTTCAATACAAACAACTAGATAAAGAGCATGATAATATTAACTTACTTAGGAAATTAAGTTTGACACTAAAACAAGAAACAAAATAGGGTTTAACTGGAGAAACCTAGGAAAAAGGTAACTGTTCCAAAGTGCATGCTTATAAGTCCTTAAGAAACTTTTTCACATTTGGAAAAGTGTTGTCACCTTATGGTCCTTTATGACCATACAGGAGAGAAAAGGGGAGAAAGAAACACATTTATATTGAACTCTCTTACTATTTAAGCATCTGCTGTAGGATGAGATTAATTCCAGTCTATGGATATGTTTTTACTCTTGAATAAAAAGCTGGGTACTGATCCTAAGTGACATCAAGCAATCCATATCAACACTTGTTAGGGTTCACTCCTTACATAGCAGAGTTGTGCAGCCGAGAGTTAGAGGAAGACCTTCAAAGCAAAGACAGAAAACAAGTTAAAATGTAAGGGCTTATTACTACTCAGTCTTTCTCCTTGAACTTCTGTAATTCAGCTGTATAGAAATGTTCTATAGGTGCCTGTTTCTCTCCACTGACTACTATAAAAGGAGTGAAGGATACAGCTATCTGGAAACAGGTTTTTACATGGCAAACTTTTAGTGAGGTAAGATGAATTTCTGTTCTACACTGCTGCCACTTGTGTTATTGGCTCATGGAGGTACCAGGAACATCTTTACACTGAGTGCAGTATTCAGTGAAGTAGAGGATAGTCTTATTGTTTTCATTTCAAGATAAAGGAGGAGGCTTGAGAGTAGAGGGTTAACTGGCAACCCACTGCCTTTCAACAACTCCTTGAGGGAGTCTGACTTTTATATAATCATCTCTTGAGTAATTTTAGGTCTAAAGAAATTAGCTGCTAATGAAACATTACCATCACTTCAAAAGAAGTCACAATAGTTGACTAAGCGGGTATATGTCTTTACAAATGAGCAGAAATTGTCTCAGGGCTCTTAGAAGGGACGAATGTAAATAAAATGTGTATCAATAGTACATTTAAAAGGTTGGGAATATATAAATAGTTTATAACAAATTAATCTTTCTTTGCATACTCATTTAATATTGTATTGGTTAGTACTCTGGAGTACCAACTGCTAAAATTTCTGCAAAGCACCATGTTAAAAACAGTAGTTTAACACAGTTGCACAGAAAAAAGTTGAATCTCTGGCTGTACATTTCTTCTTTTACTAGTTAGAGTTACAAACTGGGAATTGAGCGAAACTGTAAATGTTTGTTGTTCAGCTGCCAACGTATTTGCTTGGGAATTTGTTGGCAAGATTATCTCCCACATCAGAGTACCATGGATCACAGACGTTGGGTGTTGGCCAGCTGCATAAATGATCTAACTGGCTTTTCTTGGATAGTTCTTGACTGCATCACTGTGGACTGTTCATCAGTGCAGGACAGGTATAGCAGAGTTCAGCTCTTCCCTATTCTTGCAGTTTAATCACAGTAGGTGGTTCAGCCCCACACAGCCACTCAGTCACTCCGTCAGTGGGATGGAGGAGAGAGTCTTAAGGATAAAAGTGTGAAAACTAATGAGCTGAGATAAAGACAGTTTAATAGGTAAAGCAATATCCAATACATCCTCATTAACCACCCACCACCCTTTGAGCTCAGGTCGGGTCACTACTGCACTTGCACTGCTTCCTGTGATGCTCATCCTCCATTGGTTTGGGTGGTTCCTACTATAGTATTTCCTATAAGATGCAACTCAAATCATGGGTTATACCAATTTAAAGGTATTTGCATTACAGTTTCCAGACCAAGCTACAGAGTTTAACATTGCAATTAACTCCTCCCTTTGCTCCTGCTCCAGCATGGCCTTATCTGTAGAATACAATCTCTTAGGGGTGTACTTGCTCCAGTTTGGCCTTATCCAAGGGCCACTGTCTCTTCAGGAGTGTACCTGCTGTGCCATGAACTTATGCACAGCCACTGACGCTTCTGGGTGTACCTGCTGTGACATGGACTTATCCACAGCCACAAATGCTTTGAGGTGTACCTTCTCCAGCACAGACTTTGCCCTTCAGGAGTGTACCTGCTCTGGTATGGCCACAGACACTTCAGGGTGTCTTGCTTCCTGGTGGACTTATCCATAGGCCCTTCAACTCAAGTTCACACTGCAGTTCCAGCGTGTCCAGTACAACAGCACAGGAAAAGAAGCATCTTCTAGCCCAGGTGCATGCCATTGACGTTATCAAAATGTTCACAGGCACAAAAGAGTAAAATGAGAAGGAGTACTACAAACAACAAATGCAAAAAACATTAACAAGCACTAGATTCTCATATACAGTAAGGCAAGCAAGCCCTGTGGTAAGTACAGGAGCTTGCTGATTAGTAGATAAATAGCTATGATAGCTACAAATTCAGTCTAGCACACTCCAATAAAATCTGCTGTTATCTCAAGCCCTTTGAGTCCCATGCTGGCACCAAAAAGGACTGCCATGGTGTAACTCCGGTAGGCAGCTAAGCCCCACACAGTATGCCTGTCCAGCATTTGTTTTCTTCAGCATAAGAGAGGCATGCATCACAGAGCTGGCTATTCCATCCTACTGTGCACTTACCCTCATGGGCAATGCTGAAATAGTCTGCTGAAAATCTGTGACAAAATTGTTATTTTTCTATGATGTCTGACCAATACATGGGATAAGTGCTAGAAAAAGCTTAGTAGAGGATCTGGCTTTTTGAGCCTGGAGTTACTGTTTCCCTATAGTGGAGTAGTCTAATCATGACTTTATCCTGTTTGGAAAATAGTATTTAAAATGTGTGCTTTGCACTAAGTTTTTCTTCCATTTGCAGAGGGAAAATGCCTTTATGTTCAGCCCATTCTGAGTTTTAATATTCTCCCAGTTTTCCTTCTGGCATTTCTGAAAACTGACAAAACAGTATTTCAGGACCTTCATTTATTCAAAATATTTAAAGAAGACCTTAAATAATTTTAAAGATAAAAGAAACATTGTAGGAAATAAAATGGTATAATTTGTCAAGCTGAATGACAGATGACACCCTGGCTCGACAGATCTCACACAGTTTTACCATTGATTTCAGTGAAGACAGTTTTGGAACAACTATGAACAAATGTCTTAGCAGCTCATTTTTCTGAAGAGAAGGAAAAGTGGAGAAAGAACAGTATGTTCTTTTGTAAAGCAGAGAAATATAAAAGAAAAAAAATATGACTGGTTTCTAAAGATCAGGAATAACACAGAGAAAAGGGTTGGGCTATTGGAAACCAAAGAAAAGAAAAAATATATATGTACAGACAAGACAGAGAACCTTCCAAATAATCTCTATTCATTATTTAACAATTCTAAGAAACTGAAGGAAGTTGTAGAATTTAGATTCGGACCATTCAACATGTGTGTCACAAATCATGATAGGTTAGTAGCTAGCCCCAGTAAAGAAAATCTCCTAAGCTGCCTTAACAAGCAATGGAGAATGATTGGTGCCTAACTTTATCACTCTGAATCCTCTTTGGAGGCACCTACCTCCAGCCAACTGTAGTAGGAAAATAGACACCTCAAGAAGTTGTCACTTGGCTGAAAAAGCCACCATGGCCAAGCACAGATAGGAAAAGAGAAGGTTTCTCTAACACTTCAAGAAAGATGGGTAGGTAAATTAGTGTACATACAAAAGCCCAACCCTCAGAATACATAGAATCATAGAGTGGTTTGGGTTGGAAGGGACCTCACAGACCATCTAGTTCCAAACCCCCTGCCAAGGGCAGGGACACCCTCCACTAGACCAGGTTGCCCAAAGCCCCATCCAACCTGGCCTTGAACACTTCCAGGGAGGGGGCATCCACAACTTCCCTGGGCAACCTGTTCCAGTGCCTCACTACCCTCACAGTAAATAATTCTTCCTAATATCTAATCTAAATCTACCCTCCTTCAGCTTAAGGCCATTACCACTTGTCCTATCACTATGTGCTGTTTTAAATTGTCCCTTTTCCGCTTTCTTGTAGGCCATTTTAGGTACAGGAAGGCTGCTATAAGGTCTTCCCAGAACCTTCTCTTCTCCAGGCTGAACCCCACCTCTCTCAGCCAGAGGAGAGGTGCTCCAGCCTTCTGATCATCTTTGTGGCCCTCCTCTGGACTCGCTCCAACAGGCCCATGTGTTTCTTGTAATGAGGACCCCAGAGCAGGATGCAGTACTCCAGGTTCTGGGGAGAATCTTTAACTGCAGTGGCCAGATTAGGTTCTAATAGGGCTTTGGGCCTTCTAATTTTCTCTCTACATAGCCTAACAACATCCTTGTAGTCCTCCTGAGTTGCCTGCCCTTTCTTCCACAGGTCATAAACTCTTGCTTTTTTCCCTGAGTTCCAGCCAAAGCTCTCTGTTCAACCAGGCAGGTGTTCTTCCTTGCCAACTTGTCTTTCAATAAATGGGGACAGCCTGCTCCTGTGCCTTTAAATTTCCTTCCTGAAGAATGTCCAGCCTTCCTGGACGTCATTGCCCTTCAGGACTGTCTCACAAGGGACTCTGCCAACCAGTCTTCTAAACAGGCCAAAATCTGCCCTCTGGAAGTCCAAGGTAGCAGTTCTGCAGTTAAAGATTATAGATAATGTTTCTATAAATACATTAACAACAAAAGGAGGACTAAGGAGAATCTCCATCCTTTATTTGATGTGGGGGGGAAACATAATCACAAATAATGAGGAAGAGGCTGAGCTACTTAATGCCTTCTTTGCCTCAGTCTTTAGTAGTAAGACCAGTTGTTCTCTGGGTACCCAGCCCACTGAGCTAAAAGACAGGGACACGGAGCAGAACGAAGCCCCCATAATCCAAGGAGATATGGTTAGTGACCTGCTATACCAGTTAGAGACACACACAGGCCTATGGGGACGGATGGGATCCACCCAAGAGTACTGAGGGAGCTGGCAGAAGTGTTCACCAAGCCACTTTCCATCACTTCTCAGCAGTCCTGGCTTACCTGGGAGGTCCCAGTTGGATGGAAGTTAGCAAACATGACCGCCCATCTACAAGAAGGGCTGGAAGGAGGATCTGGGGAACTACAGGCCTGTGCGTCTGACCTTGGTGTGGGGAAGGTTATGGAGCAAATCATTCTGAGTGCCATCACAGAGCAAATAGAGGACAACCAGTTGATCAGGCCCAGTCAGCATGGGTTTATGAAAGGCAGGTCCTGCTTGACTAACCTGATCTCCTTCTATGACAAGGTGACCTACTTAGTGGATGAGGGAAAGGCTGTGGATGTTGTCTACCTGGACTTTTGTAAAGTCTTTGACACCATTTTCCACAGCAATCTCCTGGAGAAACTGGCTGTTCATGGCTTGGACAAGCATATTGCTTTGCTGGGTAAAAAACTGGCTGGATGGCTGGACCTAAAGAGTTGTGGTGAATGGAGTTATATCCAGTCCGTGGTTGGTCACAAGTGGGGTTCCCCAGGGCTCATTTCTCATGTCTCCTTGTTACAGTGATTGCTAAACGAAAACCACATTCAACTGAAAACAGAATTAGAAAAAAAAAATGTTCATAAAATTATCCATATCCTGCTGCTTTCTAAGATTTCCTTGATCCCTTGGTCATTATCTCACACAGATGAAGAATCAAAGTGGTGTACTTGCCCTAACTGATCTGGAGACATTCACCAGAAAGAAAAACAACTGCACATTGAATATTCATGTCTGAAGAGAATTTGTTTACATATAACTACAAGGCAGGCAGAATTTGACAGTGATCTGCAAATGCCAGTGATTCAAGAACCTGTATCATGCTAGTATTCTTATTTTCAGAAGAAATAAGAAGCACTTTCTTACCAGTATGTAGGCAATGTTTGTGGTACATGACATAAACGGCAATTTTGTTATATACCTTTTCCTAACTTATAGCAGTGGGTTTTTAAAAGAATAAAGCCAGAAACAGCTCAGCGTTCTGTAAAAGAGAAGTCTTTTCCCCATTTAAATAGCAATAGGAGGCACTGTAAATTTTTTCTTGAATATTTGATTGCTTTTCCCTGCCTTTTGAAATTGTGTTTTCTTATTTGTCATTTATATACGTCAATACCTAACAATGTGCAGAATAAATTCTATTTGGTTAGCAATTCCTAGTAGCTTTGAACCATTTCTATATGTATTAACTATATAGCCTCACATGAGTAATATAATAAAGCTGAAAAGACACTTTCAAAATCCATTTTATCCTTCAATTTTTACAGGAAAGAATAAAGTGTGCAGTTTATATCAGACATCCTCCACAATTTGTCCAAATTTCTGATAATTTTACAGTAAGTAAAAGATAGTGTAATTGGTTGTGTTAAAGTTGTTTTTGTAATTGGGACAGTGATTGACAGAATAATTCCTGAAGAAACATGCATTGATATAATTCATCATAGAAATACCAATGATGGCAAAGATCACGCACTGATAAACAGAGAAGATATTAAACTCAGATGGTTTACTTGAATATGAAGCCCTTGATCCTCTGTCTAAATCTGGAGAACTGAGAGCATCTACTGCAAACCTGAGCAGGAATTTTAGGGGAGAAAGCAAGTATGCCCAGAAATCTGCAAAGGGCTTCACCCGACCTAATGCAGACACCTCATATCACCTACCTAGACAATTTCTATCACAAAAGGCCTTGTTTCTCTCTACCAACTATACAAGGAGTACAGAAAACTAGCTTAAAAGTAGGTATTTATGTTGTAGACATCTAAAGTGGGTTCAATCAACCTGACTTCAGGCATCCACGTAGCATACTAGTCTGGGCACTAAAAGAAGATTTCGAATTCTCAGACTGTAAATATATAAATGGATTATTAGAAACCCTCACTCATAGTGACTTTTCCACTCTTTTAGGAGCCAGATCACCTCAAAGTCACTATAGAATGACTCCATAATATGAGCTGTAGCATTTAAAAGAGCAGGCAGTTGCCTCCCTAAAGATCTGGGAGTCTGTACAGTCTTTATATGATCACACATTGCTGTTTAGGAAAAGTTCTTCATCTGCATAACCAACAACAATTCTTGGAGTTTTGGAGCTGGTTTAAGAATTATTGGATAAATGTAATTAATTAAGTAATGTTTCCGTTAATAAAGACTACCACTGATGATCACGTTAGAGTTTACCTTCAAATTTGCTGTTAACTATAAATTCTCTGAACATTTTTCTTTTGTATTTCTTCAAAATAAACCTCCTCTGGAAGTATGTATATCCAAGCATGTGTATATGGATTATTATTTATTTATGTGCATATGTATATATGCCTGTTATTTGCACCTGTCTTCCCAACTGAAAAATTGTGGTTGTTTAGGAAGTTGGGGAAAATGAATCCCACCCATTGCTTAAGCTATTGAGGAAAAAAAAATTACATTTCCCACACAGGACAAGAGAACATTTTCTTTTTCACTCAGAATTGAATAGCTAAGTGCAGATGCATTATGAATATGCTGTGCACATATCAAATCTCTTAGAGGTTTATAAATATCATTAGCACAAAGAAATTGTTTTGTGATTCTCAAATAAGAGGCAGTGTGGAAAAGACCTTTGAAAAGTGTCAATAATATGGTCAGTAAATCAAAGAGCAAATACTGGAACTGCTTAAAGCCTATAGCACAGGAAAATAAGCATTAATGGAAAAGATCTACAACTGAAACACTTTTTGTCTCAGAGTGGTTTGTAGATTGTTGGTCTATTCTATTGATGTTTCTGTTTCTTTGCTGTTAAACAAAGACTGAAAGTTTTATTTGTAAATCCCATTAGATGCTATCTCCAGGTACCTTTCAAATCACTGTGACTTCAGAAACATATTATGCCAAGTTTTCAAGCACACTGGGGTTTTACGCTCTGGGCAAAACTCATTTGGAAGGGACGTAAGAATACTAATCTTGTAAATTTGTGACCCTGACAAATGCTGGGGATGAGTCAGGAGAATGATAATAAGTAGTTCTGTTCTGTAAGGTAGACTCTGGTCCTAACACCTAGTAACATACATAGATCGGGACTGGTGCTGAGAGAAACAATTTTACACATATTTGTCTTGTCTGCTTATCTATCTATCTATCTATCTATCTATCTATCTATCTATCTATCTACCTATCTATCTATCTATGTACCTATTTCCTGGTTTTCAGTTTGGCTTCAGCTAGTAGGAACAGTAACCTCTGGTTTTTCTGAAAGCTATACCCAGAAAAGTCCATATTACATGAATCATCCAGGTGCCCACATGATGTGAGTCTTATCATCAGCCTGGAAATTTTTTTCCATGAATTATGTTGAACTGTTCAAGTAAAAGGAATATGCCACATGACATTTCCAGATAATCAAAGTACAAATAAATATGTATTTCTTTACATGAGATAGCTACAAATGATTGTTTATGAACAAGAGTCAGGCCAGCTGTTATTCATGTTAATTGTTAACATTATTCTGAGCAACAAATATATTTGAGTAAATCGTAATAGTTTTCTGGAGAAAACATGTATGTGAGAACAGGTGAAGTTTCCCTCACAAAAATATTTCAGTATTGTTTCTCATACCTGTACAGTGTACCACAAGAGTACTAGGATTTTTTTTATTTATTTTTTTTTTATGCTGATCTTGTAAATGTCAGTAACAGATTTCTCCTCAAAGACATACGGGACTAGGTCTTAAGAGAGTTCATATAATATATGCTTTGGCCATATAATATTTTCTAAATGAAAAAACAAACAAACAAACAAAACCAACAACCCCAAACAAAGAACAAACACATACACAACAAAAAAACCACCCTATAAATACAAAAGCACTTTTATTATAACTTTGAGTTGATTTTAGCATTCATCTGTAAAGGATTTCAGTTTATCTTAAAGGAGAGTCTATGATTCCATAATCAATGTGTTGTGCAATAACTAGCTGACTGCATGATCTAATTAATAGTCTTTGTTATTTCTTTCCTTCTATTTTTTGTCATGGTCACTCTTACTCTTTCCACTCACTGCAGGTAAATTCTAATTCCTTATAGCAGGAACTATGCCACACTCAGTGTTCATGATTCACCTATTACAGACAGCTGTCAACCTTTGTAGGATTTCTTTGTCTTTAAGCATTGCATTACAAATAAAAACATATATTATTAACTGTCATTGATTTTAGTAGAGCTAACTAAAGAAAACCCATATAAATATCAAATCAAAATAATCAGACATGAGAAAGAAGCAACAAGACAAAAAGAGACATTAATTCATATTTGATCTTCTCTACCCTTAAAATACAAAATCTTCTTATAAGCAGCTGGAACAGATGCTATAGATACAGTATAAAGCTCTGGATTTTTTTCTTTCAGTGGCAAATGATGCATTTGTTCCTACTATGTTTAGGCCATCAAATTATTTATATCAGAAGAAACCAAATGTAAGTGCCTCAGTAATGGAAGAGCTTAGTTAATTCATTGATAACCAAATGGGGAAGACAGAAAACATTAAATATTATAATTTAAAATGTTCCAATGTGCCTTTTTATAGAAAAAGTAATTGCATGGATGTTAAATATTCACACTGCAAAGTGGTTCTGAAAAATTGCCCATGTTAAATTTGTCCCCCATAAAGTTTCTATTTTCTAACATTACAACATAGTCCAAGAAATATTTGGGTTTGACTTGTTCTTTTGATATTAAGGCAGGCTATAAGAAAACCATCTCAAATAAAAAATATCTCAAAGAATAATCAAGTTTATTTTTCAGTCTTGCTACAAGATGACCACTCTATTGAGACTGTGGTGACCTCACTGTGACTATTCAATGAGTCTGTGATGCTTCACAGTGAAGCTTTTTACTTTATGCTAATCAGCATTCATTATTTGCAATTAAAAACATGTGCTTTTATCATTTCACAAACATTTGATTGTGACAGCTAATTCAATGCTAGCTTTGTCTTTAATTTCAAAGAAGAAGTGTAAACCAATTGAATCACAGTTACTGTGATGACATAAATTTACTATTAAGGATATAGACAATTACCCTATTGCAATGGTAAGGGATCCATATAGGTCATACTTTTAAGGGAGTTTATATCCTGGCGTAGTAATGCAATGTAGCTCTGTTAATCTACAAACTCTGGTATGTTTTCATCAAGCTGTCTCCCTAGCAATCAGTCATGCCAATGTTAAACTTTTTATAGTTTTTAAAACAAAAGTGCTTATTCATCTTATAAATTACATCACTATGCTCTGAGAATATGAAAAAGCTTTAATTAAATAATTTCTATGTTTTATTTAAAGAAATCATTAGGCTTTAAAGAAATATTAGACATACACTTTGGATTTTTACTACTTTGGCTTTTAAAATATTTCTTTGCCAGAACAGTTTGTATATGAGATTCTATTTTCTTTACAGACATTTACAATTTTTTTTCTGTATGTCTATTTCATTTATAACACTAAAGCTTAGGCAGGAAATGTCATTTTCTGGCATCTTCTTCACTGTCATTGGGTGATGTCAGAAAGTTTCTGAAATGTTCAACATTAACACAAGATCTATTATATTCCTCTTCATCTTTTTATATTTATGTGAATGTAGTGATGCTTATATTTTAAATTTCAAGGTTGTCTGTCAGTTACTTCAAGCAACCAGTTATTCTAAGATTACCTTTTAGCTTCAAGTCTAGAACCTCCCTCCTTTGTAGTGTTTCACAAACATACTAGCATGGATGAAAATCGGTTTAAATAACAATATAGCTTATTCCAATCACTGGAAGAAACTGCAGGTGGGTATATTTTACAGATCAAGGAAATTCCCTGTTTCCACTTGCAATGCTTATGTAGTCAGTATTGCACCCACATCTGTGCTTAGCTAAATAAAAATCAGGAAGTAGAGTATGGCTTTGCATATGTACAACCATTTGTTTTTATTCATGAATAATTCTAATGTTGAAACTAGTATACATAATTTGAAAAAAAAAAAAAAAAAGCCTATTATTTTGAAAAGGCGTATGTTTATATACATCTTTGTAGTCAGATATGCCGGAACAGCAGAAGCATGTCATCTGCTAATGAGTTTTTCAGTTTTGTTTTAAAAGCCCACAGAAACATGTTGACACAATCTTCTTTAAACTATAACAAGCTAAGTGAATACCTGATTGACACCAAAATTCCAGTATCTTAGCAATAATATCTTGCTGTGGCAGCACTGAAAGACATATTCTTTACCAAAACCAGAATCTCCTTTGATCTTTTAATACTTTCATGTAATGAATTGTTTATTGTCCTAAAGAAAAGAAATTAACAAGCAAAAGCACCTATTGAGAGCCTGCAAAGTGCTTCTGTTCTGAGGTGTCCATAAACTGTTACCCACAAGTGTTTCCTAAACTTCAGCCAATATTTAAGAATAACTGGCAACTGGTAATTATCCAGTTTCATCTGTCCAAGCATTCTCTCAATTCATATGTTAAATACTATGAGTATTTCCTCCTTGCTTCATGTAATCTAATGTAGTTTCAAAGTATGTGTGAAAATCTTGTCTCCAACAAGGCATCTTATGGCTCTCATGAATCAAATGTCTGTTTTAAATACATCACTCCTAACAGCAGTGGAAAAATTTATTCTCTTTTTTAATTGTCATATATATAATAATATTATTTATAATTAATAATACTACAATTATTAATTATAATTGGTGTTATAATTGGGTTAATATATTGGTGCAAGATTAATAGGCCACATCATGGTTGTCCTGCCCAAAGCATTAAATGAAATAATTTGAGAAAAGCACAGCTTAGGAAAGACATGGATTTATTTACTAAGTTCTATTGATTACAAAAAGCATTTTCTGCCAAAAATAGGTCTTAGAAACATCCTTTGCTTCACCAAAAATATTTGCATTTATGCCAGCTTTCCCAAATTTATTTCAGCTAGTTGCTAATCAAATGGAACAAAAAAATATTTCACCTGTAGCTGTCCAAAAGTTTTTGTTCCATCATTTCAACTGATGATTCACGCTTTAATGACCTCTAAGCTAGATGAACAGGAACTAGCATTCCTGACTCATCATAACAGAGTGAAATTGCTTTCTTCATCATCAGCGCTGTCTATGGCAAATAACAGGAGTCTTCTAGTCAGTTGTCTGTATTTGCATGGAACCCTGAGTCAAATTCTAAGTCTTACTATCATTCTCTAAGAAAGTTCAGAACCATATAACTTTTAAGGATGCTTCCATGATGATAATCCTCCTAAGTGTCTTTAGATTGCACTTAGTCAATTTAATTTTCTATAGTCACAACAGATATATCAATGAGGAAGAAAGAAAAAGATAGAAAAGCAGGATCAAATAATCCACTGGCTACTTCAGAGCAAATTGAAATCAAACTAGACCATAAAGAAAGTCAACCCAGCAGGTTGAGTGAGGCGATTCTCCCTCTCTACTCCACTCCACTCTCACAAGACCCCACCTGGAGTACTGTGTCCAGCTCTGGGGCCACCAACATAAGAAAGACATGGAGCAAGTCCAGAGGAGGGTCACAAAGTGATCAGAGGCTGGAGCACCTCTCCTATGAGGACAGGCTGAGAGAGTTGGGATTGTTCAGAAGAGAAGGCTCCAGGGAGACCTTATAGCAGCCTTCCAGTACCTGAAGGGGCCTACAGGAAAGCTGGAGAGGGACTGTTTACAAGGGCATGTAGTGATAGGAGAAGGGGGAATGGCTTTAAACTGAAAGCAGATAGATTTAGATTAGATCTTTACTGGTGAAGAGACTCTGGAACAGGTTGTGCATGCCTCCTCCCTGGAACTGTTCAAGGCCAGGTTGGATGGGGCTTTGGGCAACCTGGTCTAGTGGAGGAGGTCCCTGCCCATGTCAGGGGGGTTGGAACTGGATGATCTGTAAGGTCCCTTCCAACCCAATCCATTCTATAATTTTATGATCCCCTCAGAGCAAGAAATTCAGGAGCTTCTCTAGAGAGACAGTGCAATGGTAGCAGCACTGGCCAAGAGCAGATGCCTTCTTCAAGCCTGAAAATGTCAGTGGTAGTGGATTTTCTGACTGGATTGTGTGGACATGATTGTTTCTATTTTAATTTGCTAGCAGTTGATCTGGAAGAAAGGGGTTTAATTTTAAAAGAGTAAATTTTCATAAATTAAGGATATTGGTTAGGATATTGTGGTGAGATTTTTGGTGGGTTTCTCAGGCCTTGTACTCTTTCTCTGAGCTGTTTCTGTGTAGAGTAGTGGACACTGTAACGATCTGTACATGAACTATACCCCATAATTACAGGACTTAGCTTTTTCTGTCTTTTCTCTACCACTGAGTCTCCAGGAGTCTATGAAGCAAGAAGCAGCCTTCCTTTGATCCTAGAACGAGTGGTTTGGAAAGATCTTAACAAAAGGTGGCCTTTCTGAAACCATGTTCTTGATCTGTTTTTCCAGGAAACTATCTATTGCCTGATGTTTTCTTTGCTGTGTCTGATGTTTGAACCCATTGCTTTTTTTGCCTTAAATTAAATCTGGGAAAAGGGAGACTACTCATGCACAGGCAGGAATAAACAGAGCATCATGCACAGAAAAGGTGAAGGAGATGCAAAGAAGAGGAGTCAACAGCAGGAATGAAATGAGAGCATTACATTAGCCTACAGCTATCCATCCAGCCTAGTCAGGTTAAAAGGCAACATTCAGCAGACCATCAACTCATGCAAATGCAGTCCCTCAAATCTAAAGAACAATTTTCTGTTTGGCCTGTGTGAAGTGAGCTGTAGCTAATGAGCAAGCAGGTTTTTTTGAGATCTATGTAAATGCACCTTAGGTAACTAACTTAGGAAAAAGGAGTCCAGGTTTGAAAATCACCTGCAGGCATTTATTGAAGGTACTGATCTCTTAGGTAAAATAAACTATTTCTAATGTTCTTTTGTCAACTCTGATGCCGCTTTAGAAAAATAACAACCATATATTTAACCGCCTTCTTCTCACTAAGCAAACAAACTAGCGATTTGGGTTGGTTTTCCAACTAACTGATACCACAATGGAGAAAGTGTTATAAGTCCAATGTCATCTGTCCATTTAAGTGAATTTTATAATAGAAAATATTTTTAGCCCTCAGTGAAACCTCTTCTATACCACTGTGTGTTCATTTAAAAACAAAGAAACAAAAAAACCACAGAAACATGTGTTTAGCCTCTCAAAAAAAAAAAAAAAATGCTGAGAGAAAATATGTCTGCCTGATACAAACAGCTCAAGTGAAACATGAGGAAAAGGAACCATAAATTGAAAGTTAGTAACATCACAAGGCTAAATGCACCTCTGCTGGTCACTTTTACCTGTAAGGTGAAAACTGCAAGATTTATTGATCATGAAAACATTTTGAGGAAAAAGAAAAAAAGCCAAATGTGCATGGCATAACACCTTATGAGAAATTCTATAAAATGTAGTTGCATGGGGTATGTGGGGATTGGAGTCAGGGGTTCCCTAGGTCCCTTCCAGTCCCACATTATTGGGAATCTCTTTGCTAGCACACAAAGGTCTCAAACCTAAATAGGACCTGGTATGTTCCCATTCCCTAGCCATGCCTAGGTTTCCCTAGTTATATTCATTCTTTCCACTGCCCTGCTGGCAAAAAAAGTGATAATCCAGGACCATGCCTGCTATTCAGAGCAGACTTTTATATTATATAATTTTTTAATAAATACATTTTGTCTTGCTTGTTCTTTTCATCTGTGGAAACAATGTCCCAAATAAAAAAAATCACAGGAACATCCTTATAAACAGTAGCATGCTCAGATAACACTATGATATATATTCTCTGCTCTCAAGGGGGAAGAAAAAAATGGAATTAATACAACCAACATTATGCTTGAAAAGGAACTTATTTAACATTAAATAAATTCAGAAACAAACATTTCCTTTTTCTCTCCCCTCCCCCCCCCAACAAATTCCAAATTTGGTTTGCTGGATGAGGGCAAAACAGATGGGATGTTTACTGTCATCACTAAAAAATTTCTCTGCCACTGACTTTTATTTTCTTTGGCATAAGCAAGATCGGGGAGTTATGTAGGTTTTTTGGGATTGCCTTAATTAAGCCTGTGAAACCTATTGAAATATTTTCTTTTGGGTCTCATTCATCAGTTATTCATTCTTTACTCTCTGGGAGTCAACTGCTATACATCTTTATTCTTTATATTCAACAAATAACTAAACGGATCTCTTAATTAATTGAATGAACAATTTGATTTTTATTTTTTTTAAAGTCATTATGAAAACTGTAAGAATTCTTCTGCCTGGAAGAATGAAATCTCAGGTTATAAAGACTAATTATCCCAGTTTTGTCACAGATATGTGAGATCCCAAAGCATCAGTTATCTTCTGTCTCCTGAAATATGATGAGATGTCACATATAGAGGTTGCCATGAACACCTCCCATTGTTGCTGTGAATCACTTCAGTTCCGTCATATGTGGTATGTTAAAGCTTTGGATTAAGGCCCACATGAGCAATACAAGCTTTGAAGACAGCTGCAGACCTCTTGTCTTTGGGCAGTACCTCTGTTTAAAATTGCTGTATACCACTTACCTTAGAATATCCAATTTAGAGATTACATTTCTTGGATACTGAGAGAGATGGCCTGCTATACACAAATAAAATAAGCAGATTTCTCCTTAGACTATGACAAGCTTTCACTTGAGAAGGAAGTCTGTTTATTTCAGGAAAGGAAATAACAATAATTCCCCAACATACATCCCTTCTATTTTAACAGAAATTAACCTCCTATTAGTACAAAATTTATTCCTGAGAATAAACACTATACATGTAAGTCAGGATTAGGTAGTTACCAAAATCCTGGTTGCATGAATATAAAAATATACATACGCCTACACATAAACATTATCAACCATTCCAGAGCTGCAATAGTGCTGGAAGCTAAGCTTAGAATTCCCTGCAAAGACAAGGCAAATATTCGCTGATACTAATTTTATAAGCTTCACTGGTTACAGGAGTGGGTTTTTACTTCATCTACAATCACAAAATTGAAGCTGAGTGTGTCTATATGTGAGTGTGCCTGTGCAAAAGCACACGCCTGTTCCTACTGTGTTATGTACCATATGAAGTGATTTAAATACAACAGTAATATATGTCCTTATTTAGAAACAAAGAAAAATTTTCTTTCTTCACACTGGTGCATAGAACAATGATGTTGAAAGTCATGCAGAATTAACCATCTTTTCATAAAACAATGATGCTGAAAGTCATGCAGAATTAACCATCTTTTCTAAACAACTTCCAAGACAAATCCCATATGTTCTCTGCTCCTTTCCTTGCCATGTTTTCCTCTTCCAAACATTGCTGCAACTGTATTAGCATTTGAATGGTTTAAAACATCAGATGTAAATATAAAATAAGACTCCTTTCCTGTATCTGATATTACATTAAAAGTTGCTTCAGGAAATCTGACAGGCAAAGACAGATTCCTACTAGCTGATTCACAAGAAGACACAACTCCGTCCTGAAGAAACAGATGGTTCCAGTTAACTCTTTGCATGTGTGGTTAAATACACAAGTGCTCCTCATCTAACATTTTTCTATATTTTTCTGAAAGACACAATAAGTTTCCCACACAGAGGCCTGAAGCGTGCCTAGATGTTTTTTAAAAAGGGCAAAAAAAATGATGGTTTAGAATCTACCTTTCACTTTTCTGTTTGAAAATAACTCAGGGATACATTTTCATGTGGAGTACATGTTCACACAATGCAGCAATAAAGAATAAAATCTCTCTTTCAATCATGCATTGTAAAACAGCCCAGTCACCAACTTATATACAAGTATGTCCAAGGTGAGATTGGCCAGAAATACTTAACATCAGAGCCTGAAACATATCTGGGCTCTTAACTGACACTTCAGAGGGAATTAAGGGCCTTTATAACTGTAAGCATCTCTAATGACTTAGAGATTCAATTTTCAGAAATAACTTAAGTAATTAGAAGCCCAGGTTGAATTGAATTGTAATTAGTCTGAGGTTCCAAAGGGCCATATTTTTGAAGCCACTCAAAATATCTTGAATTGTGTCTGATTGGTTAGTGAGATTTCTAAGCGAATAAGCGGTATAAGGGAATAAGAATTCACTCTCAGACCAATTTAATTTTCATTTCTGAAAATGGACCTGTGTTCCTATTTTAATGGGACATTTCGGAAAACATTATTAAAAACCTAGTCGTAAATTGTGTTGTTGAACAATAAATACCCATTCTCTGCAGCTTTAAAACTCTGATTCTTTATCTTTTATATCCAAATATTCTATTTATATTTTTCTTGAAGCATCAAAATGCTTTAAAATTCCAAAAGTGATGATCAACATTTTGGAAGAAAAATGTATGGGATTAGTAAAATGCACACTACTGTACAGGAGCTCATGAAGTTTAATTACAGTTACTTGTAAAACTCTTTGAGATCTCAGGTAAAAGGAATTACAGAATTGCACATGTTGATGATGTTGATGATTGATATTGATTGTGGGAGCTACTTGTGTTTTCTTATAAATTGCACTGTTTTCAAGGTCTATGCAGTGGGCCTCAAATAGATTTTCTCTGTTGTGTTCAGACAAATTCTTGGATGGCAGCCACATGTGACGTAGTACTCCAAACTCACCGTTACTTTCTGCAGTAAAAGACGTGCATTCCTCAGTGAAGTCAGAGACAATAGTAAATGTGCCATTTTATTTAAGCTGATAAAGACCATAAAACAGGTGTTTTGATGCCCAGAGAATTTATGCCATTTTCATGACAAGACAACACCTGCTTTTACACTCCTACAAACAATTGAATTGTTTAAATGTTCATTACCCAGTAAACCACTGAGACTTGTATCGCAATCATTTCATCAAGGATGTGCTACAGGGAACAGGGAAAGGGAGAATTCATTGTGACTCTACTAGCAAAAGTCAGCTTGAATACAGACTAGCATTCCCTTGATCACTGAGCTGGATAACAAAGCAGAAGAGACAGAGCCAAGTAGGTCAGAATACAGCTAGCATTAAGTATGGGGAAAGATAAGGATGTGCTATTATAACCAATAATGGTACTGTTGATGCTCAGCTCAGGTTGTAATCCTGCTTTTTACTAAGCCTGGGGTAACCACATCACTAGCCATACTCATGCCTCAGCAAGGTGATAGAGAAATGCTTGTGCAACTAAGTATGTCTGGGAGGTGAATTCTTTGCCTGCATGTGTGTTTGGGAGCTACTGCCACTCTCAGTGGTGATATAATACAAAAGTGTTCAGTAAGAGGTAATAGGGGTAGTAATCAACTACCTAAACTTAGGTATTCTGAGCTATCCAAGATATATCCATAAGGAAGATATGAAACAGGATGCAGCAGCAGAAGACAGAGGACACTGTGAGTGATCCAAGGTTAGGGCAACTGATTCCCACTCAATATGCCCTGAAGTGTTGATCATTTCAAGGCACAGTAAAGGAAGCCCAACCACTGAAAGGCAACATGACTTGCTCATGATTATACAGCACAGAGGAAGTGCTGGGGTAGAAAATGTGTGTTTGCAATGTCCAGATGTTAACCAGAGCTGAAGAATCTCACAGCATGTGCAACCACAGACAGTTCCAGATGTTTCTCTCTGGAAAACTCCTAAAATAATCATTATTCACCTTGTAGCCATTCCATCATGGGTTTGGGAAGGCGTATTGCATTTTTTCCATTGCCAAATATATAATCACTATTCTCAGTATGTTACCCTCGTTGTCTTGAAGCATTTGACTTAATTTTGTCTTTTGTGGTCAATATTGTTGTAAGTATAGAAGCAGTTCAATCTTCAATGTTATTTTTTTTTTCCTTCCAACTTGAATTGTTAAATATATTTTAGAAAATCAAGGGGAGCAAAAAAAGGAATTCTGTGGGAAGTAGAAAAGGACAAATATAGACAAAAAGATGTGAGGTGAAAAATTTCTCTTGAGAATGAAGATTCAGGAGCATGGAGAGCTTGATGAAGGAAGTATATGTCAGAGAACAGAACAAGAAGGAATCAGTCATACCAAGAAAAATGTAAATCACTCTTGAATCAAAGCCTGACAGATTAGTTTTTACATATTTTTACATTGCTTTGCACATGAATTATCTGTGGTCTTACTGTAAGGTTTGAAAAATACTATATAGAAATAGCAAATGTATATGTGCATTAAAGAATCAAAGCTTCTTGATAGCTCACAGGTACCTTTAGATGTTACCTTTATTTTTCGTTTATCCAATATGCATTGTTTCGGGATGATACAACTTTCTGAAAAAATAGAGGACAGGCATATAATCAAGCAAAAATTAAAACATTTGCCTTTGAAACTCTGTAGATAAGTGTTAAGAGAAGATATGCTCAGCCGACTGTGGTCCACACCCTCAAGGAAAAAGAAATAATGAAAAAATGAAATATGGCTATAGAAAACAACATGAGTTTCTGATAAAGAAATTAGAGAAAGGACTAAGACTGCAAAGACATTCAGCTGCCACATTAGCTGTCTGTATCCAAAATGTGGATCCTCCACTTTCTCCTTTACTCAATTCCCTGCAACATTTACTTATCTTTCAAAGCAGAGCAAGTCAAATTTGTGAAAACAACAACAAGGTCTCCAAGGACCAGGAAGTCTGTTTCAAAGCAAGCGACCTGTACTTCCCCCCCGACTGATGTCTCACATCTAAGCTCTGTTGGGATTTGCAAGCTAGGAGTGCCTTACTCTCTGTTGCTACTGCAGCTGGTCTGGTACTCTACAAGATCAGCACCTACAGATGAAAAATGGAAGGAAAACCTCCTTGAATCCAAGGATCACTGGTTTGAGTACTTGCCTGTAATAGACAATACATGTATTAAATTTGTCCTCCTGTTGCTAGCAATTTGGGTACTACTATAACCAGAAGGCAGTAGGTATTCAGAGTTAAGGCTGAGCTTTTTATGGTATAATCAAACGGTCATGGAATCAGACAGAAAACGATCTACAAACTTGTGGCCTGGGTATTGAGCTGAGCAAATGGGGAGTTTATTTCATTACCTGTCTCATATATTTCAGTTTCAGAATACTTTTTCTCCAATTATTCTCCTCTTTTTCTTTCTCTCCTTCATTATGTTGTCCAGTGAGAGTCAGCTTTCAGAGGAGAAACTGAAAATAATATCAAATAACATTTTAAGCCACTATCTCAATTGTGTGAAAAGGTGTAATGGGACCCATCTTTCTCAAATTTGTTTTCTACTCATTACTAGATTTTTAAACTAGATGTAGAGAGAAGAAACTGATTTTGAAATAAATAGATTACTCCCTTGTCCTGTTCTGAAAGAAAAGGGCAGAAAAGAGGCCAAGGAAGAGTGGTAAATTTTGTTGTGAGTGTGTAAAAAGAAGGGTTCTTCAGATACATGGACAACAAGCAGAAGCAGAAGGATATTATTGGCCTGCTGTTAAACAGGAGAGGTGAATTAGTCACCAACAATGCTGAAAAGGCAGAGGTTCTCAGCACTTTCTTCACCTCTGTCCGTACCAGCACTGTTGGGCCCCAGGTCTTGGGAACAAAAAATCCAGGTTGATGTAAACTTGGCCCTGCCACCAGTGAAGGAAGAATTGGTATGTGACCTGGGTAGAAAACAAGGTCAATATGAGTGAACAGTGTGCTGCAGTGGCAAAGAAAACCAACAAGATTCTGGTTTGCATCAACAAGGGCATCACCAGCAGAGATAAAGAAGTCACTATCCCACTCTACTCAGTGCTTGTCAGGACACACCTGGAATGCAATGTTCAGTTTTGGTCCTTGCTATGCAAAAAAAAGATGTGGACAGGCTGGAGAGGGTCCAGAGGAGGGCCATCAGGGTGATCAAAGGACTAGGAAGCCGGCCCTTTGAGAAAAGGCTGAGAGCACTGGGTTTGTTCAGCCTTGAGAAAAGAAGGCTTAGGGGAGACCTCATTACCATGTTCCAGTACTTAAAGGGTGGCTGCAAAGATGATGGAGACTCCCTTTTTTAGAAGGACTCACATGGAGAAGAAGAGGGGTAATGGGTGCAAGTTACTCCTGTGGAGATTCCAGTTGAACACAAGAGGGAAATTTTTGACAATGACAACAATCAGCCATTGGCATAATCTCTCCAGGGAAGTGGTGGATTTCCCAACATTGGACACATTTAAGATTCATCTGGACAGGATACTGGGCCATCTTGTCTAGGTGGTGCTTTTGTCTAGACGGAGCTTGTGCCAAGAAAGTTTGGACCAGATGATCCTTGCTGTGCCTTCCAACCTGGTATTCTATGGTTCTATGATTTTCCTTGCACTTCTCACCGGACAATGCAAGTGAAACCCCTAAAAGTTTATTGTTCCCTTGTCCCCTAGTCAGTTCAGAGCTCAAGCTGTAGAACCCACTCGGTCACTAAATGCATGAGACCAATCTTTTAAAGGGTATTACAGCATTCAGTACTTGGGCTATGTCCTGCTTATAGATCCAGTCCTACATTGATAAACTTGCATATTTTTTTTTCAGTAGGAAAAGCAGATACTAAAATCATAGAATACAGAGAATACATTATCTATTTAAAGCAAATGGAAGATCATGCAGATTGATTGAAATTCATCTTTTGACTGAGCAAAGACTCCTGCAAATCATGGGGTTTCCAGGGCAAAAGGAGGAGCTTCAGTTGATTGCCTGTGCTCAAGAGCTATTTAACATGAACTGCAGGAGATGATAGTCTACATTGTAGTACATTGAAATGGAAAAGATGCATAAAGACAAGCCCCTTGTTACTGAAAGACAAAAGGCCAAAGGCAATTATTATTAAATCACTGTGATAGCAAGATAGAATTCTGCAAACAACAAAGAGATTGGAAAATGTTAAATGTAGGCCAATATAAAACTCTCAGCACAGCACCAGGGGTTTTGCACTGAATCAAGTAAGATAAAACATTCTCCAAACCAAAATGTATAAATAAAATAAAATTTTGTCCACACATACACCTGGCATTCACATTTTTTCTAATTCATGGGGCTTTGTCAAAATGGCTCATTATAGCTCAGACGGTCACCAAAGTATTCTATGTATTGACATTGGCTATGCAGTGATTCAGATAAAAGTACATTGAGTCCTGTGTGATCCACTAAATTATATATTGTACTATTCACTATTGAACATGGCTTTGCAAATAGTATCTGCCATGGAAGACATCATTTTCAGAATATCTACATGTAGATCTCTCCAGTCTGATGTGTTGATGTTGCAGATGGATACAGAAAATTCCCAAAGGATAAAGAAGAGTAGTTCATGTAACAAATGGACTAAAAATATTTCATAGATAAAATATTTTTGTAAAATAATAGAATAAAAATAAACAAAAAGTGTAGACATTTAGCTTTTCCCCAAAACATACATAAATATTACCATGTTTTACCACTGCTTTAATTAAACTGACTCCAACATGAAAAAATAATAAGTCTTTCAGAAGCATTCATTAATACAACTATTCAGAGCAGGAAAAGAACACAAACTAGAATAACTAGACAAAACCATTTTAAAAAACTGGAGAATAAAAATACAAGAACAAAAGTGTCAAATTTGCTATAAATAATCTAAAAAAAGATACACTCAATCCTGAAACATAAGCATGGCATCAGTTTGTCTCACTGAAGCAGAATATTTGCATCCTATAGCTACGCTATGATATAACTTGATATGAGTGGATTTGTGCAGGGTATGCTCAGGGAAAAACCTAGCCTTGTGCTGCTATATAGGTTAATGCAAACATTCAATTGACATTTTGCCAGAAGAACAGTTCAATGAGAGCGTTTATCACTGTATTTATCAAAATAGCCAGTACCACAGGAAGGAAACTCTGTAGAATTCAGACTACTTTGCCAGAGACTGGGATCATCCATCAGTATAAAACTGAGGCATTATACTGAAGATTTATAAGGAAAACATTATGTAAAGCATTTCTGGACCTTTCAAAAAACATTATAAAACAAAATTAGGAATGTGAAAAGGGTATGGTATGGATTTCAATCTCTATATTGAAATATGACTAGAAATATGGGAACGAAGAAATAAAAGACTATTCCAAATAAAAGCATCCTACTATAATCTATCATTAAGTGTAGTAAATTGGAATGAGGTCATTAACTTTATTCTTGCTTTTTCCTTGTCTGAGGGGATTGGTGGAAGGAATGACTGATGTACTGGATTTTGATAGCAAGCAAAGTACAAAATCCTGCTTCTGTATATTTAAACATCTGAAGTATCACATATATCAGGTTTCATATTTGACAGGTTTATCCCTTAGCCTAGTTCAAGTTGTAAAAGCAATTCTAAGAAATTCTTTGAGTTTTCTAGAAGCTTAGCTACACACCAGAAAACTTGATTTCAGTAATTTAGACCATGCTAAAATGAGCTATTTTACGTAGCTACTGGAGGGAGGTATAACTGCACCAAAGTAATGATGAAGTTTTCATAGTCTTCTTACCATAAAAAAAATAGTCCCCAAAGTGCATGTAGATCAGTACCAAAGAAAATAACAAATAAATAACTTTAATGAAGAGTGAAGTGGCACCATGGGACAGTAGTTAATTCTTTAAACTTAACTTTAATGCTGGAAATAGACCAGTAATTTTATGTATGTATATGTTCTCATTTAATAGTCAGTGCATTGCTACTTAAGCTATTAAATCTTCAGTGTTCAAATGGATGGCACTGGCATTAACTCTTTTATCACTTATTTCCACCAATATGGAATCATGAATTTGCCTAGATTCAGAGGCATCTAAAATTGGAAAAGGAGTCCTAATCTTGAAACCTCCATAGTTGTTTTGTTTTGTTTTGTTTTTTTCAGATTAAACATCTTGCAGAGTTTGAAAATGGGTGAGAGCTAAGCCACTGCCAATTTTGTTTAAAGGCCAACCGGAGAAGCTGAAACTGCATGTCAACCCAAATGTAAAGTGAAGGAGGGTAAGAAAGCAGAACTTTGGCTGTATGGAACCTGTCACACCTTTGAGGAGATTTTAGGCTTTAGGTAAGGTAACATGAGTACCAGGGAGGTTGCTACTTCGCTTTTGATTGCTGCTGCAGTCTCCTGAATAAATAATGACCTTTTATTTTGAACAAGCTCTTCTCTGCCACTGAAATCTATTGCTACCATAATGTGTCAAAAGTATCAACCCAAAAGCGTAATGAGCAATCACGAGTATGGTAATTCAATAACTGAGGCACAGAGTGGGGATAGGATAGCAGGATAACAGGACCCTGTTATAACAATGTACAGTGATGGATCTGCCACTTAGAAGAAATACATTCAGAGTCAGGGGAAGCAACACAACTTACGCAAAGAAAAGGTGGAGAAAAATACGCTGATTGACAATTAGAAGGTTTGCCTTATAATTTATCTGTCCAAATCTATGTCCAGATACCAACACCTTAAAAGTTTAGAGTTTGGTAGGTCATCTTTATGGTCAAATCAGAGAAACAGACAAACCCAGATGTGTGTTTCTAGATGATTCCTAAAGCAGGTCAAATGGCTCATACTTACGAAATTAAAAGTTCTGAGAGAGGAATACTACCACTGGAAGCTGGACATCTTGGTAAAATGTCAGAACAGTGCTGCGCCACAAGCTCCCATTATTTAAAAGAGAATATAATTAGGTCACTGTTGGAGTAATTAATTCACTAAAGCTTTTCTAGCATGAAGATGCTGTAAATAGTGGAATACTATTAATTTTTGCCCTGGTTTCAACAATTGCCTTTATAAAGATTAAAAATTACATATTTATCTTTATCTATCAGGCTTTTAGCCTTTTAGCTGCATTATACCCACTGAATATATGCTGTAAGAAAACAGTTGTGCAATGCAATCAAAAAGAATGGGATGCTAGGTGAGATAAAACATCAGTACTTTGCCATGAGCTCATCACCTCATAGATAAAGTACATGGAGAACATTGTTAAACTCCTACTTTGCATGTCAGTAACATCAGTTAAAATTAACTTGTCTGTTGGAATTTCTGCTATGATTCACAATGATAAGTGAGACAGTAAATTTACTCATTTTAATGAACACAGAATAAATAAAAAAATAAATTAGCACAAGCATGTTTGCGTAAGGAATGACATAAAATACTGTAGATATTAATCAGTATCTGTTACCTTAATATGCTCAATGAATCATAGAACAGTTGAAATTCTTGTTATATAAATATAAGTCATATTTGGTAATTTTTTTGCAAGTGAAATCCAAGTTCAAGAGTCACGTGATCAAATTCTGTAACCTTTTGAAAGCAAAATAAGGTGAACCCTGGAGACATACAAAAAATGTAAAAGACTATTACTTCATTCATGACTGAAACTGGATACGATCACATTTCTGATCACTTTAACTTAGAAATGTTGTTTTAAGACGGACAGATCCACTGCTCCAAGCTGTCAAGCAAAGTGTGAGCAAATCATTTTTGAATGGTACTCTCCAAAGCCATTTTTTTCTTGGATGCATATGAATAAACACAGCAGTGTTGTGAGAAGTCACAATCTTCCTCTGAAAGTTACAATATTTTCCTACATATAACTCAAGGTTATCAAAAAAGTTTAATTTATTAGTGTATGCAGGTAGTAAAAGTTTATCCACCAGAGCCCTTTTCCTCTATGCAAAGAGGAATAGATTTCTCTTCTCCTTCTGGTGCACAGCATGAGTGGATTACCAAAGTATGTTGCTTATCTTCATACTTATTTTCAAGAAACATTATATATGAGGCTTTACGTTATCTGGAAAATGAATTATGCATGTGACAATATGGCACATCCCTCAGTCAGCCTATTTCTAGTGTCTACTCTGCCTCTTCTACCATCACATGCTGTGATCAAAAATAATCTTGTTTTTCTGAAGTTGCTTTGTTCTTGAGTTTTTCCTATTATCCCCGGGAAGGAATTGCTTTAACTTTCTCCCTAACAAATACAATTTGCAAACACAATGAAGTTATATTTAAATCACAAAAGATTAACCGAAGCAGCAGGAGGCCAAGGAAAGGTGCTATCTCTTCAGAAAGCAAGATAACAGCTTTGGAAAGCTGAAGGTTTTGCAGGGATTGGTTTTGTATAATTTTTTTTATAAGTACGAGTACCAAAGGTTAGACATTAGTAACATAAAGATGTTGTTTAATGCCTGTCTCTCTCTGTTTGACTCCTGTGCCAGTTATAATGTTTATTTGATACTGACGATTCTTTTTATAGATGACATACTATTGAAGCTGGTCAGCTTCAACCAACTCAATATTACAGCAACATACTGAGTTGGCTCTTTTCAGATCAGGTATTTTAACATTATAGCAAAGGTTTTGGCTCATCTGATGCCAAAACCATTCTTTCTGAGGAATTCTTCTGAAGCTGTTCTCAGGCCAGACCACTTTGTAAAACAGCATAACGTATTTGCAAAGATGGCAGTCTTTTTAGTTGTGTGTAGCAAGTGTAGAAGTTAATTTGCCTCTTCTTACTTCTCACGAGGGAAGTTTCTCTGCCTGTTTCCCAACATACAAAATTTCCATCTCTACGTACAGCAGCCCATAGAATAGAACATAAACTGTCTTGAGTTAGCTTGGAACCATTCCACCTTCCACATCCCCACAATCTTCTTAAGAGGAAGTGAACTGAATGCCTCCATTTGTACTGATAAATATAGAAGGATCAATCCATGTTCTATCCCCCACCATGCAGCACCAGCAAGCAAGCATTTATACCTTCTATGAGTTAGCCCCAGTAACATCAGATTTATCTTTTTAGTTCCAGTAGTCCAAGCAGAGCCAAGATGCTGTACCAGCAGTTAAGCTGTGTGTGTGATTAGGGGATACAGTGCTAAGGTCACTCGCTGACTCTCCTGGGAACCCAGTAAGGCCTCTTTGAGACAAAATACATACTTAGGTCTTGATCAGGAAATGTAATGATCAGGTGCCTGCCCAGACCATATATGAAGAATACACGCATTACCATTACAAAGTTAGAAAACTCAGAATGTAATCCAACCTGGCAAGAGCCCTGAGAAGAGAATCACCTAAATTCTGTATATACTGTGGAACCAGTAAAGTCTAACTAAAAAATAACATTTAATACCTTGCTAACTCCTAAGAACTCCTCCTCAGACATCCTTGTTAGCTTCCTACAAGGAAACATGTTCTGTGGGTTTGAATAGATGGTTCAGAAGGAACTCCTGAAAGTACCTTCCTTGTCAAAGCCTCTAATATCAGCCCATCTTACAAAAATGGTGTGGCATCTCATCTGCCATCACCTGAGTCCTGAAAAAAAGATGTTTCCTCTTCCTTGATCCCTCGGGAAAAGTTGAGGCCTCTTTGCTGAGTCAAAGGCTCTTTTGAGCCTTCAGTGTTGTCACGTGGATAGTCATGACAATCTGTAGCTTTAAGCAAACCAGGTCATATGTAAAATATATTTGATGGGTAAAACTGTGATATTTTTCTCGAGTGAGCTTTAGGCACTTCACATGGGACCATGATACTTTGCTCCGTGATCAACCAATGAACTGTTTTGAATTCTACTCTGTGGCATGAACAACTTCTCAAGTACTGTAAAAGAAGAACAAGAATTCATTCTAGGTTGGTACGAGCTCTTGATGCTATACACCTCTCCCTGTCTAAGAAAACAAATGACATTATGTTTAGCTTTCTTTTTAAGATTACCTCAACCTTGAAACTAGCTATGGGTACAAATTACTGAAGAAAAAAATTCATGGACTTGAACTCCTTTTACAGATTCTAAAAATAGACTCTGAAGAGTGCAAAGCCACTGATGTTACAAAGTTCAGTGACCTGTAATAATTATTGTTATCATTGACCCATAGTAACAATTGACCTGGACTGGAACTAGCAACACTCAATAGTACATTTCCAATATTTTTTAATATTCCATTTCCAAGACATACACACACAAAAATATCAGCCTACATAAGACAGTCCAGCTTTTGATCTGGTTATGCTTTTGGTCACAACAAAACTATAATCATAAAACTAGAAGGTAATGAATGTAATGTCAAATAACTAAATACAAATCAAAAGATAGTTGTGCATAAAATCAAAGATAATTTTTTGTCCTTGAAAAAACTCCAGCCAAAATCAATATTAATTATGCTATGATATGTGGAAACAACTGTTTTTATGTTTAGAAAACCTAGTATTAGGTTGTGTAAAGCTCAAAGGAGAGGCAGGCATGTTGCTGTTTCAGAAGGTCAAGCATGGCAATCCAAGCTTAAGGAGGAAAGTTGCTCACTAATAATTAGTAACATATATGCTGGACATACATATGACATACATATCACACATATTTATATTTGAGGATCTTTATACATCCACAAAATGGCTTCAGTATCAAGAAGATTTGTAGTTAACACAGTACAAACCATTTCTTTCAGAGGTTGATCTTTCTACTTTCACTCAGTAAAAGAGTAGAGCTAATCCTTAAAGTTTCAGACTGTTCAGAATGACATTTAAGTTAATATTGGATAGAAAATGAAAAAAAATGTTTCTTTTTCATAGTTCACTTAAAGTAGTTCTTCCCCTCTGTTGATCTTCCCATTGCTGAATGTTTTTAAAAACTTAAACATATTACTTATTATCAAGTGAAAGATTCATTCAATAAAAGTATTTTAATATCAATGACCGTATGTGGAAAATCACCTTGAATAATATACAGAAAATATAACAAGGACAATTTATTTTTTCTGTCTTTTCAGCATGACCACAATTCAAATCAGAATCTATTCGGTTTCCATTATTTTAGGATTCCTTGGATTGTTACTTTTTGCTCTGCTGCAAGATCTTCTCAGTCGATTTACTTACAATACGTATTCTATACATAGAGGTACTATTTATGCATATATCAGTTTTTGAAGAGATGTACCAGAAGGGCAATCTACCATGTAAAAGCTATTCCAGCTAGCAGTTCTACGCTCTTGTTCATTGGCTAGACAATTGAAATTGAGCTTTTTATATCCTTAAGGAATAGGAAAACACTAACAAACATCTTGGTTATGCTGTTAACACTGCCACATTAGATGGTACATTACTAAAATAAAGTTTGAAACAGAAATTTACTTTAATTGCTATTTCATTCACAATCCCATATTACCCTGAATAAGGAGAAACAGGTTTTACCCTTGTGTAGAGACTGTTCATTTTTCTATGAATTATGCATTTCCATTTTTTTAACAAAAAGAAAAAGAAGATTGTTTTTCCCTGAAGAAATTCACTATATGAAGAAGTAAAACACTAGATAATTTTATTCTATGCTGTAGGAAATGTCTTTTGACTTTTATTAAACTGCTTGCTGAGTTTCTGATTTCTTGAATTAAATGGTTATTATGTGGAGCCCTAGAGATGTGCAACACTGGGAAGAGGGAAGAAGTCAAACTCTAAACTTGACTTTTCAATGCTACTTAAAAATCATATCCAGTGTGACAAATGAAAGTGCTATCTTATTGTGGGTAAAAATTTCGAACATCTTTTTACAAGTTAAGTTATTTTCTTTACTTACGTGAGCTAAATTATATATATATATATATAAATAAAGAAAAAGTGGTGTCTGGTGAATAAAAATGTTAGTTCATAAAAATTAATATATGTAATGAATTTTGACTTTCTGAAAGTATGTTAAGGATAAGTCACTATTTTTTACTATTAGATGTAATCATTGCCTAAAATGATTGTGAAATAACATCTGTAAATATTTATTGATTGATAATTTATGAGAAGTGTACTGCTAGCATCCAATAATTAAACACTATGGATTCAACAATGTTCTCAAAGTATATAGTTAATTATTCTAAGATTATGGTTTAAAGTCAAATCTGCAATGTAACAACTGTGGTTATACATTCACCAATCTCTTTCTCTATAATCTACCATTAAACAGATAAAATGTAAACATCAGTCCTGGTTTTCAGCTAAGATAGAGTTAATTTTCACAAGAAGCTGGGAGGGGAAATAGCCAGGACAGCTGACTCAAACTAGCAAAAGGGATATTCCGTACCATGAGGTCATGATCTGGATGCAGAAGGGGAGGTGGCCAGGGAGGAGCAGCAGCTGCTCGGAAGGAGCTGGGCATCAGGCTCTGGGTGGTGAGCAAATTGCATTGTGTATCACCTGCTTTGTATGTTCTTTTATAAGTACTGCTGTTGTTATTTTCCTCTGCTTTTGCTGTACCAGTAAACTGTCCTTATCCCAATCCACGATGTTTACCTTTTTCTCTTCATTCTCCTCCCGATCCCACCAGGGGGAGGGGGGAGCAAGCGGCCGTGTGGTGTTCGGTTACTGGCTGGGACTAAACCACGACAGTCCTTTTTGGTGCCCAGCGTGGGGCATGAAGGCTTGAGATAATGACAGATATGACCAAAGTGTGCTAAATTTCCTATGTGCATTTATTATATTAGTTAAACAGATGCTGGTCACAATGGTGTGTTATTTGTTCACATGACTGTGGTATGTAAAACCATACTTGCTGTATGTATTCAGTATCTCACCTGTTAGGAGTAAGCATTCCTCTGTGACCAGTTTAGGCCCAGCCGAGCACCACGCAGCCGCTCGCTCACCCCTCCCCCGGCGGGGTGGGGAGGAGACCGGACAAACAAAGGCAAAAGCCTTGTGGGTTGCGGTAAGGACAGTTTACTGGGACAGCAAGGGAGAGGGAACAATCAACAACAGTACTGATAACAAATATACACAATGAGTGATGGCACAAAACAATTTCCCGATCGGAACCACTGACCAGGTACTCAGCCAGTCCCTGAGCCACGCCGAACTCGCCCCTC
>VXBL01001423.1:65665-108316 GCA_013400195.1 Aramus guarauna | reverse complement strand
CCATTCTATGATTCTATATCTCTGTTAAATTTTCACTGCTATATATAAAGCACATTACTTCTTGTCCTGCTCTCAGCAGACAAGGAGAAATAAAGGTGACCGCTGTCCTCTTTGCTACGTAGTTGAATTCTCTGAATGCCACTCACAAGTCAGTTGTGTCTGGCAAATCTTTCTTCTTACCAAGGAAAGATAACAATAAAATGATTTTTTTTACAGAGAGTATCACAGGATATAAAGATAAAATTAACTCTACTGTGATGGTAAACCTTAACCTGAGATATCCAGTATTTAATAAATCTATTTTTTGTATAATCATTTAAACAATTGCACAAATTTAAACATTTATAACTATACTGTATCTTCCCTAGTGTCATGCTCTGGCATCTAACTATGACTTACAGGCACTCTGTAACAGAAGATTGCTTGGGACAGACCAGTCTGCTGTAGTATTTAGACAACTCTCCACATGCAGTTTGTTGAGTCTTAAGTTCTGCAAACAAGATCACACTAAGTATAATTGTTCCAAGGTCAGATCACAACCTACTCCTTTGACAGTGTACACAGATAGCTCTATCTGTATAAAATGCAACAGAACTATCCCAGGATTTGACCCTGCTAGTACAAATAAACACACATAACCCACATCATCCTAAGCATTGTCAGGAGACCAAGAAGCAAGAACATGAGAACAGGAATTTAAAGTCAATGTGTTTGTCAGACACAGGGAAATAATAAAAGTAGATAGCTGTTAACTTGCATTTAGATGACATGGGCAGTATTCTCATTCCTGCTGCCTTAAACAGTGCCTGGCCACGTGAGGTGAAATCCTTGACAGTAGATGGTATTAACTGGGACCTCACATGGCTGAACAGAAATCACATTTCCAATCACTTTTGCATAACTGTACTTGATCCTTCTTCCAACCACTTCTGAAGTGGGAAAGCTTGTCATGAATGATGCAACTCCTGCCATCAACAAGGGCATAAAAGTTACAGTACATTAAGAACAAACAAGGCCCTAAAAAGTAAATAATGGATTTTTTTAAAAGCCTGTATAGGGAAAATAGCTGTTCCCATCATTTAAGAAGTGACTGCCAAGGTTACTAATGCATTAGAAGTCCTGATGACTTTTTTTCCAAACATTAGCACAGTATTTTTCTTCTGAAACATGATCTTGCAATTATACAGGTACTATGAAATAAAAAAAAAAAAACCAAAACCACATATCCTAAATGTAAGTAATAACTGTTTGGAATTTAAAACAACATTGTTTTTGCCTGATAGTTTTCTTCATGAACATATAGAATAATAGGCATGACAGACTGATTAAACAGGGAACTACTGGACTATCTGCTTCATTTAGGTCCACTAGTTCTGAATAACACCTATATTCAGGCATACACCGAAGACTAGATTTTTTAACAAGGGTTCTGATGAAAAACCTCTAACATTGCTCTTCTGAAGTCCTGTTTGAACTAGAGAAACCTTGTGTGATAAGACTTTGTGCTGAAGTTTAAAAATCCTCTGATAAGTGTCCCTGGCTGTACTTCTAAATATTTTTTTCCCAAGCTGATTTATTACACAAACAAATTCCACATCAGAGATACATGTCGTTCAGCACTTGGGATGTGTTTTTTTGCTCTTGATTTATGAAAACACGAAGGACCCAAAAATAAAACCAGCTAATTTTAGTACTGCGTTCCAAATATCGGGTTTCAATTTGACGAACTGTTTATTAGAGGACAGTGACACCAAGCGGCAGAGATGACTTAAACCACCTTTTTCCCCCCAGCTGTTCTAAATTCTAGCTCTGACTGTCTGTGTTTGGCATACAAAAAGCAGAATACAGTCAACTGTGCTGCAATTTCCCATTGCTTTATTTGTATGTTGTATTTATACACCAGTGTATTTCAATAGCATCTGATTTGTGAAAAGTGAACCCAGATATAAAGCTCATCTTCTTGGCACAAAACTGGAACAGGTTAAGGGAAAAGATTTCTGCTTCATTTACAAGACATCATCGCATTTCAGATCCTTTACAGATGTGTGGTATAATGAACTGCTGCACTCTGAGGATTGTCATCGAGAATTCTTTCCTTGTATGTTTGCACTCTCTAAGGTGCTAACAAACTCTTCTTTTTTTCGCCTTTATTTTTGCTGATACTGTGAACAAATGTCCTTTCACCTCAAGCGTGTCGACTTTCCCATCTTGACTTTGAAAATCCACTTCCTCATCAACAATCCAATGTATTTTTAGAAGCATTAATAATTCTAATAATAATTACATAAATACGGCACTGAGAATGGTTTGGTGGTTAAAAAGTGAATATAACTTGTGCTTGAATAAATTTGAAGGATCTCTTCTTTCTTGGACCTTTATTCTGTTCCTTCATATTGCCCATTTTTCAAAAAAACCCAATCAATACCCAGAATAGAATCATTACTTTTTCTACAATTGATTGCACATGATGACCACATAATGAGGAGAAAAGAATTTAAAGTAAACACACCGAAGTTCATGCCCTTACTTCAGTATTACTTCATGAGTTGCCTATTTCCTTACAGTCAAGAAAAGTTCTCTTGATGTAGCCAGCGTATCTCCTGGTACTATGCTGAAGGCAATGGCAAATTATTTTCCTTTCAGAAATAAATCTGAAACTCTCGCTTTGATGCCCACACAGAAATACAAACTACTTTCAAGATGACCCAAAACAGTAACAGAAAGTAGACTTCAGGAAATTGCAAAACAGGAGGCCTCTACTGGATGACATTTTGCCAAAAGTCCTATCTCAGCTCAATTAAACTTCTATATAATGAGCTCTAAATGTGTATTTCACATATATTATTATGTAAGATAACACTTATTTTGAATAAGGATACTCATTTCCACTGGAGAGGATATCTTTGAGCAAGTGGAATAAAGATTACTCATGATGATCAACGGTCTCAAAGACTAGCCCATAAGGAACTCCTAAACTGAATTTTAAAAATTATGAAGTGCTTTCATTGGTGTTTCCACTTGAATTTTATCATAAGCTAATATATCTACATCAACTATCTATGCGAAGTTTATAGTATTTTATAATTTTTCACCTAAGACATCACAATCGTTGACCTTGTTCTTGAAGCCCATCTAACCTGTTCAAAGGATGGACCTTCTGTGCTGCTGAGTGGATCTGTTAGACTTATTTTATACATCTTCTGCAAGCTTTAACAGAATAGCACTGAATTAAATGAAACTATGTCATTTAAGCCTTTACTTATGGCTTAGCAGGATCGGTGTTTGTACAAATACAGGTGTCAAGCCAGAAGTGAAAGATATAAACACTGAACAATGGCTACATTGTTCTTGAAGATTAATTGCTCTTAAGAGGAAAGGGAAAAAAAAAAATCTCTGGCATGTTCATGTAACTGAATAGAAAGAAAACATTTTTTATCTCTTTAAGATCCTTTTGCTCCCTATCACCTGGGCCTTTAGAAGACAAAGTTACACGTCCAAGATAGTTTTGAAAACTTTTTTTCATCAATGTCAAAGGAAAAAAATTATCTTCATTTATGATTTTCCCTGTAATATTCCCTACAAAAATAAATTAAGAGATGTCTCTCTTCTGAGAAAAGCACCACACACTAGCGTAACAGACAGTTCAGAGTATCTGAAGTACCTTCATAGCCTCACTTGGAATCCCTCTTCTTCCTCTTCCTCCTTTTCTAGTACTTGAGTATCGAGATATTGAGATGAATGTATAATGGCAGTGAATACAAACCACAAGAATTTATCTTGTCAGATTTTGTAATGGTTTTTCTATACTTTTACCTAGTATATTTCTGTTACTCACATCACCCTCTATACTAGAACCTAATATTAATAGAGCTCTGTCACCAAAACATTCATCTATACAGTTACCCAAATTTTTAGTATCATAAGCAGCCTTCCTGTTTCAGTACTCTTTCATTATGAAGTTTTCACAGATTTGCAGTTAGATATTTTTTAACCTCACAGCCAATCACTTCTCCATCTATTTCACCCTTCTGACTTCTTTTATATTACCCTTTTTATCTGGGATTTGTTCTCTCACTCCATTTTTTTCCCACAATTTTCTGTCACTCTCCTCTGTGGCTATGGAGCTGTATATTTTGTGGATCAGCACTCCTTTTCCAAATACCTGTTTGTGAAAGGGGGACTCAGAGCTGAACCTCACCTGTCATGTCATCAACAGAGTCTTCTCCAGGTTTTGAAAATATAACAAAAAGTCAAATAATTAAAAAAAGCAACAAAAAGACACATCATTTATTATGATTACTAATCCACCAGAACAGTCTTACAAAAATATTTAGGATTCACACTTCCTAATTAGATACCTATATCCTCATAATTCAGTAGTCTGTCAGGCACTTAACCTTTCTAAATGAGGTACACAGAATTTTAGTACCTCGAAATCTACTGAAATACTTAAAAATCCTTTCTGTTATTTCCAGTATTTAAAAAAAAAGTATTCTCCACCCACAAGCCACTTAAGAAACAAATGGAATGCTGTCATGCTGCAGAAGACACGTGAAGGGATAAAACTGAGAGGTGTGGTTTCATAAGAAAAAAGCCCCCTCTAAATGTCATTGATAAGGCAAACATGTTCTTGCATCATGCTGTACTGTCTGTGTCTTACAGTCACAACACCTACATGCTTGGTTAAAACACTTTTTGCTCACAACTGCTTAGAATATAACTTTGAAAGAAACGTGATTTATAGCGAAGCTAGCGAGGTTTTTCTGAAGACAGTGCATTGCATTTTAACTTCATCAAGATACACAAACTGTACACTCACATAACTAAGCCTGCTAAGAAGTAAGCTACTTCTACTTGACTAAGCGTCAGGGATAGCAGTGGTTTCTGGTTATTCAAGGATTTAATAGGAATGCAGTAGCATCTACAAGCCACGTTAGTACTTACATCCAAGCTTCCTTCACTTGTAGATGCAGAACTAAAAACATCCTCCTCACCACAATCTCTGTTCATCCTCAAGTGTTCTTCTGTCTGCAACACAAACAAGCATCCTACACAGCAGCAGCAAAGGAAACAAAACAGCAAAAACATGCCAGAGCAAAGCATCAAACCTCATCACAGTACCAAGACAAACTGTCTCAGTAGTGCTGGACCTGATTGCTGAGAAACTCTGAAGTAGTCTGCAAAATTTCTCTGATGTATGCAAGGCCCTCAGAAATGCATTAGCAGAAAGATTTAAGAACAAGACTATACAGAAACAGAACAATTCTTAGGCAAGGAGGAAAACCGGTAGTAAGCAAATCCTGTAGTACCAGGGACCAGATTGCAAGTCTCTGCTATGCCACAGACACAGGGGAACAAGCAGAGAACCTCTTCCCTGCCACATGTCAATGACGAGACTGTTTCTGTGTGCTAGCATATACCCTGCTTAAGCCTACATATCATGACTGTCTGCATGGGACCTCTGCTCTACTGGATTGCTTAGCAGTGCCAATTTGATCTGGATTTAGCCTCGGGCACATGACTACGTTTCACATCAAAAAGATATGGAGTTCATGCCACCTTTATGGGTTTTTATGCCAGCTGCAGGAGAACAGAGAGAAACTGATCCAGCATAAAATTAGAATGGAGAGAACAAGATGATACCTGATCTGGCATTAAGCCTGCCTGTACAAAGTTAACCAAAGAAATACTTTCAACAAATTTGTATTAACCATGAGAATAGGACCCTGCTTTCATTCTGTGTCATAGTGTTTTTAATGTAGCAGAACTTTTTTTTTTTTTTTTTTTTCCCCAAAAAGTTAGATCTAGCGTATTGTCATATCATGATTATTGCTTTCAGTGAGCTAGCTGAGAAAGAAAGCATGCGTGTGGGCATGGAAATCTGAGCGTAGGCCTGTAGCACGCAGTGACACCTGATCCAGGACAGTTTGCAACACAGGCTAATGCTCTTCCCTTGCAAAAGAAATTGCCTTCCCCTTATAAATGCCTGCAACTCTGAAGCTCTACTGCTGCAAGACTGCGTAATTCTTGCTATCAACTAGTTCTAAAATACAGGCTATGCATGACCAAACACATACACACACACACAGAATCACCGCAAATCATAACACAAACAAAGAAAAAAATGTAACAAATAAGCAGAACCAACTTAAATCTTGAGGAGAAGTAAAAATGTAAGAATAACCATAAAGAGCAGAGTTTAGGAACTCTGAGCCTTTGATTCCAGTGCCCCAAAATCACAGGGCATCCCATCATATACCTACCAAATCCTTTCTTAGAAGAACATAACTAATTTGCCCTCAATCTGCTAACTAAGTCTGTTCAGCAGTTTTGCTGCTGTTTTGGCTAGAAATCTTTCACAATACCAACCCAGATGTATTATGGCCAGTTAACACCTGCTTGCTCCTGTGTGCTGTGCTATTCTTCAGTTTTCAGTAATTCTTCTGTGTATTTGAGTTCCAACTCCTAGAGCTTTGTATTGAAAAGGCAACAATGACTTCCTTGCTGGACTAAACAAAGTGATTGGTTTAGTTTCTTTTCCTACAGAGTTTTTGTCATTTGAAAGTAAAAGTCCAATAAAGAAATGACCAAGAAAAGTCAATAACTTGTCAGAACTAGCAGCAAGAAAGACTTATAACTTTACTTCAGATTTAGGAGCTATTTCGCGTATTTATACAGTTCCTACTTTTTCCCAGGTCAAATACTACTTGTAAGTCGTTCGCTGCTCCTCAACATCCTTAGTATCTATTAAAATTTGTATTGTAAAAACCCTCAAAGTATTACCTCCTACTTTTCTGATTAACAAGCATGAGGAAGAAAACAGAAAAAAAAAGACAGGAGTTTGCAATCTTGGGATACTCATTCCAAACTCGGCTGTGTGAAACCCACTGCAGTAACCACAGAACTGGGATGCTTCATAGCAACTTTTTCCAAGATTGCAAGTGTAAATATTTTACCAGTTAAATCTGAGCTGCTTCAGGAATTAGAACTCCACGAGCACACACTTCATACCAAAGTTTAGGATAACAGAATCAGAGGACAAAGTACAATGCAGAAACTGCGTGCTGTAATATATTTGGTTCTTCCAGAGGAACTATAGCCCCGCAGCGTGCTCTAGAGACTCAAGCTGAGCTCCTTTGTTTACTTGATTCTTCCAGGCAGATACAGTATTATTGCTCCTGTTATGCTTTTGTTCTCTTCTAAATAGGAAATATTTTCTTATAGAGGATAAACACGCTGAAAGTGACTGACTTCCTCTCATAAAATACAGCTTCCATGTGTCCTCTATACGATGTTAAGAATAGCTCAGCATCCGTGACAGATCAGATTTTTCAATGCAGTAATTCCTAGTGTCCATAAAGGAAGCTATTGCCCAGCAAAAGCACTCCAAATGTCATCATAATCAAAAGGGAAAATTTTGGAAAGCTTTCACAATTTTAAAAACATGACTGAGAAGACTGGAAGGGTGAAACACCTGTCCACTAGAAAGTATGTGTTGCTTAGTAGTAGTTAATTAGACACACATTTTATCATTTCACTGCAAAAGCCTTGGAGGGCTTTTTAAACTAGACATAAGAAAATTCCATTTTTCTCTGACATCCTAGAATATTAAATACTTTATAATCAAAATCAGTTAACACTGCTAATTGTAGCTCAGGATGGAAAAACGTATGCAGTTGAAAGCCCAGTATTTTTAATATGTTCTTGAGTTAGAAAGTTTCTCTGTATTTAATTTCGGTGATGAATGACAAATTTTTTGTAAAGGCATCTCAACAGAAGAAAATTATTTTATACAAAATATCTTTTTTTAAATTTTCCACCTCAAGATTAAAAACACCTAACATGTACCTCAGCAGATACTGATGCTTCAGTTTATTACTGGAAGTTATTTCTCCTACACTTGATTCATTGGCTTTACAGACTTGAAGATGGCAATAGCATGACTGCATAAATGCTTTAAAACGGATTGTCACCCATGCACAGAAGAGTTAATAAGACACTTCTACTTGGTATCTTAATGTGTTCTATATTATATCAGTTCTTTCATAAACTCATTTTGTAATCTGAGCACTACTAATAAGTGGACATAAATTGCTTGAAACTACTGCCCTTTGTTAACACCTACTGAACCCACAGCATTTAAAAAAAAATTTAAATGGTCAACATTTCCATCAGGCTGCACTGATTAAACATAGTTTATGCATCTACTAACAGATTACTCCTTTTAGAAAGAAAGGAGGGAGGAAGAAAGGAGGGAGGAAGAAAGGAGGGAGGAAGAAAGGAGGGAGGAAGAAAGAAAAGAGAGAAGGAGGGAAGGGGAAAAAATGAAAGAAAGGAAAGAAAAGAGAGAAAGAAGGACTGAACAGAAAAAACCCAAATGCCACCTCCCATAGACATAATACATCTGGAAAGAAAACAATTCTTTTAGTGAGGTAGTACACTGCTGAACACTTACCTTGCTGCTTCTTCTATCAGCTTTAAACAATCCCAGAAGTCTTGTCTTTTCTTTTTCTATTGCATCATTGCTTACTGAAGCCTTTCGGTGTGGTTCTGAAACAATTATAATGGAATATTTTTTACATTTCTGAAATAAAGATTCCAAAGATCAATATTTTAAAACATGCTGAATTAATGCTGTATTTTTATGAGCTAGAGATGTTATGAACTGAATTATCTAACTGTCAGATCCTGTAGCTTCTTCTTCATCAAGCTTTTATTTGTTCTGAGTTTGTTCCAAAATCTAATGGAGGCAAATGGAATAATTTAATAAACTTCAGGCAGTTTTCAATCACAATTTAGTAATCCCTATTAAAAGGTAAAACATGAGCAAGTTGCTTAGTTTTTAGCAATGCTTGTTAGATGTCTCTCTTAAAACTCATGGAGTATTGAAATAGCTAAAAAAACCAAACCCACAAACTCCCAAAACTTTCAAAAAAAAAGATGGTAAAAATGTTTAACAATCCACAGGCTTGACTTAACAGAGCGAAGTTAATGGAAAGACTCTCAATGTGGATTTGGATAAAGCTCCATGAAGAGGAAGGAGACACTTCCCTTGGAAAAAGGGCTTTCCTTCGAACTTAAACCAGCTGGTTGTGCTCATCTTTTCTCACCTTGGTGCTTTTACTTCAGGTGGGAAGCGAGGCAAGTTTATATGCATTTGAGGCTGTAAGAGCTCAAACATGCATGTCCTCCTTGAACCAGCTAAGGAACTGTATGTATTCTCAGATCATTTAGTCTCCCTTCAATTTCCCCCACGCTAGCCGAGCTGGATGAGCAACATGATAAGGTCATGCATTACAGGGAACAACCACTGGTTTAACATTCAATACACAGACTGTAAAGCTCTCCCACTTTTTTTAAATGGACACTGAATAATGCTATAAAGATTCCTCCCTAGTTCCAAGCACATGAGAGTATCCCGCTAGCACACAGAAAGTTCAATGTACAGAGAAAAATTGCTTTCTCTTGTAAACATTTGCTTTATTTGTTTAATAAGAATTAAGAAATAAATGTAGACAGACTTGTTTGCTGACACAAAATAAAGGTTTACTTCACAAAAAAACCCTCATCCCAGAACTCCTGTAAACTGATTTGCATTTCACACAAAGCACATAATTTTCACACAGATCACTTTACGTATCAACCACGTCAAGTGTTAGAAGGTGTTAAGCACGTACAGAAGTGCAAAGCACAGTAGAAAAAGTAAAGATGATGAACCCAGAGGAAAACAGGGAGAAACTATCCTTAAGAAAGGCTGCAACTCCACTGCAAAAAAATCCCGTTAACAAATTAATACCTTCCTCAAATTCTAAACACTGCCCATGCGCATTCACCAGAAACTTCTGTTTTGCTGCTCAGGGCTGGGCTGCAACTAGGTGTGGATCATAATTCCCTTACTCACATAGTCTTCAACTATGAACAATAATGATGAAAGGCTAGCGTAAGCTACGTCAGTAATGGCTCATCATCAACATTACCATTAAACACAGTATAATCCAAATAAACTGGGATTTTAAACACAGCATATCATCTCAAAACAACAAGGAATCTTTATAAATCTGTATCTATTTTTCTTAAATAAATACAGTAGACATTCTCTCTATATTACGAGGAAGGTACAACAAGTAGTGACAGAAGATTAGGAGGAAAAGTACTGGCATTAGTGAAGCCAAGGGGCAACAGGCCATGAGCTAAGATTCACTAGATAGCTGTCACCTAGCGGAGGTAGACTTCCTTCCTTCCTGAAAATTTAAAGTTATCCACAGTTTATTTTGGTTATGTTGTGTTTACCAGTCATACAAAGAAGTAAAGCCAGTTAGAAATCAACTATACCTTTCTTGAGGATAATTAATTTGAGCAATGTATTATAACAGACTCAGTGGGGGGAAAGGATACACTAAATATACACATTTTCTGTTTAACTAGAAGCAGAAACACCAATGTAATCCAATCAAACCCCACCTACTGTAGAAATTCAGAAGTCAGCATTTATTCAGTTATCCAACATGTACATATAGGTTTGATATTAAAATACTTTGTTGCATATAAATTGAAATTAGTGGAAGGCCTCATAGATTTCAAAAATTCTGTCTTTGCTAATAAATACAATTTGAACTTGAGACCTCTGAAATGTTAGTATTTCTGAAATTCAACTATATGATGCTTTAGGTAACCTGAAAAGGCTTGGAATCTGTATAGATACATGCCATACCACAAGAGAGTTAAATGGCAGGATTTGTTAATTGCTGGCATTTTAATGGGACTTACTGAAGCAGTATGCACAGAAGTGTGTTTGTTCTGACCAAAAGCACAGACATGTAAACAACACTTCGCAGAAGACAACACAGATCGACAATAGTTTGTTTCTCTACAGCGTTTTACATGACATTCTTAAAGATTCATCTACCAAACCCACATTAAACATAGTGTGAAGGGAAAGCCAGTTTTCCCTCCGCAGCATTGTACAGTACCTCTATAGTTCAGAGAAGGTTCGGACTGAGTTTTTGATGGAGGAACTGGAAAAGGCACGCAATGAAAGGATAAGAAAAGATGTATTAAAGTTTTAATATTGTCTCATAAGCCACAATATTCATTAATTACTCCTAGTAGTTGTTTTCCTAAGCTTTACAGGAAAAAAATGTTGACCAACAACAGACATGCAGAGCTGCAAGTAGAGGCAGTGTAGCTGTATTTGTATTAATTCCCGATTCATTTGTGAAGCTGCTTCAACTGCTAAATCGAATTATGCAAGCAGGTGGCAGCAGAGCTTGTCTTAATAATCCTTCAGCACTTGGTATTTCTGTTTCAGGGAAGGAATGACAAGCACAAAGTTTTTCTAGAACCTGCTCTTACCAGCACAGCCTATGCTTTCAGTACCTCTGATGCCTTACTTGTTAGTGGGAATGTTTTAAAAATTGGTCTGTTCTGATAACTAAACAGACTGGACACCTACTCAATGCACAATTCATAGATCAACTGCTACTGAAACCAATGGGATTATTCCTCTTGGAGATTGCAGATGCGAACATGGGAGGAAGGAATTTGCTGGAACAAAGGAAACCTTTTGTAAATTTTATGTGTATTTACCGCTCTTCTCATCAGATACCAAGGTACAGAGTAAGAAAGAGGAAGGCAGAAAAGGCTGAATACAATCAGGATGAGGGGGATTTTATCATAATGAAAGGTTAAAAAAGAATAACATATAAAAAAAAATTATGATGCAGAGAGTAGCAAACTATGAAATGTTCTATTATTTGCTGCTATAAACCCAGCTTGGAAGTAAAGTCTTGATTTTGACTGTACAGTCTACAACCGGATTCAAGGACCACTATTGCACCACTATATACACCATCACTTTCATTTTAAAAGAAGAGAGTTTAAGGAAGGCTTAGGCTAATTACTCTATAAATTGTCCCTGAAGTATGCTGAATGAATCCTGTTGGACACTCTGCATGTTCAATATATTGCTCCAAAATGGTTAGCTTAATTTCAGTAAACATGTCTTAAAAATCAAATAAACATGCAATTGAGTTATGACATATTGTCAGTCACTTTTTTGAGTAACCTACCAATTCAAAGGAAAAGGAGACATTTAGTTTTCTTAAAAGTCTAAACTCATTGAAATTTGACTCACACAGAGGTAGAACTGTCACTTACCAAAGGAGTTTGAAAGAAGAGACACAACGTCAACATAAATAAATAACTGTATAAATAAAAAATAAGCCTGCTGCTCAGCATCTACAAGACTGACGTTATCTAAACAATAAATAAGGACATTTGCTGTGCTGGAAGTGATATCAATTGAGACAAACTGCAGGAGACAATTTTAATGAATATCACTTTCTGACCTCAAAGGAAGTAGTGCTCATTAATGTGTATTTTTAAAGCAGGCATATTTTAAAGCACATTGCATAATTACGCTATTTGAATACACTATCAGTCCAATAAAATTCAAGCCCAAGAAGCTGCCACTACAATATTGTCTACAAGAACAGAAAGTGAGGGTGAATAAATAAGAGAACAAAATTCTAAATGCAAATACCTCTTAGCTCCTCTTCACTAAACTGTCAATAACTTCGCTCTTTGGAGAAATCGTCTCCGCACCTATCCATAGTCTGGTTTTCGTAAGCCCTGGTCTGTCGCCTTTGCCTCTCAGCTTTCGCAGCTGCCATGATTACGACATGTCTCTTCTTTCTTTCTCTCCAACTCACAGCACAGGTAGGTGACAGGCTCTGCCTGGATGCGGCCCCCCGTGTTACGCACACCTGTACCGAAGGCAGCTCCAGGAGGTAGCAGAGCTCCTCCTTTTGCCCTGCCCCGGGCCAACCCGCACCCTGCCAGGGGCCAGCCCAGCCTGGCACGGGGCCCGAGAGCAGCCAGGGATGGCCAGGCACGCTGCTGGCCTGGCTGCCGCTCTAGGCATGGCTCACTGAACAAACCCATCCTGCTCTCTGGACTGAGATGTCACGCTGCTGTTTCAGCCGGGCCCCAAAGGAATGAGAGTGCAAGTGCTTTTAAGTTGCCCATAACATTGTTGGCACATCATCTAACCCTGCAGTGATCGCTTTCAGTCTCGGCTCACCTCTTTTTCTGTCCCAGGCGTACAGCTCCTTTATTCCCAGCTCCTCCAAGGACTTGGTAAGCTCCAGCTCCTCCCCAGTGATGCCATCTCGCAGAAGAACAATGTGCTCTTGACTGACTTCACACTTCTCACAAATAGCTGGGATGATGCTTTGGAGAGGGACCTCTGGACTAACTCGAACCACAGCCTTCTGCGTCTTCAGGTAGTTCACTACCAGCCTCACAGATTTCTGCAGAAACAAACCGAAATTCTCAGCCCTCTCTCCGTGATGGCTATGCTCTCTTACAATGAGAAAGGCATTGAGGACTTCCATATTGCCTTGCCTCTTCCTGGGCAAACTTACCCACATGCATATTATTGCAAAAAATACTTTAAAAAAAAATAAAAATCTCAGAACTCCCCTGTCACCAAGGAGATATTCACAAGAAAAGGCAAGTAAGAAAAAGGAATCAGAGACAGTCACAATTTGTGAATGTTTACAAGTACCACTCTGAAAAATGTGACTGTAACTAGCTATACTGATTCAGAATAATAAAAAATTCAGCAAGCATAATTGGAAAATAGCTACTTCTGAATCTTCACAATACTGTGAAATACATTTAGTAACAATCAGTCTTCTCCCATACCTTCAATAAATATTGCAAACAAAATACCACCAAAGCCCTAATTACCTCCATACAATCCCAGATCCCTCTTTTTAGCCACTACTGCAAATTTCAATCACCTCGGTCTTTAAGCAAGGGGTTTTATAAGAACAGATTTCCATCTATCCAACCATACGCAACATAACATTTTGTCTAAATGCTGGAGTCCAGACTGGCACCTGCCAGTCTGCGTGCAAATCAGTTAAGCTAGTAAAGCAGGCTATAGTCAATCTCGAGCATCTCCCATCTGGTTTGAAGATGCAAAGACTGGAAGAACTGCTTGAAATCACGGGAGAGAAATGATGTTTTGTGGCACCATTTTAGCCCTGCAGAATACCAACCTCAGGGACCCTTGGCAGAGGTCGCTTTGTCTTTTCTTCTGGAACCTTCTCTTTCAAAAGTACCGTCTGTACATCCAGTGCTCCTATCAAAGTGTTTGGTTTGTAACTCAGAAGTTGTTGAGTTCCTGAAGACTTCAGTTCAAGACTATGTTGGGATGGATTTAAGCGATACTGGCTGCATAAATCAACCAATAGATCCATCACAGCTTTACTGCAGGGAAGAAGACATTCACCATTAGCATGAGAAAAAACAGTTGCTAAAAAATTTACCTCAGTTTTAATATGGGAGAAAAAAAGACAATACAAGCTGGGGTTGTGTCACTAGTTAACCACCTTTGGGAGGGAACAGTGCTAATTCTTTGAAATGCTAAACAGATCAGAAAAAATGTTAGGAATTAAATATATTCACACTTCAGTGTGTGTTTATGAGCTGGCAATTAACTATTCACTACGAGGCAGACAACAGTGCCAGTAATAGCACTAACAAACATAAGCCAAGAGTAGACAAAGTGCATCTTATCTGCTAAATCCATACATCAAATTCTCCAGTTCAAACCCTGTTCTTTAACATGAAGACAAGATATAAATAAGTGTTGCACTCATGGTACAGTAAACTCTACCTAGATTTGAACCATCACATAACACAACTCAAAATGGAGCATTTAAATCTGGAACAAAAAGTAGACAGGATATTTTTTTTCCACCTTACAAGTTTGAGTTTTTTCCTCCTTCTTTGCAATCCATTTGACACCAGCAATATCTCCAAGCACAAGAGATCTCTTTTGTATTTATTTTGGTGAGGATATTAATCCAGTATAAAAACATCTGGTTTCAAGTATTTGCATTATGAAGAACTTTTATTGCAGATGTGATTTTTAAACCACGAGGTTAAAAGAGTCAGTCACTGCCCCCCTCTTATACCATGCCTCTGCACGGAGGTACTCTGTTTTGTGTCAACAACTCAACATTGACTGGAGATGCTCTCTGACACAGCAGATAGGAATTATCTTCCTCTACACCCCAGAAATTCTCCTCTACCAAGGTACTGAAGGGTTCTTTTTTTCAACCTTCCTCCCTAAAACTCCATCCAAGATCAGAGAAAACAGGTTTATTAAAATTGGTTATGTTTCTGAAAAGTTTTGGTTTCATAAACCAGTATCTGTCATCAACAAAATAACAGAAGGTAAAAAAAGTTATCAGCTGTACTTGTAGCTTGTCGTATACATGGGATATTTTTCTTCTAGCGGAAGTGAAAATAAGTGCACAGACAGCGTATTTGTCAAAGGAATCGGCATCTCTTCTAATGTGTTAACTGGAAAAACTGCATACAGATTAAAAATGCAAGCAAATTTAAAGAAAATAAAATCTTTCACGGGTTATTAGCTACCACCATTACATCGGTAGCTTGAACTGCCCTTCAACTGCAAGCTGTCGGCATCTGACAAACTACTCGGGGGGGGGGCTGCCATTCTTCCTTCTATGTACATGTTGTTGGCCAACAACTGCTCAAGAAGTTAGTAAAGAACCCTAGAGAGCTAATGGCAGATAAAGACAACGAGAATGGAAAACAAGAATGATCCCTAATTAACAGGCGAAAGACTAAAACATATGGAGGTGACAGCTCTTCCCACACAAGAGATGAGAAAGGACCTTCTTTAAAATAACCTATTTCAAGTTTGACTGAGTTATGCAGTGTGAGCTGAAAAAGTGGCAAACATGGAAAATTCGAAATAGGTGATCGCATTGAAAAGAAGACACAGTGAGAAGATGATGACTGAAGATCAAACAAAGAAAACAGATGTAATTAATATGTATAGGAGGCTTCAGAAAAATAGAGCACTGTGGTAACATGTAACATAGAGAGCATCTATAGAAACATGTAGTATATAAATAGAAACTGTATCAGGTCATTTTATGATGACTTTTTCTGGCACTATCCCCAAGTTGCAAACATCTGTATTTCACAACCATGTTTAATTCATATGTAACATGCCAGAAACAGAAGTATTTACACCTACTAAGTCCAAACTATAAGAGAACCCCACCTACGCTGACATTTACATGAATATTCACTATGCTGTGCAGTAGTGAGCATTTTAAAAAGTGTTCGTCCACCTGATACAGATCACAGCTTGCCTGTTATTCTTATATCAGACTTCAATTTCACCAACTTGAAAAATTTTCCTTCTAAACCATAATACAGTTCAGCCTGATTTTAAATGGAAGTTTTATTTCAAGTAACTCCGTGTATGTGCTACACCCAGAAGAGAGCCACTAAACAGAGCAAGAGAATGGTACTGAGACATCTACTAATCTTGACCAACTTTGCTTTCTAACCTTGGGTTGAATATGGCTCTTGGAAGATGCAAAGAGTCAGTCCTTCCTGTGCTTTCACTTCTTTCCAGACTGTCCTGGTTTGGGCTGGGATAGAGTTAATTTTCTTCACAGTAGCTGGTGTAGTGCTGTGTTTTGGATGTAGTATTAAAGTAATGGTGATAACATGCTAATGTTTTAGTTGTTGCTAAGCAGTGTTTACAATTAAGTCAAAGGCTTTTCAGCTTCCCAGCCCCTGCCAGTGAGGAGGCGTGAGCCTTCTACAGGAGGATCACAAGAAGCTGGGAGGGGGCACAGCCAGGACAGCTGACCCAAACTGGCCAAAGGGATATTCCATACCATATGACATCATGCTCAGTATATAAGCTAGGGGAGAATTGATCAGGGAGGGCTGCAGCTCTGGAACTAGCGGGGCATTGGTCAGCGGGTGGTGAGCAACTGTGCTGTGCATCACTTGTTTTGTATACTCTTTTATCATTATTATCATTATTATCATTATTATCAGCAGCAGCAACACAATCCTTTTCCTTTTCTGTCTTATTAAACCATTTTATCTCAACCCAGGAATTTTACTTTTTTTCGATTCTCTCCCCCATCCCACTGGGCTGAGGGAGTGAGCGAACAAATGGCTGCGTGGTTGTTCCAGCTGCCTGCTGGTTAAACCACAACACAGACATATCTGCACTTTATTTTAACCTGCTTTTGAGACCTGGTAGCTCAAAATACTCTGTTTCAAAATTCAGGCAGGTCTGATCAAAAAGGACTAAATCTAAAGCTGAAATGAACAAGTTAAATGTCTCATGCCTTTCCAACTACTCAGCTAAGAAACACATCACTTCCTTATTTCAATAAGGTGTTGCTGAAGTTTGGGTGGAGAGAACAAACACTGTGTGACAGACACCAAACGTTAATGACTGATAAGCAAATACTAGAGCACAGAAATAAAACTGGAGGATGAACCCAATTTAAGATTCAGACAAGATGGTCCAGACAACTATTCTTAGCAAAGGAGAGTCTTTGGCTCTGTCCTGATACTGTGTTACTAAGCTGTTTGACATTTAACATCAATTCTGGACAGTAAAATGTAGCAAAGATGTCTATAGTTTAAGAGGCGGAAAACAACTGAGTTCTTTTGGCTGTGGCTTGACCTAATCTCCTTGGAATCACACAGAGTAATCCATTATAAAATACATCCTTGCACATCTAGGAAGTAAATGTGTAGAACAAAATTGTATTCTGTCAAATGACATTCACTTTCCTATTCCCTTCTACTTTAATGCTACAAATGCCCATAAAAAAAAAATCTCAAACTGGAGGGAAGAATATTCTTTATTTAGATCAATGGCAAACACACGATAGGAATCTAAAGTGACAATTGACTGGAAAAGAAACACAGTAGTGTAGAGGGGTGACCTGAAGTCCCTGATGCTTTCACTATCTGCATTTAAAAATGGAAAATAGTGTTAGTCATTATTATTTTCTCACGCTCCAAAGCACAGCAGGCACTTCACGAAAAGATCATGTTTTCCTACACAACCAGAAATGTATACACTAAATAGCAAACTGCATCAAAAGAAGATTAGGAAGCACGATAAACAAATATTCATAAATACTTTCTATTTATTTTCTAATTTTGCACATGTACCTTTGACTCTTATTTTCTGTAATTGGGCAAATTCACAGAAGGAACACCAGGATGACACACAAGAAGAGGCAGAGGACTGGGTTTGCTGAGCATTAAGATGAGAAGGGCGAAAGGAGACCTTCTCGCTGTCTGTAAGTACCAACCAGTAGGGTTACTGAGCCAGACTCTTGGCAGTGAACAGCAAGAGGACAAGAGGCAAGAAACAAGTGCCAACATAGGAAACTCCATTTCGGCACAAGGGAACATTTTTTCACCGCGAGGATGGTCAAGCCCTGGAACAGGGGTACAGAGATGTTCGGAAACTTCCTCCCTGGAGGTATTCAAACCTGTCTGGAGACAGCCTTGAGCAACTTGCTCTTGTGAGACCTGCACTGAGCAGGGAGTTACAGCAGGTGAGTTCCAGTGGTCCCTTCCAACATACATTATTCTGTAAATTATTCTAGGCTTTAGAAAAAAAAAAAATCTTACCACATATAGAACTACTGTAGTTTTGACCTGACTCCTATTTAGTATTTAGTTAAGCTAATTTTTAGTCTTTTTGCTGTATGTGCCCTGTTCATCATCTTCTAACATTACCTCTCTCATCTTTTACCAACCTGGGCTGAATTCACACCTTCAGTCTTGCTTGAGACACCGTTCTGTATGTTGAGCTATAAGCCCACAATCAATATCACTTAGGTCTCTTTCACTGAGAATTATGTGAGAAGATTCTTTCTGTGATGACATCAGCTTTATGCTCTGTAAGACACATACTCTGCACTGAGCTCTGTCCTCCAGTATTTGCAGAATGGGACTACAGCTTCAGCTAGTTTATTATTTGTTCTAGTATCCCGCTCTCTGTGCATCACACGTATGAGAGTATTTGTGTAACATGTAAGATAACGGCAGGAGCAACTACTCCCATCTACTCTTCTGCATATCCATGTGCTGACAACTCCAGACCAAACATGTTTTAGCTTCAAACATGCCCATTTTTCTGCAACACATTTCAAATACTACAGGCTTCTCAAGCTGCTGACACTCAATGTCTGTATCTGTGTTAATCAGGTAGTCCTCCTCAGGGTCACTCAGCGCGAATGGAGAATATGCGTGATCCCTTTACTTACAGGTTACCCCTTGAAAGTATTACCTGTGATAATCATAAACAGAAAAAGTTTCTGGTGACTCTTGTGAGCTTTTCCACTTATTTTCTTTCTAAATGTGTAGCCATTGCCTCTCTCAGACCAGCTAACAGTTTGTGTGGATCTGCTACAGATATACAAGCACAAAATGTGTAAGTGGCCAACGCTATGCCTATCCTTTCAGCACATCAGTTAGTGCTCACACACCAGTACCAGTATAAATACAGAGTAGCTGCAGGGGTATTTTATAATCCTTTTCAAGGGGAAGAAGGCTCACAGTTTTTCATGAATACTTTTATGTGTTTTACAGTAGAATTCACAGGGACCAAATATTTCAAAAAAGAAAACTGTTTTTAATACTGTTCTATTGCTGCACAAAATCCTTAAGGACTCAACTTTGTCCTAAAATCTGCACTCCGTATTTCCAAAATCTAGAATAAATTGTGTGTTACAAGATGTCAATAAACTCTCAAAGAGAGATTGTCAGCTTAGGTTAACTTTTTAAATAAAATAAAAATTTCAGATTCTAATAAAACATCTTAAAATATCACACACTTTCTTTTTTCTTGAACTACCTTTCAAGAAATATAATAATAATTTTCTGCCCCCTTGCTGATATTTATAGGAATTTTCTATATAGAGAACAAACTAAAATTAACAACATGCTGCTTTGCTTACATACAATGAACAAATTGAAAGAGATAATTTTGACTTTTAACTTGGTTAATTTATAATAATCTTAAGTGATACTAATTAACTACAGTAGTTATATTTTCAAACATCCTCTAGTGTACTTCATTGCTCTGTGAACTGCTTTCCTGAAATTACAGAAACATTTTTCATTATGATGATGCCTAGGGCAAGGTTTTGCAAACTTTTCTGCAACAGAAAAACTATTTCCCCAGGGTACCCAAAAGCAGATTTTGCAGAATGCAGTTTTAATGATGGCAATGAAAATACTGAAGATTTACAGTAGTATAAACAGCAGAATTTGTCTGAAATGTCCTTCCATGATATCACAATAGATAAAAAGAGTGAACAGAGAAAAGAATTTATTACCTGCAGTGGCTCCCATACTTGCCTCAAACTAAACAAAACACTTTTTTTTTTTTAATCCAGTTTGTTTATGTTAATGTTTACCTCTGAGTATCATTATACTTTGTAACTGTCCAGTTTGCAATGTCAAAACAATGCAAAAAGATGAAAACACCCGTATTTTCACACAAACCTGGAGACTTAAAACAGTCCATCCCCTAAAAATTTCAGATGCTTCTGACATTTTTTTTTCTGTATTCCACACCCCTAAAAAAAACAACCAGTGTTAATATAGAGAAAATTTCATCTTCCAGTGGTTAGAAAGAACAGCACCGCATACAAGGTTTGTTCACAGACTGATACCACTGTAATACAGGGCTCATTAGAGGGTATCCTTTTCTCATTTCATAACTTGTTACGATGATTTACTCCCCTCCTCAGTTTCCATAATCTTCCACTTCCCACAGCTGGTGATCAGTGCCTGACATTTGTCATTATGTCTCCACTCCAAGTGCTCAAGACAGCGCTGAGGGAGAACACCTACTACCTACATTAGGCACTGGTGACACTCAGATTAGCAGATTAGCATAAGTAGAAAATAAATTGCTGCCTAAATCAGGGTCCTAGACCTGTCATGCAGCCAATGGAGAGAAGTGGGCACCTTCACAGAACAATGAAGAGAACATTCTGGTTGCTTAGAGTGCATCATGTAGAAGATATAAATAGCCCCACATAAAAGTGTAAGGTTTAATTTTCAACATTTCTTTCAGGTTTTAGTCCACTAACTAAAGACTCGAATAATCAAGATGCCCAGTCTCTGTGTATGTGATAGCAATGGTAGCGATAATAAACACCTGTGCAAGACACAGAATGTTTATTGTACAGGCATTTTCCATTTGTTCTCTGTTCCTGTAGCTTGCATGTTCTTCAAAAGCTCACATTGAAACATCACTGTTGTAGTGCTCTCGGACTGGGGTTTTTGGAGGGGTTTTTTTGAGGGAAAAGAAAATATTTTATAATCGTATGGCAATTATGTATTTCTCTATACAAAATGCTGCATGAGGATTAGCCTCTTGTCAGCTCCCAGGTGGCTTGTATTTGCCAATGAAATACCAGCTTTCTTTGGCATCTAACAGCCAGTGAGTTTCATGTTCTGTTCTATCTTACGGGCCTGCTCTCTTTGTCTCATTAAGTCCAAATCTCCCCATAAAAACTTGATCACTAAATGTATAATTTGAGAGCTCTTGATAAGCACTGATTTCCTTTACAACTTTCAACATCACTCTGGCTTTGGGGCTGACCCACGCAAGTTGCTCTAGTCTCCTGAGAGTGGCTAAGTGAACACTAATTTCTATAAGAAAAGTAGGGGGANGGGGAGCCCAGAACTGGACACAGAACTCCAGATGTGGCCTCACCAGGGCAGAGTAGAGGGGGAGGATAACCTCCCTCAACCTGCTGGCCACGCTCTTTGTAATACATCCCAGAATACCATTGGCCTTCTTGGCCACGCAGGCACAGTACTGGCTCATGGATACCTTGTTGTCCATGAGGACTCCCAGGTCCTTCTCTGCAGAGACTCTACGCGCTGTTGTACACATCCTCCTCCGCCATCAAACAGTCAAAATAGACTAATATATCAGACCAAGAAGAGCAGTTTTACAGGAATGCAGACTAGTTACTGCAAACCCCAAATGTAAAATAAGTGCAGGCCTTGATTTATCAACAGGTATCTAAATCTCTTCCTAATCTAGTATTATCACTTTCTACAGTTTCTTGACCACTGCTGACCACACCATTGTTTGCTACAGTTTCATCATAGTATTGAATATATTTTTAAAACTCTTCCAAATTCTTTCTTAAAGTAGTAAATTTCCCTCTTTCCAAACAGTTCTAACAGAGGATGAGGAAAAGGAAAAGCTCACACGGTGAAGAACATTATTTCAAAACTGCTCTTCCAATCAAAGTTGCCTTTGATTATACCCAGTGACAAGGAGAACTTCTCTCTTCCCATGGAAAAAAACAATACACTTTTATATAGAAAAGGTTTCCTAAATACCAGCAGATGCTTTGCTGTCTACACAATCACAACGTATTTGTGAAGGCAGGATCTCTGAATGTGATGAATCATTCATCTTCTGAGCTTCCTTCTCGGCATGACTCCAGACAGGCATACTGTCAGGATGTTTTGTTTGCCAGCAGCACCTACTTCCACTGCACCAAACCCCCTCTATATTATGAGATGTGATAGAACCTAAGACTAGCCCAGTGGCACTACATGGAAGAGATGGATCCATACAGCTGCAAAAGGTGATCCATGGGGAAACAGTGACACAACAGCTGCTAAATCCTTCCTGCCCCCGCAGAGAGGGTCCTTTATACATGGCTCTCAGAACTCTCTGGTACAACAGCTGACTAAAATGCAGAGAAGCATGGCAGAGAAAGCCCATCAACTCAGAAATGGAGACATTAATATCACCAAGTTACTACTGGGAATGGAGGGCTCCAGAAAATGGGAGGTAATCAAAGCCTTACCTTCCTTGTACTGTGCTCTTCTGCTCTACCCCACTGGGTAAAATGACTGTGAAGTCCACCGATCTGTTTATCATGTTCTCCTTCATGCTCACAAGGTTCTGATCAGAAATTACAGCTGTCTCTGCAGGTGACTTGTGCTCACTGTGAGTTCTACTTGCTGCAGAAGCTTGATTTGGTGGAGGAGGAGCACGAGCTTTCATTCTTCTCCTTGAGAAATAGAGGCAAGAAGATAATTAATAATTTCTCACAAGCAAAGTATAAACACATTAATAAGAAAATATATTTCAGCCATAACCTCAGATTGTTTTAAAAAGTTCCTCTAAAGCAAGTAATTTTTTTTTATCATGAAACTTTTCAATGGAGTTGCATTTTATTTTTACCTCCTCTCTAAAAATACACTATTTTTTTCATGATGCACTCACTCCTACTGTTCGCCCTCCATGCCCCAGGGGATGAAGCGGTTCCGTAATTAGGATATGAAATAATCATTATTCTGTCAAATATGAAACATCGTCCTTTTGAAGAGAGAAACAGAAATACTGGGTCCAGTCCAGACCTGATTCAAGAAAGAGTTGTATTTACGTAAATGAATGCTTCCTCCAAGTCAGAATGGCAGGAGCGGAGGCAGGGTGAGGTTACATTCAGCTATATTTGGGTTCCATGGTATTACTCTACTTGAAATACTGTCTCTTCCTCTGCTCTGAGTAAGTAGTATTAAATTTGGCTCATCATACTTCATAGGGAAGCACCATAAAAAGGTCAATCATGAATGATAACACTTCTTACCATGCAACACTAAGAGACTCTAGCTCTTTGAAAGCACCCTGAAGAGAACACATTCTTCAGGAGCAGGCTATGTGCCATAGGTGACACACAGAAAAGCTGCATCAACTTGCACCAAATAAGCAGAGTACTTTATAGAGATACAAACCCATTACAAACTCAAGGTTTACTTCATGGGCAAGCTGCCTGACAGATAAGCAACATATGTGCACTGTTAAACTTCTGAATAGCTGGCCTCATACCAAGCACATGTCTAAGAGGATTCATTCTGATGATTAATATCCCAGTGACCTCTTCTGACTAGATTTATGCCTAGTTTAAGTCAGATTTTAGTGTAACAGATGGAAAAAGCAGTAAAATATTTAGTGAGAAATTATTACCCAGGCTTCCTGCCTGCATTTTTTAATCTGCCTGGTTTTAGGGTGCAGGAAGAGAAGAGATTATGATTCTGCACATCTTTTCCACCCTGTGAACAACATAAACAGAGGTACAGAAGAGTACAGAAAAAGCCCTCTAACACTTAAAAGCTGCAAAACTTAGCGGTTGAATCAGCCAAGGAAGAGCAATACTGTGTTTAGGGGAAAAAAAAAATTAAAAACTGAACAGGATTAATACCAAAATGAACTCCTTTAGTTAGAGAAAATGTGTATTCTCACAGATAAAAAGACTAAACATATAGTTTGGATTACCAGTGTAAACTCCTGGCAGAGCAAAAAAGTGAGAGTTACATCACATCAGAAAAAAAAAAGAGTTCAGAAACAAGTCAAATCCTCTACACTTTTTAATCAGTATTTGCATTTGACCAACAATGTCTATGACATGTCTCAACTTGCAAAAATCACTACAGTGCCCTGAAAATGCACGTTTCAGTGAGACCCCAGCAGGACACTGTAAAATTAGCACTGATGCAGATGCTTCCTTTCATTTCCTGTGTGCCTAATAAATAGCGTTCCCTACAAATATGCAGAGAGAGCTACTGCCGTATTTATTAGCATACAGCAATTTCTCTTCCATGGGAAATTTTCCCTGAACAGTCACTTTTTACCCTATGAGTCATGCAGTCATCAGTCACTAACTTCCAGCTCCTCCCCTCCTCCCCATGCAGGTGATGATAAAAAGTCCAAGGCTTTATTGTTTGTCAAACTACCTTGACTTTCAGTATGCCCGTGAACCAAACTCTATTTACTGTTCTATGAAAGAAAAAAAAAAAAAAAAAAAGAAAATTTGAATTCATCTTCTGCTCAGATCCCTTTACGATTGGCTACAGTAGTTATTTGTAAGCAGGTGGTGAGAGACATGGGACTTTTGCATGAATCCAGATCATACCAATGTAGCTTTACAATCACGTGGTGCAACGTTTAAGGACTTCAGATCAATTTACAAATTTTCTAATTCTTGCCCTCCATAGTATCAACTGCATCAATATATGTAGCTACAGAAATTCACATCAACTTGTTCTCCAATACAAAGTACCAAAGAAGGTGGGAGGAAAAGAAGCAGGCAAGTGTCCTGAACGTGGCAGAACTACTTTTTTTTTAAATTATGATTTACCTGGACTTGTAGATTCCAGATCTCACAGTGAACAGAGACAGAGGAAATAAAACTATGGTAATAAAATAAATGTGAAACTGAAACCAGCTGAAACTGAAGAGACTTGAAACTTCGGGGAAGAGGCAAAGAACAACAGAGTTCTGAAGCTGATGAAGGAGCTAGAAGTAAATTGGGAGAATGCTACACACATGTTTGTTCCCTAGCAATAACATAAAGCTGCATCTGGTTTTCTGGAGGAACAGACAAACAAGGTCAGACACATTAATACCAATTTACAGCTCTGAGATGGGAGTGCGATTTTTATTTGGCCACTTTTGAAGTACTCTTCACAGCCAATTCTGCAGTTACAGACCTTCTACAACACTGCTTGAGGCTGGGTGCAGGGGTGTCTGTCAGGAAAAACATTCCCACTACCGTCTCTCTAACCTAGCAACAGTTCAGGTGACCTCATACGAACCTTTCCACAATAGGGACTACACATTCTCTTGAAACACTGCAACTGCTTCAAATGCCTAGTTTTCAACATTTTCCAAATGACAGATTTCAAACTACTTCAGTGGAAGCAGATCCCTTTAAAGTTCACGTTTGTAGAGCAATACGTGGCACAGATTTGCATTTCCTAGCCAACTTTCTGAAACATCTCAGTAGTAGAAAGGAGCTCCATGAACTGCAGACTAAAATGCACAGCTTTAGCTCTACCTTGGAGCTGCGTGAGCAGCTGCTTTCTGACGGGTTCCAGCAATTGCAGTCAGAAGGTGTTGAGAAATCTGTTAATACTATTGAATGCGAGTCAGAAAAAGAATTCAGCTTTCTCTGCCAGAGCTATGAAGGTTATAAAGGACAGTACAAAAGCACTCCATAATAAAAACTTTTTTGTTCCCCCACTAAAACAATGCACAGAGAAAGTGTGTGATTTAAAAGCCTGTTTTAAGCATGGGCACTTTCAACGCTATAAACACGTCATCCTATAAAAACCTGGCATACAATTCTTCAGTATAAGCGAAATTCAAACTAAATTTAGCTCAACAGCATTTTTTTCCCGCAAACATCTTTCACTGTGCTCAGTACTGAGATACTTCTTAAGCCCCCATACCCACTTTGGTCTGCAGATGAAATTACAAGCAGGAACACTTCAAACCTATGATTCATTCATAGTTAAAGGAATGCTTCGATCCAGTCCTTGATGAGGAGACAGAGTAAAAATAAGCAGCTGAAAAAAGTACACAAACGTACTGTGCCGAGGCTTGAAATACTTCATCTCACTTTACTGTAAGCTGAAAAAATGCATATAGCCATGAAATAATTAGGCAGAATACATAAATAACTTACTAGCACTGTTCTCAGCAACAGCATCAGGCTTCCCAAAACAGAAAAGGAAAAACAACGAGCAAACTGACCAAGACGACCAGCGTTTCCGTCGTACAGCACATAGAACAACGCAACAGATATGAAGAAAAGTTTCACCAGATTAAGAACTTCAAGACAAGGTAACACAAGCCCTTTGGACTTACACTTTATTAATATGTAACTACCAAGCAATAGGATGTGACCCGGACTTTACGATCCCATGCTGAAGAAACATGATCTTTGTTTCAAACAGAAGTGGTACTGGCACTTCTACCCTCATGGCAATGCTGTGCAGAGATTGCCTTTCTTCAGATAAGGTCTAACACAAAACAACAATTAAAAAAATGAAGTGATCCTACACATTTCCACTGTGCTCAGAAAAATCTGGAACCCTCTCTGCCCTCTAAGGCAAGGGCAACTTAACAGGTACTGGGTAGACTTCATCCCATGGATATCAGCAGGAGTTTGGCAAGAGCTCCATATACACCAGTTTGTAGAATCTCATCCCTTCTATGTCAATTCTCTCTCTAACCATTCATTAAAAAAAAAATAAAAAAAAAAATACACCCCCCCCCCAAACCCCCTCACAACCAAAACAAAACAAAAAGTCTAACCCAAAACAAAAAACCCTTCCAGCCCTCAACATAACATAATTATGGTCAACATTCATTTCTGACATAGTGAACAACTAGTACAGGACCTCCAACCCAGTCAAGCCAATTTGCCATCTTGTCAATGTACAAGGCTGGAACAGTTGCAGAGGGTTCCTCTGTGACATTCACGTGCACTCCATCTCATAATTAGGAGGAATAAACCAACATGAGAATGCTCAGCAATGAGCACAGTATGCAAACACAGTGTCCCTCCAATGGAAAACAGGAGACAACAAAGTAAACATTCTCGACTTCTAGGTGATTGCACTCCTACAGTCTTTTGAGGGGAAATGTATGCACATTGCTGCTTGAGGAAAAAAAAGCAGGTAAGTACTTTCTCTCTCTGGCAACTGGCACAGCAAAGCTAGAAACCCAGCCCTGAGGCACACCTCATACTCCAAACTATCAAGACACAGACAACATGGTAGGAGTTGCTCCTGCCTAGTGATCTAGCACGTGAAGCAGATGATACCCGCAGAGAACATTTCTCTTTCACTCTTCATTGCTCATGGCAAAGCAAAAAAATCCAAACAGATCACAGGCGGGAAAAAAACCCTCACTATAACAGAATTAATAGCATGCCAAGTTTTCTTTTCAAAAGTAAAATCCTTTCAGCTTATACATGCAGCAGGTCAGAAAAATTATAACACAACACAAATGTAAAGGAAATACAAACAGATTAGCACCAACATAAAGTCACCCCAAGAATTCTGAAAATGGAAAACAGAAGTTAAACAAATCCCATGGAGATGGAGAACAGAAACCAGGAGAGCATGATAATGTCCGTAACTACTAAAGAGGCAGGAGCTCCTTCAGACAGCTTTACATTTTAAACTAGAGCTCCATTCCACCTTTGCCATTTGTAACACCTAAATAACCAATTAAACTGAGCTTTTGGGTTGCTCTTTATTTGGACAGAGGGGATGGAGAATAAGAAAAAAACAGCTCAAAGAACATTCTAAGCTTTACTTAGTCTACCACAGGCAAAAAATACTGATTCATTACAAGTGTATGCAATGCAGTAACTTTACACATTTAAATGTCTCATACATAGTAAGTTCCAGGTCTAAAATATATTACTCTTATAGTAACTTATTTCTAGCATTATTTTACAACATTTCCTAATATTTATAATATTACAAAAACACCATACTTGCTCAACAGCCAAAATCGTCAGCAGACACTAAGATTTAAGGAACTGGATTACTTCCATGTCGATATGGCTCAGGGAACAATTAGAGTTGCCTACATTACGTTATTTTCATACTTTTAAGATTTTTTTTAAACAGTCTTTACTCTGAATTCCCTATTATGGCATATAATTATTTCCTCTTTTTAAACATTTATTTGAATTTCTTACTACTTTTAAAAGATTGTTCCATTTCTAAGGCAGCATCACACTGACAGACAGGATGAAAATGATTCCTTTGTGGGTGTGATAAAGTCACCTAAAATAGCCAAGAAAAAATAATTTGTTTTTGGCAAAGAAATGAAAGTTATTCAATTACATTTTTGATCTTCCATTTGATTCTACTGATGAGAAACCCTACAGCTTTACACATTTTAAAAATAAAGTTTCAATGCCAGAAGAAAAAAAAAAAAAGACCAGAAGCAAACTGAATTTGTAGAAGAGGAAGCGAAGCAGGGATGGAAGTTCATGACCATGCTTGCCCAAGGGTGAAATTAAAGAAAAATAAACAAAAGTCAAGGTGAGATGATATAGTCTAATGGAAGTAGTTCCTAATGTTGTACCTCTAATTTCAAACCTTTCACAAACTGAACCAATCAATGATTAAAAAGCATTGTGCTGCAGTTTCCCAGTCTCAAATATACAAGTGAATAAAATTGCTATAAAATTTGCTACCAGGGACATCTCCCCAGATGTGATCCATTTCGTGAGAGGCTGAGGTGCATCCCAACACATGGCAGAGAGCATGCTGCTCTGCTGCCTGTGAAGCATCGCACAGCTGCCAACCGAGAAAACCGGCTTCCATCTGACCAGGACTCAGACTCCTGCACTGACACTACGCAGCTGAATTATCAAGAGCTCATCCTCTGGCAGGAATGCCAAATGATTTGTTAGCCTAAGACTCATATCCTCATATATGGTTTTTTTTATAAGTCACCCACACTTTCAATTAAGAGTGAATTATCTTCCAATAAAAGCCTAATCCTCCTTCCAGTCACTGAGGCATTCCCTCAAGATCCAGTACAAAGTAGTTTTCAGTTTCACGATACAGTCATTTTTTAGGGCCAGAATAAGCCATAAGCACACTAACCTGATTTCCTGTAGCGCACGGGCCATGCAATTCAGCCCACTGCTACTTCAGAGAACCTGCATTTAGAATGAAAGCAAGGATGGAGCTGTACATGGGGTGGGCTTCAACTGATGAATGAATAAGAATGCAGCCTGCAAATGCTTTTACACCTATTAACCACAGACACACTAGGGAGCCTAACAAATCTACCTGTATTAGTTCCCAAAACAAAATAAAACACAAGCCCTCAAGAAAATCTTTTAAAAAGCAGCCAAATCCCAAGATTTGGGTAGATGCCCGCTGCAGTTAATGAAAATACTACCTGAATAAGCACTGCAAGGTCTGGCCTAATATCTGTATCACAGGACGTAGGAGATACCACCCACACATTCGGTGTGTGGCAAAGACCACACTATGAGCTGGTGCCATCATGTGCAACTCCATCGAGCTGCACATCAATAAAGAGGAATGAAATGGGAGAACAGCTAACATTATGTAATTATTTGCCTCATCTGCTAAAACACATGGTAAAGAAAAACAGAAGTCTTTTGTTGTTAAAGGCAAGAAAACATAGATGAGTCACTTTATTTTGGAATGTTAAATTCCTGTAATCTGAACTGTGGTACTATTGCATCTCTGAGTTAGAGATTCACCAATGGTTTTAACTCTTTAGCTTAGGAGATGTGATCAAAACAAAACTCCACTAACAATTCCTACTGGAGGTTAGGTTAACAAGCGTCACCTTCAAAAAAATTTGGTCTAGAAAAGCAAAAGTAGAAAAATAGCACACTAGGAAGGGATGGTGAAACCTTGCTCTTTTCACAATGACATCTGCCAGAGGAGAAGACTCAGATGAACCAAAACACTGACAAAGGCAATACACATTTAAACTTTAGGACGCAAACGTTTAGCCACCAGCATCTGAACTAAAACTACCTGCCGGTTTTACACTGACCAAAATCAAAAGATTGCCAAGCAATAGCTGCTAAAGTGACTTGCAGAAGAACCAGCAATGAATTAGTGCAAAGCGTTCAGTAACCAGCCATGCAATCCTATTCCCAGCAGTGTTTTTGACTTCTTCTTCCGTTATCCATACTCACATTGTCTTTTCCCCACTTGTCAACTAGTGAGCTTTTAATCTCATTCCATTCCAAGCAAACACAGCAGTAGTAGTAATAAACAACACTAAGGGAAACATCATGTTGCTCATGCTCATCTGAAATATTACCCTGTTCTTTCACCTCTGACTAAATCAGGCTGCTTTGCATGGTATGTTTAAATAGGAAAACAGAGTGACGTTATTTTCATGTCATTGAAGTTTAAGCACAATGGTACTGGTTAGCAAAAGGAAAAAAACAGTGTCAGTGCTAACATCCCAAATGTACTTAGAGAAACACCCCTGCAGATGGCAACCCTGTGGCTGAACTGCGAAAACCACAAGGTTAAAATATCATTAACTGGTGAGACAACTAGTGAGATTTCTCAGCATTATTCATGAAGTTACAGTCAGGTTCATGTGAGCTAACTGGATTCTCACTAACCCTGCTCACCTGTGGGAAAACCCTGACATGAAAACAAAGCCAAGACTATTTCTAAGCAGGCTGGAATCACTGCTGGCATTGTGCCTCTGCTGTAGGCAAACACGCAGCCTCTAAAAGCACTCGCTCTACTACCCATCAGCTGTGTGTTTGTGAGGATGCTACAGCTCTCACCTCGCCGTCTGTGCCTAGTGCCACAACTCCATGCTGAGCTCTCTAGTAACACTCTTAGGTCTGGAAAGATAACTTATTTGAAATAGATTTTATGAACACCCAGTAATTACATTAGTCTTCATGTTGTTTACTAATAGCAAACCATGAAAGCAATGAGAGAATAATTTGTTTCTAGAGGGGTCAGTGACTAAAGATAGGATTATGCAAGCCGGAGGCTAGCTCAGAAATACTTGCACTGTATGATACGTCCCCTGAAGTTATAGCTGCTGAACAGATTTCAGTACAGTTGTCCTTTCTTAATCTCTTATCAACAATCATTTTCAATAAGGCCATTTAAATAAACAAATATAAAAGTTTATTGCCTAGCAACACTGATTTATAAACTCTCCTGTGGTGACTTGCACTGTCAATTATGATACAACTTCAAGGTGCATTTGCATTTATTACTGAGCAAACGTATCCCAGGCTGTGCTCTATTTTTGTGCCCACAGAATTTTTAACCTCATAACCACCTACTGAGAATCACTCTCTAGAGGCTTGAAGACTCTGCAGATTAAGGCTCTACTGCAGTAAACTGCTTACTTTACTGTCTGTTTACAAGGGACATAGAAGATGGAATAGTTTTGAAAGAAACAGAGGAAAACAACATATATAGCTAGTGAAATTCTGATGTGATTTACTGTGCTGGCTAATGCCTAGTTTTATAATACACTTACAAGCTAGTTGGCACTTCAGTGGAAAATCGCTGACATTACCACAGAATAATATTCCTACCAATACTGATGACAGATCATCATTTCTCATTTAATGAAAATGCTCTAGGAGTATGCTACCGAAGTTCATTTCATCCATTCATCGTTATACAAACAGATCCCACAAAAACAGGCAGGCAATGGTAGTTGAGGGAGAATTTTCAGAATTAAACCGATGTTATTCCACATACCTCCTTGACAAAGATTTTAATGCATGTCTACAAATGGTGGCAAGAACAGTTACTTCAGAAAACCTACACATCCTAATGTACCAAAGAAGAGGGTACAGACAAAAAATTAAAGGGTGTGGACCAGAGTAAAGAAGCATCTTGGCTCAGTTCCAGAGCACCCGAGATATAAAAGAGCTTCCCAAAACATTAGAAATACATATTTCTAGACAGAAATTATTAATCAATATCAACTAACTATATGTCTTTACAGGCTGCAGGCCAGAAGGTATCTGTGCTTTTTCTGAAACATAGAGTTAATCTCTTAACCTAGATGGTTCCAGGCAGGAGAGGCACAAAGCATGGCAGACAGGCCTACTGAAGCCAGCCTACTGAAGCCTGTTTTCCAGCAGCACTGAGCTCTCCTAAAAGGGGGGAAGGGCTCTGTGCCTCCTCTCAGGTTTACTTGCCCTTAGAGAAGCACTTGTGATCTTGTCACGGCTGACCTTACATCAAATTTATTGGGGCAGGAAGGAGAAGCCTGCATCCAAGTCCAACGGCCAGTGTTCCTATGCATTCAGAAGTCCAGAGCTGCTGACACACCAGAGGATAAACAAGGAAACACAGTTTATTTACTTTGGATTACCCTATGTAGAACACCAAAGCCATCAATCTACCTCTTTTTTTTCACTTACAAAAGGAGCCAGCACTAGAACTACAGGGCTGACAAGCTTCTCTTTAGAGCTAGAAAAAATCCCCTAAAAGATCTAATAACGTTTTTTTGTGAGATACAGTTTACATTCACTTGCTGAGAAACAGAACCAGAGATGCCAGGACATTCCTCACACTCTTAATCATCTTCTTAATTAGCATTTATAATTGTCTTAATTCATACTCCATCACACAGTAAGAAATCACATACATCAGTATATTAAAAAAGGTTAATGAAGCAAATACGCAGCATTAATGAGATAAAGAAATTTCCAATGTCTACACAACAGTCTCAACTGTTGTCAGACACCGTATTTTTGGGATGCCACAGGTGCTTTTATCAGGAAATCCCACTTTCTATGTATTTTCCCACTACTGATTTGCTTAATAAAATTTCTTATGAGAACTACATATATCTTGCTTTCTCTTTTAAAGATATTCTGTTCTTTCTAAATTACACAGGAATCAAGTACTACTTGGTTTAAATTGAAATTCGAGTATTTTGATTTATTAAAAGCAAATTATAAACTTAATTGTAAAGTAATAAACCCTATATCCAACTCCACACTGGAGTTAAGAGACCTACATTAATATAAAAACATAAAGTCTGATGAAAAAGAAAGCAAATGTTAACACAGAAAAATATACTTACACCACCAAACAGCTTAGTAGGACTCTGAAGTTTGATCTTGATTTCCCAAGTATGAACAGAAACACTTTAATGATTTTTAAATGTCAGCAAACCCCATTTGTTTAGTTAGTTTCCATTTAAAATTCCGTTTAATTTATCCTGTAGGCACATGTGGTACTTAACAGATTTTAAATCTCACAAAACAAAAAAGGATGTGTTATCAACTGAGCACTTAACAACCTCATGCAGTGCAAACTAGAGCACATTATGAAGAAAACCTTGATAAATCAAGGTCAACACACCCAGACAGCATCAGAGAGGAAGCAGCCAAACACCCGCCCTCTTTATCACACACATTGGAATCAGGGAGGATTATTCTGGGCATTTTACTGGTGTGTGGCACTGTCTCAGGACACAGGAGACAGCCATGAGTCTGGGCCATTAGGGGCTTTACAGAGTAAAACCAAGACCGTGCATCATCCCCATCAGCAGACTGGAAGCCATGGGAATGGTGTTACATCTTATAAATGAGAAAACATCACTGAGAGAGTGAAGGTATCTACTACTTAGGAGCTTTAAATACTACTCGGAGATAACCCAATGCAAACATGCTTGGGGCTGCTCTGTAAGTACTGATGGGGCATCACAGTAGTGACAACAAGATTGTGTAGACATGCCCAAGCTAGCTGAAAACTCAGCAGAGCCTACAAAACCCACACAAGAAGCAGGGCATGTTAGACTAGCTTACAATAAGAACCACCATAGTTACACTAGAAATGGCAAAAGGTGCACATACCTCAAACGCAAGCACTAAAATCCATGAAAATTTAGAGATGGTCTTTTAACCAAGAGAATTGATTTCTATCTCCTTGTCAAAAAAAAAAAAAAAAAAAAAGGAAAAAAAAAAAAAAAAAAATTAAAAAAAAAAAAAAAAAAAAAAAAAAAAAAAAGGAAAAAAAGAAACAGCAATATTAATGACACCCGATTTCCTACAACTTCCTTGACTTGTCAGGACTGATTTTGCTGTCAAAAAAGGTGAGAAGTCTTACTGAAGCTTTTCTCAATTCTGGAGCACTTAGTGACTGTCTTCAATTCTGGACCTTATCCTGCAGCTGTCCTCTGAGTGGGGTGGTTACGATGCCTCTCCTCTCTACTCACCACCAACTTGCCAGAGACTTATAAAAAGCTATTGCATTCGGCTTATCTTTCCCTCTGTCAATTAACTTGAAATCAAACCAATGGCTGAAAAAACAAATAAATTATTTTCAAAAAAATACAGGCAATGAACATAATCAAATAAACTTCACCTTACAGGAAAATCACATTGAAATCTGGAATTGCGTGGCTACACAAGCTGTTGGCAGACTATGCTGAAACGAGTGTTTCTGTCCCCTCTGAAAGCTGCCACCTGGGAAGAGTGAATGAAAACAGAAGAGTTTGGAAGGGATTAACTAGAGTTTCCTCGTCACAACTGATAAAAACCAAAACAAAGAAATCCTGCACCCGGTGAACTCAATGGGAGCTTTGCCACTGACCTTGCAGAAAGCCAAGTCTTCAGCCTGGCAGAACGTCAGCAGAGCTCAGTTTCATCTCTGTGTTGACAGCCCTGCTTGCTGCCTCCCCCAGCCTGAACACAACTTTCAAGCACCAGGACAAAGCCGAGCACGGGCAGCACAGCACCTACAGAAGTTTTGGAATGCTGAGAGCAACTGTATGGTACTGTCCCTGGACATCCAACCAGCCGCCTTTTACATCTGCAAAGGCACAACTCTCTTACGTCCTTGCTACAGCTTATCAAAAACTGAATGTATCAAATATAATTTACTGTATGAAAAAAAAAGAATAAAACCCCAAGGAAAAACAGAGATTAAAAAAATCAGTAAGAACAGAAAGCAAGCCTATCTTCATGCATTAACATCCTGACTTCATATCATTTCCGATTCTAAAATCAGTCAGAGGTCAAGGAAATCTGAGGACGCAAGATAAAGTTGGAGCTACCACACCACAACCTCTTTGGTCACCTCCTCTGAAATAGGAAGGTCAGTGGCATAGTGATAATTGGTGAAATTACCAGCATACAGAGAGCACTCCCTGAGCCAGGGCCTAACACTTGACACATGCTGGCACCATTCTTCCCAAAGAGAGATAAGGGACACTCAACCGCTAGATGTTTATTGGACTTTCCTGGCCAGGCAAATCCTGGATGCAGCTTACACGGCAAGGTTCCTCCAAACGCTTCTCTTCCGCTGAGCCCAATGCTAACTGCACCCAAACCAAACAGCAAGGCAGGAAAAACACAGAGTGAAATCTATCACAACAAAAGTGAAAGGGACTTACTTTCCTACCTGAGTCAGGGGGTTTTCACACTGAATACCGAAGCACAGATGGTGAAAAGGGAGCTGAAAGATTTAAAGACAGCATTTCAAGTTTCCAAAAGTCATAGATGGTCCCTCAACAAATAATAGAGTTCCAGTATTTCTGACAGATTCTCCAGAAAAAAATGCCGCCTTTTATTTTGGAACTAAACCAAAAATAACATGCATATTTTTCCCCACTTCCTGAAGCAAAAGTAATAACCTCCAATATAAGATTTTGTTTATGATGTTGTTTGAGTGCCATGCTTGAAATAGAGGCCATAGCAAAGGTGTGCATAAAAGCATTTTTGCTTCTTGCACCCTCTTTTATAGTACAATTTGCAGCAAAAAAAAAATTACTGGTTTATACAAATAAAATAGATTCACATAGCAGTAGGGGTTGGAAGGGACATCTGGAGATCATTTAGTCCAACCCCCCTGCTAGAGCAGGATCACTTAGAGCAGGTCGTGCAGGATCCCATCCAGGCGGGTTTTGAGAATCTCCAGAGAAGGAGACTCCACAACCTCTCTGGGCAGCCTCTTCCAGTGCTCGGTCACCCTCAGAGTAAAGAGGTTTTTCCTCATGTTCCAACAGAACTTCCTCTGTTCCAGTTTGTGCCTGTTGCCCCTTGTTCTGTCACTCTGGGCACCACTGAAAAGAGTCTGGCCCCATTCTCTTGACATCCATCCTTTAGATACTTGTAAGCATTGATGAGATCCCCTCTCAGGCTTCTCTTCTCCAGGCTAAACAGACCCGGCTTGTATGAGCCTTTCCTCATAAAAGTGATGCCCCCGTCCCTTAATCATCTTTGTAGCCCTCCATTGGACTCTCTCCAGTAGTTCTCTGTCTTTCTTGAACTGGGGAGCCCAGAACTGGACACAGAACTCCAGATGTGGCCTCACCGGGGCAGAGTAGACGGGGAGGATGACCTCCCTCAACCTGCTGGCCACGCTCTTTGTAATACATCCCAGAATACCATTGACCTTCTTGGCCACACGGGCACAGTGCTGGCTTACGGAGAGCTTATTGTCCACCAGGACTCCCAGGTCCTTCTCTATAGCGCTGCTTCCCAGTAGGTCAACCCCTAACCTGCACTGGTGCTTGGGGTTAATCCTCTCTAGGCGCAGGACCCTAGACTTGCCCATATTGAATTTAATTTGGTTCCTCTTTGCCCAACTCTCCAGCTTGTCCAGATCTCTCTGAATGGCAGCACAGCCTTCTGGTGTGTTGGCCACTCCTCCCAGTTTTGTATCATCAGTGAATTTGCTGAGGGTACTCTCTGTCCCCTTGTCCAGGTCGTTGATGAATACGTTGAATAAGACTGGACCAAGTGCTGACCCTTGGGGCACACCACTAGATTGTAGGCCTCCAACTAGACTCTGTGCCACTTATCGCAACCCTCTGAGCTCTGCCATTCAGCCAGTTTTCAACCCACCTCACTGTCTACTCATCCAACCCACACTTCCTAAGCATACTTTTTCCCCCACTATATTCTACCTTCAAAAGCTAGACTTCTCACGAGGTCAGGTTAGTTAATCACCATGTCATTACAAGAGCTCTGTTCCAAGATTTTGGCATCCCTCTTTATCTTACTACAACAGACCATGTAAAATCTTACACTCAGCGGGTTATCACAGGCTCATGACATATCCCAAAACAGCACTGCTGTCTGGGTCATACATTGACAGAACTAAACAAAAGCAGTGGTAGCTTTCATTACTCAAACCTAAATTTTGTTTTCCCTTTCTTACCAACACCAAAAAAGAAAACTTGCTCCTCAGCAGGCTACCCGGTTAACTCAGGTGTGCCAGAGTACATGTGCCTAATCGTACGCATGTCTGCCTGCAACAAATCATTAACCCAGCCCTGGAGCAGGAAGGTAGGCAGCAACCAGCCTTAGCCCCACAGACCATTGATCAGCCTGAGCTGCTGAATGAATGCTGAACCCAATGGCAAAGCAGGGACTAAAACAAACCAGACTGGGGTGGAGGAGTCAGGAGGAATTTTGACTAACACTGGCACTAGGACTGCAAGGCTTCTTCCCGCAGGCCACCACGCACCACTGAACCTTGTGTCCCAAGTCTAATTCTGGCCCTGAAGAAATGACAGTGATGCCATTCAAGTTACTCCCACGAGGTCTCCCAGCCTGTGCCCTTCAGGAAGAATGTTGCTGAATGAGCATGGGATACTCACACCGGTGTTGGAAAGGTGTGATGTTTTGTTGCACTCTCAGGGAAACAAAAGCATCCCACACTGGTGGCTGCTGTACACTGTAATTGAGAAAAGCGCAGGCATGCTTCTCATCTTCGCAGGACATATAGCATGTAAATAATGTTTTTCACTTACCCAAATGATACCATGCATATATATTTGATGTAGTAAGAATGTTACCATGCTAAATGCCATTGTTTCTGCTTCTGAGTCAGGAGTAACGTATGAGAAGTAGGATTAAATACTACAAAAAATTACATTTGTTATTTAGATTCAGCTACTTCTATGCAGAATTGCTTTCTCTTCCATGCAACTTCTGATACAATACTCCTCTATGGTACTTTGAATAAAGAAATCATTGGAGACATCTGCTGACACAGGCACGAGCAAAGCAAGCTGATTACTCCTTGTTGCTCTATGGAAGGATGTCACCAAATGCTGCTGGCAAAGCAAGGATGCTCCCAGCCCAGACTGCAGCCACCCCAGGCCTCCTGGCAGGCTCCTCCTGGCAGGCTAAGTTCACCCTCCNGCTCCCAGCCCAGACTGCAGCCACTCCAGGCCTCCTGGCAGTCTAAGTTCACCCTCGCAGCATCAGGGAACAGGATCAGCCAGCAAAGGATGGATGTGTTCAGGAAACTGCTAGACCAAACCTTTTTTCTCCCACCCTGATTGAGTAGGCTATTATATACCAAAAATATTACCATGCAGTAACGGAAGACATGAGATCCGTAACCACCTGTGTGTCATCACTGCCCACATTCAGAGCTAGGGAAAGAGACACTGGAGGCATTCACGTACCATGGAGTCATTTGTTGACTATACTGTTGATATCAAATCCTTTCACAAGAGGATGCGCTGGTTTTGACAGAGCAGTTGGTCTGCTAGGTCCATAAGCACCGTAAGAGAGTACAGTGAAGCTTTCGCCTGGCCTGTGAGTGTCAAAAAACTGTTCCTTGCTATCAAACATCATGTATCCATGGCGCTTTTAAAGCAGCAGCAAATAAATGTCTGGGAGCAGATGCCTTCTAACATAAAGTCCACCCTGAGTGAATCAAACACATACATGCACGCTTGCACATACACACGGAGATTAGCCAAAATACTATTTGCAAGCAGTCCCATTTCTCTGTCAATATCCAAAGACTTATTAATGCATCAACCTTATTCCAATTATCCTGACCACATTGCTGTTAAAAGCAAGCTCTGCTTTATCACAGATGTCCTTGACCACAGGATTAAGTCCAGAGAGATAGAGTAGGAAGAGAAGAGTGAGAATTTCATTTCACCACTGCTTCCTCTCTCAAAGTAAATAATGAATTAAAAGTTTAATCTTTCACTGAATACTTGGCATGTTGATAGTCTTGGCAAATGACAACTAAATTAAACATATATGAACGGTGTCACATAACAAGTCTAACCACTTATTTTTAAACTTGAAGAGTCTGAACAATTGAAAATATCTGGGCTGGGCTTACAAAGTAATTCCACACACCCTTTTCACGCACTCAGTCTGCACAACTGGTAGTAGTAGATGGCACTGAAAGGAGAGAAGAAACCTCTAACAGAAAGACAAAAAAGGAAAAACTTCCTATACTCAGGATATTAATGAGAAAGTAGCACGTAGCATACTATCGTTTTTCATTTCTGCTGCGGAAAAGGATGGGACAGGCTTGGGATGGGGACTATAAAATCTGTGTATGATATATGATATTAATATTAAAGAATCAGTGCTAGCATGAAAAAAACACTTCATAAAAATAAAATAGCCTAATCTTAACCACACTTATCAGTCTCTTCCTTGAATCAGCAAACTTATACCCATAAGGAAGTGGTCTCAAGTAGACAAGCAGTGTGCTTTTGCGTTTTAATTATGTATATATATACAAAAAGAGAATTTCTGGCAATCCTTAAACATCTTCACTGTTGAAAGAAGAAACAAGTAATGGTAACAGAAATCTTATTCTAGCTTCATTTGTTATTATTTAACAAGTAACTTCTATAGCTAATTAATTCTACCACTTTGCAGTTTCTACTTTAGCCAGTCTGAAGAAAAGCCACAGATATATGTAGCCCAAACGCGGTTACCTATTTCCAAGTATCTTCCTAGATATTTTCTTGATATAAATTGGGGGGGGCAGAGCGGACAAGTATTTAAAGGACACATATACAGGCCTGCACACCTCTCAAGAAAGGCGAATCTCCTCCTGTGCCCGACTGACAGCAGCCAGCTGGGTTCGTGCCCGTCCCACAGGAGAGGCGTGGGCAGCGCAGGGGCTGGGTGCAGCCATTTCTTCCCACCGCCCCTGCCTCCTCACTCGTCTTCCTCCTCACCCGTCTCCTCAGCAGTCCCTTCAGGGAACTACCAGCTCAGCCATGGTCCCTCCTGCAGCGCTGGCCCCACTGCTCCCTTGTCTCAGCTTTTTCTGCCCTTTCTTACCCAGGCTTTCCCCGAGGCGCCCGCCCGTGGCTGAGGGGCTCGGCTGTGCCCTGCGGTGGGGCCCTTGGAGCCGGCTGGAACCGGCTGTGTCCGGCACCGCTCCGCGCAGGGGCCGCCCTGCAGGCCCACCCCAACACCTCACCAGTTATGCACAGTACAGTAAATAATTAGCACCACTGGCTAAAATGAATAAGCAGAGAAGAAGTTTCACTTTCCGTTTGGCTTCTTCAGTCAAGGAAAGTTGCCCGGGAACCTGCAGCTCAGGCTTAAGTAGAAGCTGTGGGACAGCAAGGTCCCACTGGTTTCTCCGCTGCAGGCAGGTCCCTCCATAACCCAGGCAGATCCCTCCACCTCTTCCAGATCATTCAGTTTCCCCTCTGGCAACAGTCATAGCACAGCGCAGTGCTCAGACACTGTGGAAGTGGAGGAGAGCTAAAAGAGATGAAGAGAGGCACAAGGTTTTGTGATGATGTGCCCAGTGAGCTACCGACCGGCCCATCTGCAGCACCCGGGCTGCCTGAGACCCACCGGTGGTTCACGTGCCCGGCGGTGTGCAAGAAGCCTTGTGCGAGACAATACGGCCTCTGGCTACAGAAGAACGCAAACCAACAGGGGCAGCTGAAGCCAGCGTCAGCGGATCCCACTAAAACCCAGGTTCATGCTGAGCCCAAGAAGGCTACGCAGTAAAAGCAATGCAAAACTCTTAGGGCCAGTTCATCTCTCCCCGAGACACCCAGTTCACCTTCACTCCACGTCCATCGTGGTATGTGCTTTATGAAATTACACAAGAAAACTATGAAGGCCAATGAGAAGCTTCACCTGCGGCGCAGAGATGTCAGAATTCCTCTTTCTAAAGCCACCACTGTGGGATCACGCACTGCCTCAGGATTTTGGCAAGAAGACTTCAGTCTTGTGTCCTGCAGCTTTGGCTGGCGGTACACCTACAGAGGCACTATCAACGCAGTATCTCCAATTATTTCAAAAAATCAAAGCTACATTTTATTTTTGCCCTTGTTTTGTCCCCCACTCCTTCAAATCTATCACGTTAGCGATACAGAAATGTGTTGCTCCTAAGTGATCAGTTATGAATACTTTTAGACAAACTTCTATCAAACTTTGAAAGGCTACCGTTCAAACAAGTTAGACCCCTTCTTTAATTAAAATGAACTTACAAAACTTTTGTGAATACAGAGATAAACCACTGAAGCATCCAGTAAAATCAAATATATAAAGAGGTAAGTGTATAAACAGCAGTTTCTTAAAACCAAGTCAGGGAACTCTACTTCCATGCCACAAGCTGAAGCAAGGCAACTGCAGCTTCCTCTGACAGTAACACAGCACGGGGATGCAGCAACACATCTGGACAGCGGTAGACAGGCTCCGCATGCTGTCCAAACTACGAAACCCCATCCTCGCATTTTTAATTACCTTGTCACTGAATATGTGCCAGTAAACCAAGGACTGCAAGCATTAAAATACTAACTTCTCACATGGGTTAAGTCGGCAGCAATGGTCTTAAAACCAAAAAGCCTAATTCTGATATTCCTACTAAACTCAGGATCTTCAAAAACATGACACTGTTTAAAAAAACCCCAAACAACTAATGACATAGAGGTGCCTGTCACTGTTAGTAAGGCACCCCAGCTCCCGCAGACGTCCTTCTGCTCACACCCTGGCAGCCTGTCCCTTAGCTCAAAGAGAGCTACAGTGGCTCGCACACAGCTTTCTGAGGTGGAGAGAGCTTCCTCATCGTTCGCTGTGGCCACCCGTTGGTAAAATGAGCGTGTAAAACCTCATCGAGGAGTACGTAGCTATTGAAATGATTCACATTTATAGCCTTGCTTCTGTTTTCAGAGCTTTAAAGCCTGTTAACGCTTCTCTTGGGAGGGGAGGAGGGGAAGGTATTTATTCATACTGCTACTGAACGCTTGTCTCTGGATGCAGGTAAGTATTTTTAAGGTCAGGTGCTTGACCGCGCTTTGAGGCGAGCACAGACACGGGACCAGCCCCGGCACCGCCCGGGGGAGCTCTGGCACCGGCGGGCCCGGGAGCGGCGGGGCCTCCCTCGGCCGCGCTGAGGAAAGGCGGCTGCAGCGGGCTGGCAGGGGCTCCTGCCCCGCGCTGTGGCGGCGTCTCGGAGGGGAGGCTGCAACTCCTGTTCTTTTAAACACTATTTTTAGCTACTGTGCTCTTATTGTTCACGATGAAAAACAAAGGCAAGAGCCAGAAGAGAAATCCCCTTTCCTTTGGCAAAACTGTGCTAATTACACCATCATTAGGGAAGAACTTACTCGAATCACAAAAGGCAATCAGGCATCTCGGCTAACTGTATTGGCTGGGGGCGGGGGGG
>VXBL01001423.1:40901-65631 GCA_013400195.1 Aramus guarauna | reverse complement strand
GGGGGGGGACAACAACAACAGTCTGGCTGATTTTGTAACAATCCTTACAGAAGGAAAATTGATAAATGTTTAATTCCCTCGGTATGTGAATCAGCGTAGGCCATTACATTAATGGCATAGCCCTACCTTAACCACTGAAATGATCTGCTCCTGCAATCTCTTTAACGTACACATCCTGTTACCAAACTTTATTTCTGAGAAAAATGTCTGTGTGTCAAACTAACAGTCAAATTGAGAGCTTTCATTTTTTTCATATTAAAAAAAAATCATAAGAAATTTATTAAAGGAAACTACGCACAAGGCATGGACATTTTAAACTGTTTCCAGTGGTCATAACACCAACAAAACTAAAAATGGATGTAATTAAAAATGTAAGTGAATATATACGAAACATATTTATGGAATTTAGAGAATGGAAAATCAGTTGTTTATTTCTTATGATCACTTCCTGATTGTACACCAAACCCAAGACAGAAAAACAGCAATGTTAGCCTTCTAAAATCTAGTAGCCTGGGACAGAACAGTAGTACACAAATCTCGTCTTTGGGATGGAAGGCATCAAGAGAAAAAGAAAGCCTATGAAAACTGTATTTGTACAAACTGGAAAAAGAGGAAGAATTAACTTGCAGAAACAAAGGCAATAAAAATTAAAGACGCAGACAGAAAGATAAGGACGGGACAGACATATGGCCTGCCAGATCGATCCTCTCTTGTCAACTGCTGGTAAGGTATGCTTAAAAAGATCAGCGGAGTGCTACAAAGCTGAAAAATGGATAAAAGGATGAAAAAGCCTAAATCCACCTGGGAAACAAGGAAGAGGAAATACATCCCTTCTTCTGAAAACGTTAACTATTTTACATTATATATTACTACTGAACCACTGACTCATCACACTTCTATTAATTACCTGTGTCCTAATAAGGAGTACCATTTTACCTTTTTAGCAAAATCTATAGCCATTAATAACAGATAGGCAAACTATCCCTTTTTCCAAGGTGGAAATTGAGAAAAAGAGTGAGGAGCAACGTGCCCCCTCCCTGCAAAAAACAACAGCTCGGCTGCCGGAAGAATTTGATGCATGAACCACCAGGTTTTGCTGCTTTGCCAACACAAGGGGATTAAGAGTTGGGTTTTTCTGAACCTAACCTCCTGCAAATATTTTCATTAGCTAATAGTAAGAACTACTGTCATTCTGCAACTTGGCCCTCAGATTAAAACAACTCACTTTTATGTTTTTAATTATTTTTTAAGAATGGAAGCGACACTCTATATAGACTTAACCAAGGGCCATTTAAAGTGCCATGCTTTCCAGCTGAAAAGAGTCTGCAGAGAAACCTAGTACTGCCAGATACCCAGTGTATCTGTTCTTTTTTTCAGTAATCTGCTGAAAGCTAATCTTCAGTATCACAAGCAAGCCATTGTGCGCAAAAAAAAAACCCACTGTCTCTACTCTTGTTGCATATACAGTAACTATTCTACAGTACCCCATCTGAAGCGAGAAAGAAAAGCGGAAGCAGTTTTTAACAGTCAATATAATGGGATTATGCCTCTTGGGCCATATCCATTTCATGTTGTTGAGAATAAGAAATTGATGAACTCAAAAAAGACTCTTGAAGTATATTTGACTTCCTGACTGTTTATTAGTATTTGTGTGGAAAGTGCTCACTGACAGAAAAAAGGCTTAATATTGCATCAGTCATTCTACAGTTAGATCCAGATCCTGAAGCAGTGGTTGGTTGTTTTTCCTCACATCAGCTTACACACCTCTGGTTTAATTCTTGACTAGAGATCCTGAAATCATTCTCTGTTCTGTTCTAGATAGTGGAACATCCTGGCAGTGCCAGTGGTTGAACTGAAGTAAACCAGCATCATAATTCATAATTTCTCATCATCTCTCCATCTGATGCCAACTACTATCACAGAAAACTAACAGAATACTCAAGTTTGAACATGAGCTTCAAAGGAGAGGAAAAAACCCATGTACATTAATACTTTCTGCACTTAGGGATACCCTAAACCAAACTGCTCTTTCCCACTCTACTGTTAGATCCTGCATGTAACAAAACTTTAAAAATCGTACTAGCAGAGGAGCTGAAAGATGAGCTGACTCATAGAAAAGATCTGACATCTGTCCAAAGTTAGAAATAATGTTCTCACCAGCTGCAGCAGCAGTGCAGATCAGTTTTTGATACACTCAAATGCAAAATTAATTTAGTCTGAGTCAGATCCACAGCTTGAAATCTGAAGAACTCTGTTGGCATGTTTCGGTATTAGTTCAAAAAGGCAGCGATTTTTTTTAATAGTAACAGTCAGACTTCTTTTAGCTATTGGATTGCAAATTCACCAAGAAAGCATATAGCAGGTGAAGAACATGCAAGTCCCCCAAGAACAACATATGCTAATAGGAGGATTCCCAGATCACAATGAGATAATGGATGAGCTATTACTGAGAGCCAAAAAGGAATCCCATTGAAGTGTTTTTAATATATTTTGTATCATTACAATAAATTTATTCTAGAAAAGATACTCTGCTATAGACAGAACAACCTTGATCCTATTAGTCTGAATTAATCCCCAGAAGTGAGCTCCACATTCCTTCTCATTACTAGCCTGGTCTCAGACTAAATACAAAACACTACCACTTCAAAAATGCTCCTGAAGTTTGTGTCTCTAAATAAAGTTTATAGTCCCCAGCTGTCATAATATCCAAGATACTGTACTACTTCTGTATTTTATGCCAAAAATTTGACATTAAGACAATGTCATACATTACTAAACAGCTGTCACACAAGACAAAACACATGTATTTTGTTTTCTCAAACTGAAAAAAAATTGCCTAAAAAAGGTAATGAAATGGTATTTGTTTATAGTCTCATAAGTTTCAACATCAAAAAATAAAATCCCTAACTTTTCACAGCAGTGTCACCAAGAGACACTGGACAAAAATTATCCTCTGTTTTGTGGTAGTGGACGGTATCCTGTGCTAACAATCTGTGGGCTTTTACCTCTTGTCAAATCAAGACTGGCAAATGTCACCTTCTGTAAAGTCTCTGCTTTCAACTACCCTTTCCAGTCAAATGCAAATCCTGCGTACTTTGAGGATCTAAGATGTACAAAGCACATGAGTTATTATTAGAAGCAGCAGCTGGCTTTTGAACACCTCCCTCCCTGTGTGCCCTCACCACTGTATTTAGCATAAACCTACAAGTCAACATCTGTACCTGCCTGCCTGACTGCTAAGGGGACTCGCACAATAAGCAATACGACTCTGAAAGCTGAAAATCACAACTGAATTGTGGGTGAGAAAGTAGGACAGACTTCCTTCTCTTATTATATCAGGTATATTCCTGTATGTGTTTCTTCAAATAAAAAAGCCCCCTTTCTTTTCTAAAATGACCCATATGAGGTCATATATTTACGCCACTCTCTCTACAATGGTATTTTTATTTCCAGGTAGATACAGTACACCATGTGATCTACCTGGGGAGAGTTTTGCCAGAAATCACTCCAAACAGCAGTTTAATTCGAACTGCTGCAGTATCACACGTCCTTCATTCATCCTCCCAGGACAATGAAAGAGAAAACACTTCCTTGGTGGAACCAGAGCCCTGCTTTGCTTTTCTTGATCTTGGATTTATATTCGTAGCTGATCATCAGTGAATCTTTGGTAGCTAAATCACAACAGCTCCTCTGTCTGCAGTCAGCAAGGATATGAAAGGGAAATGATCCCCCATTAAAAAAAAAAAGGGCGGGGGGGAAGAGTAAGGGGAAAAAAAGAGTAAGGGGGAAAAAAAAGAAAGGAAAAAAAAAGAAAAAAGGAATCTTCTCGCAGAGCCAAACCTCAGTTTACACAGCATGAAGCAATCTCTCCGCAAGCTTGCTTCTCTTCTGGGCAGGTTTCATGGGATCGCGATGCCACAGAAATGCACAGAATCTGCCTTGTTTATGCCCTGTTCCTTTCGAAGCCTGTTCACACCCTCCCCTCTGAAGTGGGTTTATACGTGGCAACACCTGTGTTATCTTAGAAACACTTTGGCCAAGAATAATCCTGCGCACAGGAGCAGACTCTTTTTACGCCTGCCCGCCGAGCGCAGAGGGGTATGGAGCCTGGCCGAGTGAGTGGTCTGGGGTCAGCAGCCACAGGTTCTCCTGCACAGCACGGGAGTCAAAGCCGTAACGTGGCAGGGTCTGACACGTCAGAAAACTCAGCTCAGCAAAAAAAGAGGGATGGAGGCTTGAGAGGTGGGTGTAGCCGGCAGGAGAAACACGATGGATAAGGCAGACTTGGAAGGGTATGAAATGCGCTGTGGGGAGCAAGGGAGGAGGAGAAATGCTACATCATACTGGACCTGTGTTAAAACACGCAGTGAAACGGGTACACCACTGAAACGCCTTTAAGGAGGGAACATCTGCAGAGGCTCCCATACCAACCAGAGGCTTACAACACCTTTTAATGAGCATTTCTTAATCCCCTTCCTCCTCACCAAGGCCCGTCAGGCCTCCTTGCTCTTTGTCCTACACTGGATACCTGAACAGAACTCAAACAACTGAGAAGTGGCATAAAACCTCCAGTTTTTTACTTCAGTCTTCAACACCTCCATTCACACGAGTTAAAAAACCATGAGGATTTTGTCTGAATGCTTAAACCGCATTTCCCAACAGTTGATCTGTTAGAAAAATCCACTGTGATTTCCAACAGCAAAAAACATCACCTTTGCTCACCTGTTACAGATGCCTACTGCATGGTCAGGCTCTAGGCCAATACTGTCATGAAAGGAATAAATAAACCTGAAGACATGCAGTGTAGTAGACTGTCCTTCTTTTCTAATGGCAGTGACAGACTGGAATGAATTTTGCTCCTTATTGTTGTCTTTTAATTTAGCCTTGCAGTCCTAGAACTGTTTAACAAAACTGCATCATTTGCGCCCCATCCACAACCAGCAAGACACAAAGCAGGCACAGGAACGGGTTCTCTGTGCAGGACCTGGGTTCACACAGTTAGGCCATCTGCTGTTGTGCCTGTTTGCAGAATTTACCTGTCCTAGGGACACGAACCAGCTCCATTTCTGGGTCTAGCCCTTGTGTAGCAATGTATATATGTTTTACAAAAATATATTAGGTTGCAGGCTAAGGGAAAATACCTCCCGCTGCAAACTCAATGCAAAGGGTTTGCTGAAAAAAGTGATTGGTACATACAACGCCTAGATGCACAAATAAAGCTTTCCAAGGGGCTGCTCTAACTTGTACCTGAGGTATTTTAGCTTCTGCAGCAGCTCGGGAACTAGAATAAGGATAAAGGAGGCATCAAACCAGACATTCACCATGATTCCTCTGCTGCTTCTCTCCCAGAAGATGCAGTACTGAAGCAGCCCTTGGGTTGTTACATGAAAATCCACAGAGACACTTTACTTCAGTCAGACACTTCCAAGGAGTCTGTTTAACCACAAAGGATATAAAATTTGACCAAATATGGATGCATATACCTGGGTAAACATTTTAATCCCAAGTGCTGTTTAAGCTCATGCCTACGTGATCTTAACAGGTCTGTTCTGCAGACTCCTTAACTGACCTCACTGCTTCTTGTACACAACCGAACCTCAGCGTTGAAGACCAAAGCCTCAGAGTGAAGACCCAGACCTTCCAGATTAGCTCCCACAATCCCCAAAGATATGTTTAATTATGATAAATTATAAACATTTTCTCTGCATTAATAGTGCTTTTTTAAATGACTATGTAATTTGTATTAAAATGGTGTATTAAAGATTCACATCACTTAAAAAACAGTGACTACCGTCTCTCAAATCACTAATTTAGACTGAAATACTCCTGATTTACACCAATATAAATGAGGAGACAGTGAAGCCTGTGGTTTACTTCTTCCCTATACATGCAATGGACAGCACTCTACCTTAAAATTACATGGCGGTGATCTGGAGCTTTATCACCCATGATGTTAGTATCACACATCATGCATGAAATTAGGAAGCACTAGAAGATGATGCACACTGGTACAAACAACATGAAGTTAATTTGGCTAAGTAGGAGTTCTCTGATCCTGAATATCTAGTCCTGTTTATAAAGAAAACATAATTTTTCAAGAAGCATTAAGGTACACTGGAGACATGCTGACTTCAGGAAAACTGCACAGAATCAAATTAAATACTGTAATATAAACAGTCTCATGTGCAAAGGCCATGCAGTATATTCTTGTATTTAGACCTCCTATCAAATACTGGAAGTGAAAAAAAAATAAAAAATCCAGACACTACCCAAAAGCTTCAAAACTAACATGCCAGGTATAAGACAGGAGATACTCATTGCTGCACTGATTTGTATTTTAATAACTGCAGGATTTTACAGACAGCCATGCAAAGGCAGATTTTTGGTTTGGCATAAAGCATGGAAGTGTATAGGTAAGAAAACTGCATGGAACTGTCATTTAGAAAAATACTGCAAGACGAAAAGTATACAGAGCAAACCAGTTAACCTGTATAACTACACAGAAACAGCCCTGCTGCTCTCTGAGTGTTAGTGTCACCCTGAAGAATCTTCATTGCTAGTGACGGAGGCTCACTGTAAACTGCTGTATGGGGGAAACACTCATTTATTTTAAAAAAGTATGACATTATATTAAAAAAAAAAAAAAAACACACAACCAAAAAACCAAATCCCAAACACCAGACTTGTAGCTGCTCTTGGCCTGGTGATCACAAACACTGCCTAACTCTCTCCCTTCTCCATCCCACCTGCTACACGACAGACAGCGGTCTCATCCAGCGCATCAGCTATGGGGCAGAACCTTTTGAATCCCCACTAGAATGGGGTGTACTGTCTGGACAGTTTACACCAAGCTACTCTGATTTTCCATTAACACTGAATTACAGTTATGTGTACAAAGACGGAGAAGCAACTCCTCACTGAAAGGCAACTGAAGAATCACACTCCTTAATTTCCCCATAAAAAAGCTAGTAGAGGGTAACTTTTTTTCTGCCTCTCCCAAAATAAAACCACCGCAATGCATGTACGTGGAACTGATCAACACTATATGGTCTTCACACATATGGAGTTATCTACCATGTTAATTAAACCTTGATGTTATGTGTGTATACACGTACACACACAAAAACCAAGCAATATCTCTGCCTTTTTTTTGACCAGTTATATGAACTCAACATTTTTCCATACTTAGGCTTATATAAATAGCCACTGCACAATCCAAAAGTGGTTATACTTTTTTTCCTTGGTCTTCTGTACTCCCCGAGAAACCCACCGACTTCAACTTGTTCCCTCCCACATAGACGCTTAATTCTTCAGGGAAAAGGAGGGAAGATATAGTCTAGTTGCCAGGCTGTTTAGCAGAAAATGATTCGCAAAGGAAAACAGTTGTTTGAAAGTTTCTTCATCCTCTCGAGAACAGCAAAGTCTTGAGCTGGAGATCCAGCTTGTGTATCGCTCTCTGACATAGCTGAGAGGCTTGCCTCTGAAGGAGGCTTCTCCCAGAATCATCTCTACAACCTGCAGAGCCTTTCCCGACATCCTAACGAAAACCTCGCCGCCAGCCCCAAATCCTTAACTTTCTGACCTTCAGTCAGCTCCTGGCACTGGCGTGGAAATACCAGAGGAGGACAGATGAACAGGATACAGCACCTTGATACATTCAGTCACTGCTACGTGAGTGTGCAGACACGAGTTTGGAGAAGGTTCATTGGGTTTTTTTGGCTCTGTTTGGTTTGTTTTTAAATTACAGCCAGTCTGAGAACACCACAAACTCACTTTGTTGAGTATAATCCTGCCAATGACAAGGCTGTCATTGGTGTGGTCATGCAAGTCAGCTGGAAGGTTTTTTTCCCCCTCAACAAGAAAGCTTTTGACCCTGATTAACAAAGAAATCAGAAAAGCTTTTGGTGTATACTAGGGCCAAGGTATGCAGGTACCATTTTTCTATCTGTATCAGTTTTGTACCTGCTTATATTAGAAAGGTGAATCACTGTCAGCACATTGATAAGGTAAAAAAAAAAAAAAGACATCTCCTTTAACATGAGGAAGGGGTTACTTGTAAATGCACACACTTAGATAATCATTGGCATAAGGAATAAAGAAATGTATCATGTTTCAATGTAAAGTAAAGCCAGATACTCCTCATCGTAGCTGAGTCTATAGTATTGCGGTGGGCACAGGCGTGCTGTAGTTGGGGGGCATGAAAGAGCAGACTGCGGTGAGCTACACTAAACGTTTGGATAGATTTCAACCGCATTATTACCAAGAGACTTACATAAATTAAAGTTTTGTCTCTCAAATAAATAGCACTTTCCTGACAGCTGGTTTATTTTTTTTCACCGCTGATGTTTGTTTATTCGGATTCTCCTGCTTGGCTACCACGTAACATACATCACTTATTAGTCATCATTATTCAGTCACGATTTAGGTTCTCATCCAGTCATGATCTGAGCTATTTCTGACTGCAGTCCATGATTGATACCTATTAAAGGTGGAAACAGAACGTAACCCTGGGATTATTAATGATGCCCTTATAATGTTATTTGCTTTTCCACAGGTCTTTTAGCGGTTTTTACTTAACTCTGTAACTAAAATACTGCCAGAAATCTCCTCGCACTTGCAGTCATTTACCAATTTCATGCCTTAACAAAAAATGCCCCACAATGATAATTTATAGATGCAGCCTGTGCTTTCAATGAAAACAAGTTGCCAATCATTCCACAAATACAAATCCTTGCTGCTCCATGCCTTCCTCTGAGTCACGAGTAAAGAGCAACTAGATGCTAGAAACTCTGAATAACCCACACACCCACGCCCCATGCGTCTGAAGAAGATCATTTCCCAGCAGACATTTGTGGACTCGTTACTAACGATCCAGCTGCTAATTTAGCATCTGCTCTTCTTCTCAGGTTAAAAAAAGGTCCCTCCCTACCCCACAACCCCGCTCTGAATGGGTCGTACTCACGCACGGCTTTGCTTCTTTAAAATACACTGGTATATTTAGCAACAGTAAGCGACTTTACACGATAAGGAGGAGGCATGGTTCAGATTAAGTAGGTAAATAAAACTCAGTCAAATTAATCAAAAGCAGGCTTCATGAAACAAAAGTCTTTTTGATTTGGTCATTTCAGGAGAGATTTGGAAAAGGAAAAAAAAAGTTTTATACATTAAAACTTAATCTAGAAAAAAATATATCCTTTTTCGCCTCCCCTTTCTCTAAAAGGAAACTTGCTGCAGTTTATTGAAACTAGAATTTCTTAACTATGAAACCTGCAAGATATGCCACGTATTTTTGCTGTATTAAGTGAAAAAAATCTTGTATTTTCACAAGGGTATTTTTTTAAAAACTGGATTCAGACTTTAACACATTGCTTTCAGCTTTGCTGGAAAATGAAACTGCCACCAGCGAAGAAAAGTTCTGAACTTTGATTCAAGACTGAGTCAGTTTTGTAAATGAAAAGGTCTCTGCTCTTTGTATATTACATTTAATTTCAGTACTAAAATGGAACTTCATGACTTATATAATGGTATCGTAAGTTACTCAACATTCACTTGTTTTGATTATTAAGAAGTTTTGAGATGGGGTGAAAATAGTAATGTCCTAAAGTACTAAACCAATATAACTCCATCTACTGAATATGTACGTACAAATCGAGCCATTTTGTGACAAAAACAATTTAATGCAATGAAGTATTAAATGGTATTGAAAAAGGTAAACACTTTTCACTGTAAAAACCCCTGCGTTATCACCCAGTTCTCTCATTTAAGTGTTCATTGAAATACTGTTCTATTAGAATGCATTTCCGTATGCAAACTGTAATAAAGACAGCGCATTATGAATTACAGACTGATTTAAGCACAGAGACATACTCAGACATAATAAATGAATTTATGCCAATATTTAGATCTGTAACCAGAGGTCATATGGCTTGTTATCAAATTTATGTAATTACAAAGGTGTGTATCATAATACACTCATATTGTCTAAGCTTGAAAAGAGCTGGAATCAGACTAAGTGAGAAAAAAAAAAATTCTATTCTTATCTAAATCCTACCTATAAGCCTAAACTAAGGTTTTTTTAATGTTTCTTCTAACGCGTTGGTTGTAAAATTTACATCTACATTTATTTATATAAAACTTCATGATTACTACTATACCAACACAAGTTAACTTGTTATTTCATCAACATATTTTTTCCCCTCTCTTTTCTGCAGCACAGGAACCCCCAGTGAGAGAAGACAGCAGACAGAACTGAAAGGTGTCACAGAAAAAAAAGAAAAAAAAAAAAAGACAAGCAGCTTGAGGAAAGCGATTTACATAGCTGTGCACTTCTAAAGCTTCCCTTTATTATATGCCCAGCTGTGTCTTTACACGCACTCCCTGGATCTGCTGAGTTCGGGACTTTCTGGGCCAGTGTCAGCAGTAAGGACACCATCTGAGGCATCAAAGCCGTGTTGAAGCCCACCTGGGGAGTCACAGCTCTGCCAAGAACGACGGGCGTGCGGACGAGACCTGGAAGGACCAAAGAGCACGAGACCGAGCAAAGCCTGGCCGTCAGAGGGCAAGCCATGGCAGAGGGAGCTCCTTGCAACGCTTTTATAACGCAGCCCCCAAGCAGCGATAACTTTACTCCAGATACAAATTCAAGTACACGATTCTCCTCTTCCGTCATGCCACAAAATTAGAAACTTGTAAGAGGGAATTAAAAAAAAGGCTAGGAGGAATAAACTTCATTATCAAGGGACAGTTTTATTTTGCCAAGTGAGCTCTATTTACTCTGAGCTCCCAGGGAAGCACACGTACTTTCAGACAATTTTAATAAAACCACCACTCGTGAAATCTGTGGGCACCATTGCCAAACCACAGAAAGGCTCTGACTATGTCTCAGAAGCACGAGCGATACAAGCCAATACAGAATTTCAGGCAGTTTTGAGTCTGCATCAGATGTCACCATGGGTGCACCCTACTGCGCAGCGATAAAAATGGATATCCCTCAGTCCTCATCCTCCACATGCATTTTGAGGAACACAAACCACCTCCCAAACTTTGTTTCAACTCACATTATCAACCCTGTAAATAAGGGAGGGGTTTCACTGCAGAACACTGATGTTTCCCCATGTACAGCCAATTATATAATCTATAAGATTGCATGGTTTGTTAGACCGTCATGCTCATAAATCCATCCATGACTTCACCCTTTGCTCTATCTAAATAGACTGCAGAACAACTCTGGAAGGAACGGCACAGCTGTACAACACAGTAGACATGCTGGTTCCAAAAGCAACGTCCCATACAATAGCATTTATTTTCAATATCACTCAACACACGTTGCCCAAAGCACAGCTTTTAATCTTCCATCTGCAACTCTGTGTGAAATACGAACACATTAATTCAGAGATAGGCTGCAATTTTCAAAGAATCCTACAACAGTCACACGTTTGCTTTTAAATGCCAAGAGAGCCGACCAAACCAGCAGGATCAAAGAAAAATCTATTTAATTCTACGAGCAGCAAAACAGATCAGTGCCACACGCTCATTCTCCTTGCGCTAGTACAAGGGCTTGAGACCACCTGTATGCAAGGACTAGAACCGTGCATGAAGCATCTCACACCCTCAGCCTCCCTCATACAGCTCCCAAGCGGTTGCACACGTACCACTCACCATCATCACGCGAAGCAGCCTCCAAAACAGCTCCTTTGTAGACCTCTCTATGCCTATATAATTTAATTCTGAAGAACTGAGATATTTTCTGTGATAAGCACTACAGAACAAATCTCAGGCACTTCAGAAGGCACAAAAAAGAACATGAAGTCTCCAGCATGCTCAGTTTCCTGAATTTTATAGGAACTTTCATCTGGCTGCTGGAAGGTAAGACAATACAATTTTTGACTCTCTTAACTGCATCACTATAGTACAATTGAATAACACTGAACTTACTGTTTTACTTTCTATACATGGTGATGGTATCCTCAGTAAAAAGAAAAAGCAGCACAGAAAATTGAGAAAAGTTTCTCTAGGGAGTTTTAAGGTTTTAACCTTAAATAACGCCTGGTGAAAGCAATTTAATGCAGGAAAACCCCTGTTGCTGATTTGGGTTTTGTCTTCACATAAACAATGCTTATGAAAGATTTATAAATATTTGAATACTGTTGCACAGGTATAGCCAGGTGCTAAACAGGGCACGAGGGGTTTCTTTGCAATCCGAGCTTCTACATTATGTTTTCCCAAGTAACTCTGCCTACCCCTTCGTGGCCAAGCCGGGAAGGAAAATTCAGTCTCCATGCTAGGGATATGTTCGTTACCATCAGCTCGGGAAAAAAAGAGACAGCATAGGCTAGATTATTTCTCCAAGATTAATCAAAAGGCTGGAGTACAAAAGATAACCTATAAAAGAGAAGCAAGAGAACGTATTTCCCCTTTTCAACTATTCGGGTCATTCGCTCGAAGGGTTGATCTGTACCAGAGGCTGCTGGGCACGTCCTCGCTAATGATGGCAGAGCAGAGCTCTGTCCCCAGTCATTGTACCTGGCCTCCTATTCAAATTTGGCACCGAAGCTTTGCACACAGAGACTGCTTATGGGAAGACAGCTTAATATTTTATATACAGCACAGAGTTGTTTGTCCTGTAACAATACAGGTAAGAGGGAAATTTACATTAAAAAATAATGACTGAAAACGTTCATACATACACTGTTTTTTTTAAAAAGGTTAATTTCCCCTCCCCCAAAAAAAAATATCATCATTGCCATTTTTTTTCCAGGTAAATTTAAGCTAAACTGTAAAATATGAAGTAGTTTAAGACCTTTCCCCCCCCATCACTTCAATACTAAACTGAATTAAAAAACCTGAAATTATTCTCAGGTAGCAAATTAGTATATAAATAATTGGCAATGCACCGCAAGCAGTATTTCTTTCCAAGTAACTCCTTATGAAAATGAAGCAGCACGGGGAATTTACGGTGCTTTTCATGGCAAGCAACCCACGGTATCTGTATAAACAGGTTTTATACTTCAGGCAGTTTTATATTTGTAAAATATTTTCCAGTAGACCTGGATCTCATTTTTAATAGGAGAAAGTATGGTATTTAACCACTTGAATGCAAAGAGATTTCATTCCAAAATAACTACGGCTAATTTGAGAATACACAATAATAAACAATTAACAATTATGTAGATGAGCTGTATTTTTAAATATGGCTGGTATAATGGCATGACAAGTGGGCTTTTCAAAAAAATATCAGCACTACCTGGTCTTGCAAAAAAACCAAATAAGAACAGAAACAAGTGACCTTCTTATCCTAAACCAGTATGAACAATATATTGTTAGTGTCCCGGAGGTCTTTAGCTGTAAAATACTAGTGGAAAGACAGCACTTTCAAGTTTACCATCTTATAAACAAAAACAAGCAGGTCCAAAGAGGAGAGAATATAGGGGAATACAGGCACTGAACTCACTTATCTTCACGTAAACACACAAACCCACCTCCCCTTTTATAATAAGATACCCAATTTTTGTTACTTCAACATAAAATATAAACCAGAACCCCAGTAAAGGACAAGAGCAGTATGCACCCACAACCATTTCACCAATCTGTCCAAGTGAAGCTCGTGCCGATCGCTCTCCCACGTGTTCGATGCAGGAGAAGACCCAGAGATTTCAGCCGAGATGCTTGGGATTTGCACACCTCAGCCCAGCAAGTGAAGCAGAGCAAAACCAAATTCCACGGGCCCTTTGGCTCTAAAGCTGAATATTAAGTCAATGGGAGCATAGCCATGCCCGCTCTCCTCCATGCTATAATGTAAATTCAAGCTGCTTCAGAGCAGCCGACCAAAGCCCCATTTCCAATATTGCATTAAACAATTAACCACTGCTCTTGCTGCTCCTCATTCTCCGGCAAGTGCAAGCAGACTTCCCCCTCTCTGATGCAACAGAGTCCAATAAACCATGGGAACAGACAGACTCTTGAGTCTGCCTGGCCCCTACCAGACATTTTGTACAATACTGCACTAACAGGGAAAGACAGAAAGACAGAAAGACAGAAAGACAGAAAGACAGAAAGACAGAAAGAAAGACAGAAAGAAAGACAGAAAGAAAGACAGAAAGAAAGACAGAAAGAAAGAAAGAAAGAAAGAAAGAAAGAAAGAAAGAAAGAAAGAAAGAAAGAAAGAAAGAAAGAAAATTGGATGCTTCTAAGAAAAAACTAAATCCCTGGTTTGCCTTATATGAGTCTGAAGGCAAATAAACCTTAGTAAAAATGGAAAGACACAACAGTTCTGAGCCAGGAGAGGAAAGACCCTGTCTTTTGATTCTGGCATCAAGTGTTAAAACCCACTGAGACACTCTTTATTAACCGCAAAACAGAACTACTGAAAGCTTGTATCCACTGGTACTAAATTACTTCCAAAATTTACAATTTGTCTTCTTCAAAAAGAAGAATTCTTCACCAAAAGTATGCACAATGTTCTTTGGAAGAGTAACATTTCCTGATTCTTGTGAGGCTGAAAACTGGGTAAATACTAGTTGCAGAATAACTAACTGCGCTTTCAGGAAAGTATTCTCTTGTTTCTTACAAATCCATGCAAGATTTGGAAGGGCAATTTAATAAACTGCATTTGCTTAGAAGTTAGGGAAAAAAGCAACTTTATTTTCACCATGAAATGGTTTAATCATCAACATACAGTTCTAGGACTGTCCGTAGGTAGTCTCTAGACAGTTTTAAGAAGTTGGTACAATATACATGACTTGAAATGAAGGGACAAAATAAACCAATTAAATTACTTAAACCACAGCAAATTTTTTTATTCTCCTCCCAAATACACAGTAATTTAGAAAATACACAAATATCTAAATTTAAGATAAAATACTGTTCTGTAATTACCCACATAAAAGGTGAGGCATAGCTGTTGTCTTTTTTTCCTTTCTTTTTTATTTTGAAGTTTGAACCCTGGACTCTCTATCCATCACCCACGGATACCCTTGCATTTGTCTCACAATGGAAAAGCTAGGTTTGGTAAAAAGTAAGTAATTCTGCATTAACACACTATATTCAGGAATAACAGGCTTGATCTCAAGATAGCAATCCCTGACTTACTAATGAAAGCATGGCAGTAAATATATCTACCAGTTTATAACAGCCCTCATGGAGTTTGTGGATGCGGTCCTGGCACACTGGTTTCTCCCCAGCATCCCCATGCCGGGCTGACCTCAGGCAAGTCCACTACGACACACAGCCCAGCCCCAGAGGGTCCACAGTTTCCCTGGGTACAGGAAGGGTTCGGGACACACCAGGGACAGAAACTGGTCCCAGTTTGTCCCCCTCTGGACAAGGCATTACCCAGGGAACGAAGATGCACAATAGACCTTAAGGAGCCATAAAACAAGATAGTAAAAAGACCGCATGTCTCAAAAAGCACAAGTTTATGTACATCTGATGTTGTAACATTATTTTTAGCATGTGATGCTGCTCTGCGTTGCCGTGAGATGACCAAGTGACTCTTCAGTTCAGCACAGGCAGAGAAACAGAGGTAATTAAAAGCAAACTAAATAAATAACTGTGTTAATTACAACACTGGCACTTTAGCAACATGATCTGACCTATTTGTAGCTGTATTTAACGAATTGGTAGAGCAGGTCTTAGGAGCACCTGAAGGTGTCACAGTACCAAGATTTTAATCACGGCAGAAGCCAAAGGCTGGTCTCCTTCCCAAGGAGAGAGCCCTGTCCTAGCAGGGACTGAGCAGAGCCTTCGTCACAGCAACTGCGAGCAACACCAGGAGCCCCCTTAGAGCAGGGAAAGCTGTGCTGACACTGAAACATGAGCTGTACCCCCAGGGAACCTGGGAGTAATTTATTTGGTATCCACAAAAGTTTAGGCTTGGTACCAAGTACCATGTGTAGTTACTCAAAAAAAAAAAAAACCAAAAAAAAAACCAAAAAACCAACCAAAACCCAAAAAACGAACAGAACAAAAAAGAGAAAAGCAGGGATCTGGACTCACACCAAGATATTCCGTCATCAACACCCAGAACCATTGCTGTGCTGTTAAAAAATAAAGCACTGCCACAGAAGGATCAGAGAAAAGCACAGAAAACAGTTTTTTCTTCCAATTTGGCTGAAACTATTTATTAATTTTGGAGACTCCCCTTAGTGGCACTCTCAGACAAAAATAAAAGGAAAATACATGTCCCATGCACAGTAAGATCAGACATGCCGTCCTTGATGCATTTACCTAGGCGGTTATTTTTGCTGCATATGCAAGATACTCATCTCAAACAAAAAAGAAAAATGCAGAAAGCAAAGCCATCTAAGCACAGAATTAAGAAACAAAATTAAATAAATGGTTTATTATAAAATAACTTGGAGTTTTTATTATCCTTCTGGAACCTGCTAAACCAGGAAGAAAATAATGCTTGTTATACCCCAAAATAACTCTACACAACAGAAATAAAAGAAAGATTAGTATCTGAAAGGGTCTTGAACAGAATTCGCTACTTTTTTTTCTCTTATACTAGAAAGCTGCTGCCATAGGTCTCATCAGACCTCCGGGGCGAGCACAGGAGAATGCCCGCTGCGGGATGTGTCGAGCGGGAAGGAAGAGATGAGCTTTTAAAACAAAAGTCATCTAGATAATCTAAAACAGAGCTCTTTGCAGCTTTCCTCTTGTGTACCTGGAGAAGTCAGCTTTGACCGAGCTGGTTCTGCACCTCGCGGATCTCACGTACACCACAACATGAGGACCTTCACGCAGCCTCGGAGGACACACTCCTCCTCACGTCACCATCACATCATCTCCTGACACCACGGAACAAAAGTACCAAGGAGAAATCCAGCAGTCTCACCCCAAAAAACCTAACTGCCTTTTCAGAGGAAAGGGGACCAGCAGACCAACAGGAACAATCATCAGACCTGGGAGATGGCGGCAACTGATCATCAATGGTGCATTTGTGCTCAGGCCCTTGAATTTTGTTGTTCTCTACTCTAACTAAACCATCAAAAATTACTAACAAAAAAGCAGTAATATAAAGAGGTTTTGTATCATCTTACTATGAATGGCAGCACATATGTTTATTGAAACAATGTCTGAAAATTCAGAAAGCATCTCATCAACCATCAGTGTTACCTGTTTTAAATCCCTATGTGTTTGTGTGGCCTTCAAGAAAGAAGAAAAAAAAGTCACTGACACTCAATTACCAAAAAATAACCGAGCTCTACCCTTCTGGCTCAACTTCACACTAAAACATCAGTAACAGTCGATTGGATCAGTATGCATTAATATAAATAAAACCCAGCACACAGTGAAGGAAAACAGGTATGGCAAACAGAGAATCGCATTGCTTGTTAGTCATGCTGAAAACACGAAGTAACACTTCTCTGATTAAGTACTTTGGGATTGGTACTTGCTGTTGAACCTTACAATACGGCTATATTTAGAACACTGATACATAAAATGCAATTTTCTTCCTCAAGCCCCACGTCAGTGGTATGACTTTGCATCTTATCTGTTTATTTTATTGAGTAAAGGAAGTTTCCACTCTTTGCACCACAAAACCAGCATGGCTCAGGAAGACGGTATTTTCTTCCAGCCTTTGGGTCATTGCTAGAGCTTGCTATGGAAACATCGATCGCAACGTGACAGCTTCAGGAATAGCGAGGCTTGTGTTTATTTGGCTTCTTGCTCAAAGAATAAAGGAGGACTCCAGGCTGCCTGGTGGTCCTGGCAACTCAGTGTAGTAACAGCTACCCCAGGTTTAATCCTCAGCCCTTCCCGTGCCAAGCAGGTCCCCGAATGTGGGTTTTCTGTAAGCAAGTTCCCTGATTACCCAGCTGCTGATTACTTACCTGAGGGACTCTCCATCACACCTTCCCGAGCCATACCTCTTTGCATACGCCACAGTAACACGGAGAGAGAGGCAGAGCAACTCACAGACCAACTTTGTAACTTACACACAGGTCAATCTCCTTTAATAAAAATAAGAGACTGGAGAACACAGAACAGAACCTGAAAACGCCGTCTGTCTGCTGCACCTCTGCAAGTACCCCGGGCCCACCCTACACCAAGTTCTCATTTCATTTGCACCTCTCCTACCTCCTTTAATGATGCTCACCGCCTTAAAAAAAATAAATAAAAAAAAAGTATATCAGTATTGTATCATTTTTTGACTACCAGAGAAAGCTTTATAACTCACATTTCATCACAGGAACTGTCAGAGGAGACTCCCAACTCTCTTCCATACGACATATCACAAGGAACACATAAAGTACAGTTTAGCACGCAAATATCAGGTTGAACTTACAGGGTCAGAAGTAATTTTTTTTTTTATCCTGTAGACACTCTCAGTCTGGAAGCTATAGTGAGAACAAAGGAACATAAACAGAAAAATCATTCTTGATCTATTTTTCCCCCCACACTTCTCTGATTATGACAACTGCTCTGCACAAATGCACAGCCTCTTTGGCAGCTCATTAGCTGGGGGAATAATGAAACAGAAAAGACGACGTTTGGGGTGCGAGGGGACTAAAGCAGGTATGAGACGCTGCGTGTCAGCGCCATCACAGCGCGGCCCTGCCACGCAATCCTTGTGACTCACTCCTTGGCATGGGTGAAGTCCCTGGCTCATCGCTGACACTGTCATGCTGAAACTATGACAACAATATACTATTCCCAGCATCACTTATTTAACGATAAGTAGCTTGGCTCACAGGGCAACTAACAGCTCTGGAAACACTCTATACGTTAAGAGGACTAATATGTTAATAAGGGTTGTAATTGCCATTAGCTGGAAATGCAGGTACTTTTTAAAAGATCCTTAAATCACAAATTTAGCTGGAAAGACGGATTTTTAAGTCTTTTCTCATTCCCAACTTCTAATGCAGGAGGCTGGCTTAACCCACTATAGAAAAATAAATTTCTAAAGATCCCTCAATCTCTTAGAAGCAGCATTACAGTGTGAAAGCTGTCAGTTTTCATGGAAATCACAATGCTGGAGGAACACAAAAAGCTGCAGTATACAGAACGCAGTTGTTGCCAGAAAATGAAGTGTTTGCTGATGCTAACGGAGTAGCTGAAGGCCAGACACAGGGGAATACTTGTTAAGGCACTGAATTGCGATTCAGCAGCAGTGAGGGACTTCCTTAACTCTGCCACAGGCCTCCTGGCTGCTTTCGGAGCAGGTCATGTAAATGTGGGCACACTTTTGCCTATATAAATGAAACGGAGTCTCCTACGTGTATTTCTTTAACCCAAAAGAATACTGCTTAGAAAGCCTTTATAAATGCTTATAAAATAATTCAAGTCTGTGACAACAACAGTCTTAACAAATACAACGCCACAGAAGTTTAAGAATACATACATGTACACAAGAAAACTCTCATTCCTTTGAAGGCAAAAAAAAAAGTCCCTTCATTCTGGCCATAATCATAGTTGTACTGTGATCTGAATTACTCAGCAGAAAGTAATACACCACTTCTCTAGCAAGATTAGCTACGCACAAAGCAGATGTGTATTTCCTGAACTGACTTCAAAATAAATAATGAAGAAGTTGCTTTCCTTAATGGTCAGCATCATCTAAACTGCACCCATATGAGTGCTCTAAGTTGTAGCTAACCCTCTCCACTTTCTCCAACTTTATCTAGTGCGGCATCCTGGAAAATCACTGTAATTGGTGCAGCTTGGTAAGTAAAAATCTGTCCCATCAAAATATAGTGCTACCTCCTGCTGAGCAGTGAAGTGCTTTCATAAAGACAAGCGATTTGACTAAGATGTAAACTTACAGGAGCAAAACCTTTAGAAAAATGAAGCTGGAATTAAAAGGGAAAGTCATGAAGAAGAAATGAGACAGGTGACAGTAGGAAAGAGAAGGCTCAATTTCACCTAACAGAGGCAGAAGCAGCATAAAAGAGCAAGATGAAAAAATACAGAAGGGGGAAAGAAAATAATGTGAGTGAAAACAAATCCTGAATATTCTAGACAGCCCAGAAATGGAAGAGACTTTAAGAAGCCTTCTTCCTCTGGTACAAGACTAACAGATTTCTGAAAGAAGGGGAAAAGGGAAAAAAAAGGGAGAAAGTAAGGCAGAAGTGGGAAACTGGAATTTAGAAAGTACAGCTGTCAGGACTGGATTGCATTGTGTTTATCTCACCATTTAGCTTATTCTTACAATTAGCTTGCTTATCTTCAGCAATCCTCAGATATTAGTCATGACTGAAACCATACATGCCTTCCAGTGTATCAGGTCGACAGTTATATTCATAGAGAGGTACAAAACACAGTAAAAATTGCCTTGTTTCATTTTATGTAATAGAAAGCACAATTCTTCTGTCACCATCACCCGAGTTTTATTTAACGTGACCTATCTCCACTGACACATAAAAGAAATACTTTGGACCCAAACTGCTAGTGAGAGGACAGGACTAATGCTGCCTGCAGTGCTAGTAAAACACATCACAGAGAAATTCCTTGTCTCAGGTGTGCACACAAGAAGCGCCGTCTGAATTCTGCAGGAGCGGTGTAATACAAACGGGGCTACACTGTGAAGGGTAATGCCAAAAGCGCAAGTGTCAGTCTTGCAACTCGTCGAGGCAGCAGCCTTCAAAGCAGGTACCACACTGCTACTCCACTGCTACTACCACCCTTTGCCATCCAGCATTCTGCACGTTACACTGAAATCTCATACGAATACAAAGCAGGGGAAACATATGCAAATTGCCCAGTTTTCCAATTTTGATTCTATGACTAATTACATGGTTATTTCTGTATACCCTAAATCTTGTGTAATATCTCAAGGTGAGAGAGTATGGAGAGAGTATGGTGTAAGCAGTGTTATGCAGATGTTCACGTAGATGATCTCCCGACAACAGTTCCCTCCAGGCTTTTTGAGACAAGGTTTACAAATAATACACCAAACACAACTGTAATTTTTTTTTTTTTTTTAAGCTGGATGTGCTGTTTCACAAACTAATCCGCTTAACTGTGTGGAATAGGCATAAAATAATAGGAAAAGGTTTCAACAAGTCGAGATGCGTGACTCGCATGCAGAAAAGCAAACCCGCAGGTACAGAGCAAGTGTTACCGATGTTTTGCAGCCTTTAACAGACTTCCAGGGTGACTTCAATCCCGCAGGTAAGTTCCTCCAAAGTAAGTGTGCGCCTAGATTTGTTAGTAATGTAAGGCTCCGTGAGATAGGGAAGGAAGCTGAAGCACAGAAAATAAAGGTCCTATTTAAAGAAAGCGCTCATACATCTTGTTTAACACAGAGGCTTTTCCCACATTTACCAAAAAGTCCAGAGGAAGCTCTTCTGTGCTCAGGCATAAAGGCACGGAGAAGGACCCGTGAACCACTGGTTTCGGTGGGAAATGGCAATGCTTTTAGTGACAGTGGAAGATGCTCTGCACTTTGCGAGGCTCCTAATGGAGCCGAACACAACTGATCCTGTAAGTCCTCATTTTAGGCTTGAGCCCATTAAGCCACTTAGGACCAATGTATGTCAATTATGTCATATTATGGTCAAAAAGGCACCAATCAGATGTTTGAGACACCCAGACAGAGGCCTAACTCTGCTGTCCCTAATGAAGTACGGGAAGATGCAGACACCAAGGCAGTAAGTTTTAAACAAGCGTATTTCTCTCTCCTAGCACCCATTGCCTGGTCACAGAAGAATAAATCCTAATTTCTGCTGCTGCTATTGCTTGTATTAAATTCACCTTCACAAGCTAAAATAAATGTTAATTAAAGCATTATGGACTTGGTAAAGCTTTACAAAACTCATGCCTAGCAAGTAGTAATAATAAAATTCTCAGTGCTGAAGTCTACTTGATGCTGAGAAATGGGAAACACCCTCCAACACCAAGACAAACTGCATTTTTCCTTTGCCATTTAAAAAACCACCACCAAACACAACAGTATCCTACTTTTAAATGTACAATTCTCAAGCAGCCGTGCTAGGAAAACACACGTAAGCAATTTATCTGTGTAAAGCACACTGCAGAGCTGCTCTACCCTGTACCAAATGATACATTAAATTTGTTCACTGTTAAACAAGGGAAATTCGTAACGTTGCCGTTAATGATTTACACAGAGACAAAGCAGCTTTGCCTAAATTTTATTTAAAATCGTGAAGTTGCGGTCATTTTAACCTCTTGCTTTCATAACTGCAAGCTAACCCGATCAATAAGCTGGAAAGGCATACAGCATTTCTCCTCCCGTGAAAGGAAGGCATTTCTGCCACAGTGGCCTTACAAGCTGGCGTGCCGGGGACACGCTCCACGGATGCAGTTCATGTCTGGATTCATACGAGAAACAACAAGGACAGATGAAGATGCCCTCTTTTCCTGGCCCCAGCGGATTTCCTCATTGAACAAGTAAAACCTGATTAGGGGCCAAACATCCACTGGTTGCCAGTACGGATGTTACCAACTCAGGGAATTACACACTGTTCAGGGAAACCAACCCACTGCTGACAGCACGGGCGCATCCAGGCTGGGAACCTCTGGCTTGCAAGAAAAGGCAACAACCAGGACTTCAAGGCTGAAATCCGCTCAGATAAAACAGACAGGCAGTCTCCGTCAGTGCAGACGACAGCGTTGCCATCAGCTTCTGCAGGAGCAGATTAGCACCCACACACTTTGCTGTACAATATCGCAAGCACGTCTTCACCTTACGACTGGTTGCACCTCCTTGAGCCACGTCAGGAGCAATCCGACTGAAGTTAATGCAGTTACTGTAATTTCTGTTCGTATACGTGATAGCTGAGTCTGGCCACAGACAGGTTTACACAGGTGAAACTGGCTACATAGGATTCAGCAGGTTTGTGCAGAAAACCCCTCAGACTCCAGTGCTCATCTCTGAGATGCACTAATGACACACTCTCTCATTTCAAAATCAAACTCTTTAACGAATCTTTCGATACCTAGCAATCAAGACAAATTTTTAATCAGCACTGCATCTGAGAAATGCTGGCTACTCTTCAAAGCACACGTGTAAATTGGTATCACAGATCTCCTTTTCATGAGGATTTTAGAAAGCAGCTATGCTATTACATCAGTTAAACACAGAGAGAGGAGGTACATTATACCCACTGCTTTTCACAGAAGGTTAGCCCAAAAGATCACAGTCAAACAGGCTCATTTTTAACAGGAATTAAGCATTTTCTTTACAAAAAAAGCAGCAAGCTAAACCATGCTCTGCAAGTCAAAGGAACATTGCACACATACAGTTTCATTACTGCAGCACTAGTAACGGCATCTTTTCTTCACTCATCGCTCCCTGTTCTACTTTCTCAGTTAGGCACTACCAAACTTCCTATTAAATCCAGAAACTCAGGAAATTAAACCTAACAAAACTGCTGCAGCTCACTAGCATGTACTTTAAAGCTGTCTTCTATTTATCTGAAAATTGGTTTATGAAATAAACGTTAGAGCTAAAAATAAAAAAGCTGCTGAAACAACCACAGTCTTTTTCAGTGTGTGCAGACAGTGTGAAGTAGAGCAGCAAATTGCAGCGAGCAGACCGCACAGTTCTTAAAACTTGCCCAGCTTCTGCTCTGACAAAAGAGATCACTTAGGACTTCATCTCGCTGCTGCTCTTGTCGTTTAATTAACAGACTAATAAAGTCACTGCTGGCATATGCTGGATTTGTTTCCTCTCCTTACAAACCCCAAATCCACCTGTGGTTTACAGGAGGGCTGACTGCTATTTAGCATTGCTACTGCGAGAGCGGTGCCTGTCACCAAAGGGCAGCAGGCACCGGCAGCAGCGGACGGCAGCCGCGGGCAGCTGCCCAGAGCCCGGCCGGGGCCGCGGTCACCCACCAACCTCAGACCACTTTTGGCATTTTTAATTCGAGGTTGGCAGCGTTTTACCCCCCTCTGCCGCGGCTGTGCGGTAGGGCTGAGGGACGCACGGCTGGGACGGCTGAATAAACCTTTCAAAGGCTTTTGGCAGCAGCGCATTGGCACACACGCGGGCGGGCAGGCAGGCGGGAACGGACGCCAGCAGCCGCGGGCTTCCCCGGACCCGTCCGCCGGCCGGATCCGCCCCGAGCCCCGCAGCGCCCGGACTCCCCCCACCGCGGCCCCGGCCCCCTCCTCGCCCAGGGTCGCGGCGGGGCGCAGCCCGGGACGGGAGCCGCAAGTGCCGGCTGCCTGCCGCCCCACAGGGCCGGAGCGCCCTGGCCAGCCCAAACAACCCTCGGCAAGAAATACACCCCAAAACCAAACCCCGCTCCCCAACCTCGCCGGTCCTGCAGGCGGAGGAGCAGCGACGGCAGCAGGGTCGGGGCTCCCCTTCCAAAGAGGAAAGACGAAGCAGACACCTTTTCCCCCTCCTGACCCTTCCTCACCCCAGCTCACCCTGCCGGCCCCTGCCCCGCCGCCCCGCTCCCCGGCCGTGCCCCCTCTCCCCTGCCCGCCGCCACCCCGGCGCGCCCGGGGCGGGCTGCCGACACCTGTGCGCCGGCTCCNGCTGCTGCTGCTGCTGCCGCTGCCCGGACCGCTGCTGCCCGCGGAGGAAGAGCAGCGGCCAGTCCGTCCCGGGTCGCGGCGGGTGGCTTACCCGCTGGGAGGCTTGCTGGCCCCGGGGCGCACCAAGGTCTCCATGACCGGGCCTCCCTCACCACTTCTTAAGGGACGAGCTGGTCCGGACGCCGTCCCGCAGCGGGGCAGCGGCGAAGGTCGGCGGCAGCGGGGATCGGGAGGGAGGGAAGAGAGGAGAGGCGTGAGAGCCGGCCTCGCCCCCTCC
>VXBL01001423.1:0-40706 GCA_013400195.1 Aramus guarauna | reverse complement strand
GATGGGGAAACCCGCGGGAAAGAGGAGCGACAGACCGTAGCGGCGGCACCAGCTCAGAAAACCCTCCTACGCCTCCTTTGCCATAAACTTGGCAAAGCAAACCTTGCCAGGCGGCTGTTCCCGGGGCCGAGCCCCGCGGGGAACGAAGGCTTTTCGTGAGCCTCACGCCTCGCCCAGCACCTAACGTTGCGGCGCAAGGCTTGCTTCTTGTTACCTTTATTCTTACAGATTTCTTTATTTCTCCGGAGCCTCTGCGAACAACTCCTAAAATTAGTAGCGGTTTCGGTCAGGAGAGGGGCTGAAGAGCCGTGCTGGGGCAGGCAGGGCAAGGCAGGCTTCTCCCGGGGCGTTTCAACCCATCGGTCTGAGCCCAGCATCAGGGAAGGCAACGCGGGGCCCGCTGCACCCTCAGCCCCGCACCCCCAGCACGGCTCGCACCCCGAGCGGTGCGAAAGGCCCGCCGGCACGGCCTTCGCGGCGATGCAGGTGGCACGTTAAAATCTTCGTATGCTGTTTCAGAAATACTCCCCGTGTGCCATTTCCCGCAGGAGAACAACTGTTAGGCTTGCGTGTGAAAGGAGAACCAAGGCAGAGGCGGGGGAGTCTGGCTTAGGTTACCGCAGCATGTGCCTGCGCTGGGATGAGCCCAGCATTGGGCGCCTTGGCCTCTCTCCTCAGGCCGTTCAGGAACTTCTCTGCGCCCTCCAACCCTCTCCGTTCGCTTCACCTTAATTCCTTGCCCGAGGTGGGAGACTGGCGGAGGTTGCAGACTGATCAACGTAGGACCTGGAAGCAGGAGCAAGCGGGCTGAGTGAAGTGATGGTGAGAAACTCAGGCGGGGGGCTGCGATCAGAAGGGGAGATGTTGCCAGCCTTGCCTATTCACCTGGCTGCCTTGGTGACAGTCCCACAGGTTCTGGTTAATGGCGACCCATTTCCTCAAACCCTCCCCTGCCGTCAGGTTCGAGCTCGTATCTCTCTGCATATCCTGCCCATTGGAAAGTGTCTTGCCCAGCTCAATGACCGGAGTAAATGCAATCAGCTTCTCTGGCCACGAAAGTGAGGGTTTCTTGCTTGGTGAGCAAGACTTGGCAAATCTGGATCAGAAGCTGCGTGTGAGTGATGGCATTGCTATCTGTAAGAAACTCCCATCCCAGGCAGGCTGTAAAGATTTGGAAACATTCAGACTTTGGATTAATTTGCCAGTAACAGAAAAGGACACATTCATCTTTTCCGCACTACGTGAACAGAAGATTACCGTAAACACCTACCTTTGTCCTGTACCAAGGCTTTTGCATTATGATCAAAATACCTGTTTCTAGGCATTTACCCCAACGTATAGCAGAACACTTATTGTAGTATAGTCATCCTTACTTTTGTCTTTTCTCACTTTGGCAACCTGAGTTCTCCCCTTAATTCCCATCTCCTCAGCAGTGAGTTAAGAATGTTGCTTTCCGTTCCTCCATCCCTGACATACACAGACAGCCTGAGGGCAGGAGAGGCAGCTGGCTGTCCTAGCCCCTGGTAGAGACACAAAAATACGGATTTGCAGAAGCAAAAGATTGATCTCTGATTTCCCTGTTACCATGGGTAGAAGTTGACTGAGTCACCACAGTTCAATAATTACCCCGGTCATCTGAGCCACATGCCACGGTAATGAGCCACATGCATGTTCCTGATTTGCGTCCTTATGAAAATAAATAGGCTAGCTGACATGCTTTATTTTGCAAGTAGATTGGTTCAGGGACTGCATGCTGTCAGTTACCATAGCTCCAGGAATGAATAGTGATCTATTAAATCACAAGCACTTGATTTCATAGCTCTGTTCATCATCTATTCCATCATTTTTCATCTTGCTTTCTTGTTCCTAAATCTAAACAAACTCTTCCCTATCCTTGAATAGATGCTAAAGCTGCACAGGCACAAAACCTCTACAAAACCCCCAAATCTTCCCCTGTCCACATCATTAGCGAACTATACCACTCCAGTTATTTTAAGAACCTGAACAAACTTCCCTTGCCTCAGCTCCGGCTTCTACTCTACTGTGAGACACCCAAGTGGAGGCGTAAAGCACGAAACAACAAAACAGTATTTGATTATTATGTTCACTTCATGTTATATAGCACAGCAAAAGAGCAAAAGGCTATTAATCACCAAAGTCCTCATCTTAATACACCTCCGGAGCGCTAGGAGCAACAGCACTGACTGCCCACAGCCCCAGTTTTTCAGTCCCATTTTACTGATGGAAAAGCCGAGTGAAATGCGGGGAGCACACTCTGCGACACAACACGGGAATTTGCCTTTCTCCAGGCTCCTTGGCACTGGGCCCAGCTCTCAAAAAAAAAAAAAAAGGGCAAAGGGGGCATTTCTAGTGTGCATTGTAATCCCCACAATCGGGGTGCTATGCTCATTTTTTAGGCAAAGGGCATTAGTTCGGAGAGGGGCTGCATGAGCATTTGCCAATCTCATAAAAATATCCGTGAGACTGAGCACATTCAGTCCCCCCCAGGACTGGCTTTTTAACCCTTTCTTGTCTCTGTAGCTTCATCTCCACTTAGATGGCCTCCTCAATATATTTTCTAGTATTAAGTCATTTAGATGACAGAATCGTTGCTGTAAAATAGTTTAGGCCTTTAAAAATAATTTAAAAAAATCACCAGTGCAATTTCACATTTCCGCTCTTATACAGTCTTCAAAACATTATTCCTCTTATCTTCAAAACATTTCCTCACTTTCACTGCTAGTAATATTACTGACTCAAACCTTTAAGGTTACATTCCTCTTCTGCTAAAACTGGCCTGCAGTGTTTCAGGAATTTGAGTTTGTAGTATAAACTTAACTGAACACATAAGGAATCTAGTAGGACAAGCCTAATGCCAAAGAATTTGTTTCTGATGTATCAAAAAGAGGTTAAAATTAGCGCAGCGTTAGCTAACATGCACCAGTTAGCCAAGCCTTTTTTCTAGTCTAGCACATTTCTCTTCCTACGACTTAGGTGTTTGAGGGCCGTCCTAGAATTGGAAAACGCGTTTGAGCTTAAAAACCAAGGCAAAAATACAACAACCCTGAATTTATAGCAGGGAAAGATTGTGAATAGAAGTTAGTTAATGTGGTTAGGTTAGTTAATAGCAAACATGAATTTTTAACCACATAAATCCTTTTCCCATTCTAAGCAATCTAGAAATTGCAATTTAAGCATTAGTCCCGTAAGACAGTTGATTTACTGTACAATTGCAAAATTCCTGGCTTTGTAATTATAGCAATTTGAGCTATGTAGCCCCAAGCTCATAAAATCATTTTCTTTTGCTATCCACAGAAAAAAAAAGAAGAAGAAAAAGAAGGGAAATGAGATTTTCAGGGCTTGCTAGACCATCCTCTTGAGTCACAGAGCCACCCTTCTTTAGAAAGTTGTTTTGGGGTTTAGCCCCCTAGGTCCTATTGTTTTTATTAGGAACCTGAAATAACTGTGAGCAATGATAACAATTTTAGAGGAACATGTCAAAATAATGAATAAAAACAATGAGTAGTTTTGAACAAACAGCAAGTCACTGCTGGTCCATACGAGACTAACACAACATTATCAAAGGTTTTTTTATCTCCCAAAACTTACGGAAGTCGCTGAAGCTTCTGGAGGGTATTTGACCTTAAGACACCTAGAAAAAGGGAATTGGGAGTGTGATGGAGAAAGCTAGAGACTCTTTCCCATCCTCTGCATGGAAAAGCCTGTTGAGGAAAGCCCCGCTTAACCGTTCACTCCTGCCTTCAAACCTCGGTGTGGTCTGGAAAGTGGGGTGGTGGGGAGAGGGAGGGCTGCGCAGCAGATGAGCGGGTGCATGATGCAGCGCCAGCCCAAATTGAGCACTGTCAGGCCAGGCAAAAATATTCTGGAAAGGGAGGGTCCTTTTGCCTTAGAGAGTATTTTGGAGCATGCAGGCAGGGCGAAGAACGCGATGTTCATGAGCAGAGATGGGGAAATGGTTTAAAACCACGATGTAAATAGAATAAGAGGAATTTCTGTGAATGACGTAACCATCAGGAAATTAAAACTGTGTTATTTTAAATGTGGCTAAAAGTGGACATGGCAGACATCAGCATAACCCAGACTGAAGCTGGTATGTCTCTATAATATGCTGACACAGTCTTGAATCTAAGAACTGTAGACCTTTGGGGATTTTTTTTTTAAAGTTGAGTATGGATTACATGCTTATTCTGCCATTCTTCCTCTTTTTTCCCCCCAGCAGTTTAATAGTCTGTTGCTTTGCCCTAACATTTCATTCTATATATTTCGGATAAGTAGCTTTCTATTTCCTCTCTTTTCTACCATTCCTCTTATGAGAACTTTTATTCGGGATTTGAAACCCCAAGCCTAGTCTAGAATTAAACTGACAGTCATGAAAAGATATTTAGCTGGACAGACGACTGGCCTCGCCTGCTGGGTCAGAGCTCTGTTCTTGGGCTCAGCTGTGGTGAGAACCTTCCTAGGCAAGATGCTAATGTAAGATGCTTCCCAAAATCAGAGTTGCCTGACTCAGTACTGATCTGAGAATAGTGTCAGAGAAGACAATAATATGATCCAGGGAAAATATAAGTCTTTAAGACTATGTCATATTATATGACTGAAAAAAAGCATCTGGGCAGCCTTGACCAGCTTACAAACCAAATTTGAATGAAAACATTAGCTAGTTTATGTAAATGTGTCTTCATCGTACTGAACGGGGCAGTCCCACTCAGCGTGCTGGTCGGGGTGACCCAGCTGCAGCCATTCCTCATTGTGAGGTTTTTGCTCTTCGCCGCGCCAAGGAGAGCCTGAGGTTGTCAAAGCAGCAGTTCAGAGAAGCGACTCACCGCCTCCCACGTGCTGCTGCCACTAAAAGCCCCTTCATCCTTACTGCTTTCTGTAATTAAAACATGTTGTTCCAGGCTTAGAATTACCCTCTGTCTCAGTGTTTTCGTGGCAGAAAAGTAGAGCGCTTGGATTGCTCAGCCCAGCAGAACTAGCAGAAAGGGAAACTTAATGAGCCTTCTGCGTAAATAACTTTCCACCCATCTGAAAACAGTTCATTTAAACGTGGCGTGAAGTCATAGCAGAGCACTCTACTTTGGCATGATGCTTTTCCAGTCATTCGGGTATAGGCAGGCCAGGCTTTTGTAAAGCCAGGCAGGACTGACAAGGAGGTGGCAGAAGGGACGCTCCGTGCGTGCTCTAGTGCAGCGATGCAGCAGACAGAAAGCTTGCTCTCTCTCTCTCTCTCCCTAAGCTACGGACATGGCAGGTTCCCAGTTCTCCTTGTGCAGCACACTGCGTACACAGCACCACGTGGCTGCAGCGTTGCAGCCAGCCTGCGCCTCTCCCATGCATTGTACCCAGATCTCCTCCCAGCACTCACGGTCGGTGCTGCGAGCAATGGCGGCGAGGAGTGCCTGCCGCCTTTGAAACGCTGGCTTTCATGTGGGGCTTCAGCTAGTAACTGCTGAAGTCGCTCCTGAGGTAAGTTAGTCCCTGCAGTGACCAAATGCCCTTAGAAAACAATTATCAAGTGAGCTGTGTCTGTACTGAATACTCAATACCAGGGTTTCTATTTCAAGAAGGCTACTTCTATTTTCATGTATATAATATAGCCAAGCTGTAATCAGAAGAATTATATCCACTCACAGTCCTCTCTATAAATATTTAACACTGAGAGAATTTTTTTTTAACATCATCCACAACTATATTTTAGCTCACAAACTCAGTTAAAATTTCTACCACTTGTAAATAGATTTTTTGAAATAGATTTTTTCAGTAGTCTTTCACTGAAATTTAGAAAGTTCCCATGATTAGGAGGCAGGGTTTCATTTTCAAGTTTCGAGATGGATAAATAACAACAGAAATTTTGTACAATTTCATAGTCACTTAGGTAATTCTTATTTCACACTTGCATCATCTGATGCACCTTTCATTTAAAGCAGTTATCCTGATTAATAGTTACATAAATAAAAACAGGACTCATTTCTGTATTTAAATCAAAATTAATATGCTATAAAGACAAATAGATATGCACTTATGCAAAAAACTAGAAGTAGCAGGCTTGGTGCTGCTCCTTTTTCTATTGAGTTACTTCATTCGTGGTTGCCTTAGTTGAACAACACCTCAAAGTGCACGGTTTTACATGCATGTGAAAGCTCACCAATATTACCCTTAACTAATATTCTTTGATTCTTTGGAAAAAAAATAAGACTCTTTGACATATCATCTCTAGAATTCTTCATAAACTGAACAGGGACTTGAATCCTTGTGTGCTGTTAAATTACTACATACACTGCCAAAGGCCTACCTTTTTATTCATTCCCACTCCAAATGTAGACCTCATGAACCTGCTGAAATCACTGAATTATATTAATATGAGACTCAGACCCCTGAAGGATGGAGCATCAATGGATGCTATTGTAAGGAAAGCATCTGAAGAAGGCCGATGAAGTCTGAAGACTGATGTACATAAACTCTTATATATAGTTCAGACCCAGGTTACAAATGTGAGGAGGTGAATAATTAAATAACTTACCATGAAGAATTCTCTCTGGACATAGTTGGATTGACGTAACGTACAATAAATTTTTTCTAGCCATCACCATATCATGAAACAATCACTGGTGTGGAGGGTGGCTTCCCCACCACCTACCCTTCTGAGGCCAGCAAAGATTTCTTACCTCTCCCTTCATACATTTCAGAAGCTTTACACCTTGATATCAGTAAGTGACAGGACAGGAATCCTCTCTTTTTGATAACATACCTTGAGACCTTTCCTGCTGCTTATCTCCTTTTCCAGAAAATACAGGTTAGTTGGGTACAGCAAAAGAAGAGGAATGGAGGTCTTCCAAAGATATCCTGTGGTGCCAATCCAGGAGAACTTGGGCTGAGACGAAGTACACGGTTGGTTCACCACGGTGTCATTGGGCAGATGCAGTCAGGCAGAGACAAGACAGAGTAAGGCTTCTCTCTTTAAAAAGGGTTGCCGTCACTTTCCTCACCCTGCTCCTGTAAGCAACACATAATTAGTAACAAGAAAAACTCTCCTTGAATTAAAAAGGAAGGGATCGGATACACTGGCCAGCAAAGAGGGGTGGAGGAAGTATAGATTATCTGGAGAGCATCACCGGGCTGATCCAAAGCCTACTGATATTAATGAGAGGTTTTCTACTGGCTCCAACTAGTTTTTCTAAGTCTTTCATATCACTTGCAAATGTGGGCAGTAATGACTGGGCATTTTACACAACCCTTCCTCTCTCATTTCCTCCTCTCTTCCTCTTGAACATGAGGTTAGTCACATCTTCTCCTATCTCTAGCCGCTTGTACTGATGCTGCATGAGCCTTCACAGGAACCTGCTGTTTGCTGGCCCCTAAAGGACAACATGAAGGAAGAGGTCTCTCAAGTGCTTTAAATGCCCTGTACCTGACCTGAGGTGGTTGATGAACCTTTGGAACCTTTTCATTTCTCCGTCTTCTCCTGGCTTGCCAGCTCTCCTCACTCTGCAATCTCAGTCTAGGGGAGTGGCATGAATTATGACATAATTAAAATGAAACAACACTCTCTTTCTTCAGGTGAGTCAACTGCAGGTATCCAGAAAATGTACAGTGCAAAATTTCCCTCTGATTCGGGACGTTAAGAATACAAAGTAGCTCCTTAAGAGTTCCTTTGGAAAGATAAATATGGAGCGCCTCTGACTTACAAATAAAGAAAACTAATTTCCTTCCGTTGACAGCAGCAGACTAGAATAACCAGATTACAAAGCTTCCTGTGAATTTGCTACGCAGGGTGGTGCGCGGCTGCCTTGCTTCAGGGACAGCCAGGAAAGCAAACTGTGATGCAAGGGGCCGCGCTTGGTTCCTCCTCTTCCCCCCGTGGCAAGAGGTGTCCCCACCGCAGCTGGTGCCCAGCCCGCTGGCACAACCCCGGTTCTCCGGCAGAGCCAGGGCCCCACCTTTTCTCCACCTTCTCCTCTCTCGACATGGAAGGGTGACGAGGGAGGAAAACAATAGTCTCGCGGAGACCCGTCTTTTTGCACGATGCAAGTGTCACAAAAAGACCTCATGAGCCACAAAGGTTCTAGAGTATCGACCACAATCTCTTCTGTAAATAGGCAGTGTGTGTAGAGATTTAAAGGAATACATTGGTTTGTTTAATTTGTATACTTACTCGTAACCTGATGAAATATTCAAGAAACTCACAAATTTGCCTACTTTTTTTTTTTTTCCTTTTAATGGAAGATGACAAGTGAAAGTGTAAATCCTCCTAAAATGCATTAGCTTAATGCCTGCGATAACTATGGAGATGCTTCCACAGCACTGGTTGGTGTTTTAAATCTAAATGTCACAAAAGCCACGTTGACTTCAGTGAGGACTACTGAACCCAAACAGCACAGGGAAATCTTTGCAGACTATCACTCAAAACATATTTTGAAAACTGTCTGTAGCTTCCTTGCAGCTCCCAAGGGGAAATGAAAGGCCAGAGAATGACATTTCAATGTTCACGTGTACTTTGCACGTGATGCGCCACAGCACCCCGACGGGTGTGAAGCAAGGGCCTGCTCGAGCACACCCGGTAGGTAGGTGTGCACAAGAGTAACCGGCCGTGGGGCTTGCAGCAACCTCTGCGGCCTAAGTCATCGCTTCTGTGGAGGTTTCTCAGGGTGCTCGGTGAGAGGAGCCCGCTGCTTGTCCTCGTTCTTGCAGACGCAGAAGGTAACCTCGGGTCCTGCCCTGATGCGGGAGCGTGGTGGGCTCCCAACTACCGACCTCTGTGCGTGCCACAGACTGGAGGTTTCCGTGCCCTCCCCCACCGCAGCCTCCGCTCATGGCCACCGAAACCCTTCTCCGTCTGTCGGGTTGCCCGATCCCAGCTGCACCGCTGCCAAGCGCACGGCGTGCCTTAAACCACAGGTAGGCCTGCACCCCGGTGCAGGTATAGCCTTCCCCTTCTGTGAGATCTTAATGTCACAGCATGGGAGAAAACTGGTGTAACTTGAGGTGTGGCATCCCTTTGGGAAAGGAACGACATTAGCAAGGGTGTCACTGCAAATGTAGTTTACTTCCACAATACCTTGCTCCTGTGTTTTCAGTTTTAAGGTGGGTCCTTAGAAATGGTAAAACGCAGTTCATTTATACCTCACAACTGCACTTCCAAACTGTTGTCTAATCTAGATCTTGCAAATTACATTTGCTATCATACTGCTGTATGAATGCCTCATTCCTTCCATGTGAATAAAAACTAAGCATGGCTAAACCTGAAATTTTCAGATGGGTGTCCATAGACTGTGGAATACATATGTTTATGCATGCACATATAGTTTTATGGCTCTAGAGTTTTGTTTTCTTTGGGCTGGGTTTTTTTGCATACTGACTTACTTGGAAGCTGCAGATGCCTGTGGCTTCCCCTGAGACCCCACCTGGAGTACTGCATCCAGCTCTGGGGCCCCCAGCACAAGGCAGCCATGGAGCTGTTGGAGAGAGTCCAGAGGAGGGACACGGAAATGATCAGAGGGCTGGAGCACCTCTCCTATGAGGACAGGCTGAGAGAGTTGGGGTTGTTCAGCCTGGGGAGGAGAAGGCTCAAGGGAGACCTTCTGGCAGCCTTCCAGTGCCTGAAAGGGCCTACAGGAAAGCTGGAGAGGGACTGTTTACAAGGGCATGGAGTGACAGGACAAGAGGTAATGGCTTTAGGCGGAAGGAGGGTAGATTTAGATTAGATATAAAGAAAAAATTTTTTATGATGAGGGTGGTGAGGCACTGGAACAGGTTGCTCAGAGAAGCTGTGGCTGCCTCTTCCCTGGAAGTGTTCAAGGCCAGGTTGGATGGGGCTTTGGGCAACCTGGTCTAGTGAAGGGTGTCCCTGCCCATGACAGGGGGGTTGGAACTAGATGATCTTTGAGGTCCCTTCCAACCCAAACTGCTCTGTGATTCCTGAGTGCCCAAATGAGGGTTTGGGTATCTGTGTTAGTGCACACAAGTCAGAATATCAGATTCATTGTTGGCATCTTTGGGCATTTGAGGTCAACTCATAACTGAACCCCAGAATTCAAATCCCATATTCCTAAATGGAGGCTTTTCAAGGGGAGAACAGAATCCAACAGTGGAACCAACAAAATAAATAGGAACTCCTCCCTTGTTTAAATTTTGTCATAGAAGCTGAAATCAGTGGTTCTGCAGTAGGCAGTTCAGCAACATTATGATCAAAAAACAGGCTGTGGAAAACTCAGAAAAAGAAATTTTGATGAGCATGATTTCTTCAACAGTCTTGTGACAATGTGTAACAAGCAAACATCCAATAAAAGTCTTAATAACATTTCAATTATTGGATTAAGGCTTGGAACGGGCTAATGATTGAGAAAGGGAAGAGAGGAATTAGCAGGGAAACAAAACAAAACCAAAACAAAAATTCCCTAAGGTCTTATTGCAGAATTAGGCTTTAACACGTTCATATCCAGCACCCCTCCGCTGGGAGACCTCTGCACTGCTCCCTGGGAACACGGGGCAGATCATCCCCATAAGCAGCTCTGAGAGGAGGGGTGAACTCCCTTCCCAAGGTGGGGAAGCGAGTAGAGTGTCCCTACCTCTTGGAAAAGGGAACAGGTTGGTTTTATTTTATTCATGATATCTGTGTTTGTAATCCCCAGCTATGCTCTAAGCAAAGCCAAACAGCTTTTACTTTTTACTTCAAATGGGAATGAAATGCGTGGGCATGAAGAGGACGCTCCAGGGAGGCGGACGATGAAAGATCCTGCTAACACCATCATAAAAGCGTAGCTGCAGCACGTAGCTGAAAGGACGCCTTGGGTAGATTTGTTATCAGAGCTTCCAGTTTTGATGAGAGAAAGTTGCAAAAATAAGCAAAAGGATTTTTAATTCCTGAGCTCGTGGGTGCTTTGATGAGCTGAAGTGGCCAGGTTGAGACCACCAGCAGTCAGAGGTTTAACCTGTCATGTCAGTGGGACAAGGATTTCAGCTGCTTGTGAAGGACTTGTATTTTTGTCTCTTGTACACCTAGGCACTCTATGTTAAAAAAAAAAAACAAAACCAAAACAAAACAAAAAAAACAAACCCCAAAAAAACCACCTAGACAGAAGAAGGATCCTTAATTCAGTCCCTCTGAGTCCTGAACCTGACGGCTGGACCCAAACCAAACCCCACCAGAGAAGGGCTGGTTTGCCATCCAGTGGGGCAAGGAGGAGGCAAACAGAAAACCCCAATAGACATACCCTAAATACATTTTTGTACATCGTGTTACTAGGCTTGAGAGGCATTGCTGAGAAATGGAGTTTACAAACTAGGGGATAGTTTGCAGCTATAACAAAAATATTTATAGTTTTGTAATTTATTTGTAGCTTTGTGAAATGTATCTGGGTAAACGGCTCTCCCAGCCTCAGGCAATAACTAATGTGTGGGAGCGGGTGCAGGGTTAGGAGTTACGCTTAGCTGGCTTGGGGCAGGGAGTCACAACATTTTGTGCTGCAGACTGTAGAAGCATAGGAGGCAGAAAAAAAAAAAAAACCCTAACCAACCAATTTCCCTGCCTCCTGGAAGGTCTACGTCCAGTTCCCCGTTCAGTTTGGTTCAGCTGATGGCTGTGGGTAGTTCTCAACATTACAGCAGTGCAGGAGAAGTCCCGAAGCCCGTTTGCCAAGCTGTGGGGGTCCCACACGTGGCTGTGCCGGGTCGGGAGCAGGCGGCCGAGAGCGGAGGGGCTCTCTGCAGAAGTGCCAGGGCCTGCGGAGAGGGAGCAGCTGGAGGCACAGCCGCAGGGAGCCGAGCAGCTAGCAGAGCATTGCTTTACACGGCAGTTCATCACCCGGCAGAAATGAGCTTTCACTTACTGCAGCTGATGGGAAAAGGTCTGGCCTAGAAATTACTTCCTTAGAGGAAAAGACTATGAACTGTCGTAGTTAAAGAATAACTATAATAGTCAGTTGCCATCACTCTGTTTATCTACCTGGTCAGATTTTTGTACTTAGAAAAACAACAAAAAAAACTTTGTTAACTGTTTGATTCATGTTTGCCAATAGGAAAAATTAGCTAGTTCAGTACAGTTTTCCCAATTGTCCGGGTGTGGCCTCAAGTCACTGCTTTTGGAGCAACTCCCTTCGATTTGAACCCAGACCTTGCTGCTGGCAGTCACGTCCTGGCAGGAGGGATACCTCTGAACAACAGGAGCAATGTTTCAATTAAATGACTGCACTCTTCTTTTTCCAGAGAATCCCTGCTACCACTGCTATGTAGGATGGAGGATGTGTAGTCTGTGGATATACTAAGGCTGTGTAGTCTATCTCATTAGTTAGAAAAGGAAGTGAACAAGGAGAGTCTAGGAAGAAGAAAGGGCAATGTATTAAAATAACTGAATGCCATCCCAGACTCCAACAGACTCCTTGGCTCTGAGCAATTATGAATAATGCCGGGTACATGGGATGAAACTTAATTTAGACTGCAGTTTCGTAGTCACTTCAAGCTAATCTAAGTTGGCACTGTTTATGAAGGAAGCTGTCTCGCCTGCCTGTCTGTCCCCAGCAAAGCTATTCCCTTTTTTCCCCCCTCTTTTTCCTCCCCCTTTATGCACAGAGCAGCTTTATTTGTCTCTGCCTGGCATGCACTGGGGCAGGCAATTCGGTCAGAGGGACAACCCCACTGCTCCCAAGCACGCTTACAGCCTCCCCGTGCCACCTTCCAGTTGCAGCCATCCCGATAACAACAGGGGAAAAACCCATCACCAACAGACAAGGGTTTTGCTTCACCCAGACAGGTTTCCTGGTTTGGGGTGGGGTGGGCTGGAGGGTGGTGCAGTGACATCTTCAAGCAGTGATGATGACAGTACAGCAACGTACCCCAGGTACGGTGAAACAGGGGAGCATTTAAGACACTTGGACTTGAAAGGCTGCGGAGTCAGTGCTGGTTCCAACATTTGCCAGCTTAACGCTGTTTTATATTATTGCCGCGTAACATATTAACTTCTAGAGGTCACAGCCCATCAGCCCAGATCCACTGGTGACTTGTCCAAATACAGGCAAGCAAAATGCTAGCTACTGTAGCCATGGAGGAAAAAAACAAGTGCTTTTTTCATACATACACTTTAAAATTGTTTGGCCCGTTAAGATACTGACACCCTTCCACCCCTATGTTGATCTTTGGACCATGTAATTGGACATTGGCCTCAATTAATGTTTTGGAGTTGTTAATCCTATGTCAGCGAGCCCAAGCTGAACTTGGCAAACACAGGCAAAGTACATGCCCATGTGCATATACCTAATTCTGTTTTTCCTGAAGTTTATATGTATTTTCATGCGTGCAACCTCAATCTCACAGCTGAACTTCTGTGCTTGTTTTAAGGTAATTGCACAAGACAAAATATGACTAAAATGCAGCAGCCTTATTTAGGATACTTAAAAACAGATTGCAAATAAAGGAGTGGTGAACAAAAAGTCCTCTGGGATCATTTCTGAAGTCACATGCTCATTCAAGGAAGCTGGCTTTCTCCTGCATTAGAAGAGTTGAACAACTGTAAGTATAACTCAGGTGTACATTTTATTGAGATCAGCTCTTCACTGCCAGAGGGATGCAAAGGGTTCCCATATAAACAAGCACTGTGTACAGATATATTCTCAGTAGTGGCACTCTATTGTTAAACATTAATTCTTAGGAATGTGCATGTTGTGCAACCTTTTTACGTGTTATTTGGATCTCTTAGCAATTTGTAAGGATGCTTTTGGTATGTTAGGATCAAAGCACAGGTTTGGGAGAAAGTTTCCTACACAAAATATAGGAATACACACATTAAAGAGCAAACAGATTTATTTGTTATTTTTTAAATTTTGTTAGTAAAAATGAAGTTTATGTTACAACCATGGAATTATTAGGAGAGCAAAAAAAGACATTGACAATTGGTCCCATCTGGTATATTTGCATTCTGTGCAGACGCAGAAGTGGTAAAAGCAAGTTGGCAAAAAAGGCTAGGGAAATAACGTAAAGATTTGGGATCATTTCTGGGGAGACAAAACAAGCAAGTGTACTGTTTTTAATGCAAGGTTCCTGTCGAGAGCGGCATAGGCAAGAGGTCCCTGCTCCACCTGTTGGTGGAGAGGAAAAAGGGAAGTTCTCCGTGGAGAACTAGAGAGAGCACCCACGAACACCCACGTCTGCCAGTGTCTCCTGGGGAGCGTGCAGCAATCGTTACGTATGAGCTGAGGTTTTTGGTCTCTTTGGAGAAGAAGGGAATCAGAAACTCCCAGAGAGACACAAGGAGGAAAAAGAGGAGATACCTTCTTATCAGCAAACAACGCTGCCTGCCCTGCAGTTACAACTTGAGAGGGATGCTCGGACAAACACACCTCCCTTTCCAAACGACACACAGGGATGGAGGTGATTTTGTGGTTTGGTCCAGGTCTTTTACTTTGGAGTGCTGTGAAGCGAGCCCACCAGACTGACAGCAGGGTATCACATCCTTTAGCATTTGTTACATTTTACTGTACTTTGTTTTACAGTGTGTTCTGCTTTTTGTTTAACCCCAGGTTGGTAGAAACTAAGAAATACTTAGAATTTGCAGAGCCTTTGGCTGTATCAGTGTTATCCCAGGTTGATCTGCTCAGTATCTAGAGGCTTCCAGGAAAAGAAGCCAGGAGAGTTGTCTGTCAAGAAGTATTACATCTGGTATCGTTACTTCTTGGCAAAAGGTTTAGTTTGGTGATTTGCTGGGATAGTGGGGATACTTAATTCTTGTCTGTGGGAAATCAGTGACCGTGACAAAAAAACACACACATGGTGCATAAATGGTAACATGTGTTAAAACACTCATGTAAGGAGATGCAGACTGACCCTAGCAGGCAGAGGTATCTAGAATATGCACCTAGAGTGAGTATCTCATTCAGTGAAGCACAACACACACAGCAGAAAGTGCAATGCGGCGTCCTGGTGTCATAGCTGGTCTTTTTTTTTTAGATTCTATAACCTCAGAGTACGCCTGAACAACGGTGCCATTTCAGTATCTCTCCGAGAGCCTGATTCTCATTTGGGACATTTTTCAAAAGTGCCCATAGTAGGGAGAAATTGCCCACCTACATCTGAAGTCATGAAAAATTCCTCCGGGAGTTGCAGTGACTCAGGAACAGCCGAGCTCTGCCAAACTGGAACAAGTTCAGAGGCAGCACTGCCTATGATCAATTCATTACATAAACCTCAGATAAGGGAGTGGCAAGAAACTCTCTTGCCACCAAACATGAAAAACAGTTAAGGGGAAACAAAGCAGACGCTGCATGGGCTTTTAACAATCTACTCAATCTCGGTAGCGTAAGGGCCCCAAAGGGCCTGGTGGTAAATACAGAAGAAATCAAAACCAGAGATTAAGCTGCTGTGCTGAGCCATAATGTCATTTCTTCCAATATCTCCAGGCACAGAGAGCAGCTGCAGTTAAATAGATAGCCTTAGGAAATAACTTCTTAGTACAAGAAAGGAGGAGAAAAGTAATTTTCTTTCCTCACATTCTTTTTGCAGGATGTGTTGCTCAAGTTACAAAACTTCTATGAAATATAAGAATAAAAGACAACCCTGTTAAGCAAGGACCAATAGGAGTTACAAAAACATAACTGGATCCCAAGCAAGGTCCCACATAGGTTTCCATGAACTAGTGAGTTTCTTTGGGCATCAAACCACTGGTCACACGTGGAGGGTCCTACTGCCTCAGGGATGGTAAAGTCTCTGAGCACAGCTCTCAGTAGAAACTCAATGCAAAACAGAATTTGAAGCTGTGTTTCATACTAAATCTACATAATTCAGTATTGAGTCTCATGTATATGGTGATGTAAATGGCCAGGACCTGTGTAGCAGTTATTCTACATGCTGTGCAAGAAAAAACTGTCAAAATCCAAGGGGGAGAAGAAAACAGCTTATGGTCACACTTCAAGCACAACTCCTGTGTGTCATGGAGAGCGCCTGGTTGGAGGAATTAGCCAGAAGCCTTATTTGTTCGAATGAGTTCACATTTGGGAAAACTCTATACTACATACATACTAAAAGGATCCTAAATTTTTTTACAACAGCGAGGAACATGAGAAATCATGAAAAATGAGAAAACATAAAAAATGTACCACCTGTCCTGCTGAATATGGCGGGGTGGGGGCAGATAACAAAATCACAAAACCACCTAAGCAGATGCCTTCCTAAAACACTTACTTATGCTTCTGTTTTTGAAATACTAGAGTCTGAAGCTTCCTGAGGATTTAGTGGGAACTTCTGGGATGCATCCAGAATTAAGCTATAGTTGTAAAGATAATGAAAGGCAATTTGAGAACATCCCCAAAGTCTTAAACCTTCCGAGGAGAAACTTTAGCCTCTTTTAGAAATTAATAGGAGAAGAGGTTGGACAGGAGCCATTTCTCCCTGTGAGATTGTTCCGGGCATGAAAAATGACAATCAAGTACGTTTCTCTCCTTTTTCTCTCTAGGCTGTGTTGCACAGAGCAATACACCCATCTCTGGGCAGGAGAGCTTTCTAGGAAGGCTGTGCCCAACAGCATCCCAAGGGGCCAGAGCGGCACCACGTGAAAGCCAAGGCTATCCTGTTTAGCAACTCAGTAAAAGGAGAATGGAAGCTTTTATAACTATTTGAGTAAAACTTAAACTTTATGGGTACCTCTCCTCTGGTATGAAAATGCCTTTTTATTACTTGAATTCAAGTCTTTTTCTCACGTGTCTCACGAGATGCACTTTTTGCTAAGCTATGTAAGAAGCCCCACCCTAAGCCAGACCCACCTGCACAGTGGAACTGCATGTTCATTCGGTGGCTGCACCAAGATAAAATTATTGATATCCCTACCCTAGCTCATCCCAAGGGAAAAGAAATTTTGTGTGCAAACAGAACCTAAAGAGACTGGCTGAGAAATCTGAATAACCAGTGAAACATTCATTCATGGACAAAATATATTACATGCATGAGAAATGAACCCCAAACTAGTTCCCATAGTATCACTGTACTTTTCCTTCATGTATGACAACATGTCTTTGCAATTCTTCATCACATTAGGGGTCAAACATCATGCTTAAAAAATTATAAAACATATGAAAGCTTCCTCAAAAGTATCAGTTAGGTACAAAATACCTTAAAAACCAAATTTCTTAACCACAGTTTCCCTCTGCGCGTAAAGTTAGAGCAGAATAGTATAAGACATGCCCTAGAAATAATTAATCTGGCCATGTCTTTATTCTGTCTTTGCACTTCCCTCACAGCCAGGTTCAGGCCAGGACAACAGACAGGGCTTAGCCTGATGCAAAGGAATTCTCCAGCTAAGTGCCCTAAGTCAGAGCTAAAACAAAAAAATAAAAAAAACCCAAACAAACAGAAACCCAACAACTCAAAGACCCAAGCAAACAAAACCCCATAAAACATACTTTTTGTTAAAAAAAAAAAAAAAAGGAAAAAAACCCCAACCCAAACCCCATAACTTTATAAGAACAGCCAGATTAGCTCAGACTAAAAATCCACCTAACCCACTGTCCTCTCTCCGAAAGAAGCCACTGACAGTAAGAATCTGGGGAAGAGAGTAAAATGAGGACAGAAGTAAAATATTAGTTTCAGGTGCCTTAATAAGTGTTCAGCTAGATGTTTCATTTCTTTTTAATCGAAGTCTACATTCTTTATAGTTGCATGTTTTTTCTTAAAGTGAAGGAATAAGGAGAGAGGAGGAAGTTTAGCAACACCATAATTAACTACTTAGGGTAAATCCTCCCATCAGATTCATGAGACAGATTTCAGATAAGCAGCTCAAATGAAGGATTAGCTTGCTAGCAATGCGGAAACGTTGATCAGCTTGATATTTCCATTCTGCAGACAAGAGTTCATGCTGGCTGCTCACTATTTTCTGCAGGGAGGTAAATCTCCACAAAGGTAGCAGGTCTGATCCAGAAGGGATTTTGTTTTTAAAACCCCTGCACATGACCATCTCGTACTTGTCTGTTTTCAGGCAGAAATGAGATCTGAATGTAAATGATGCTCAGCTACCCCATTTGAGAAGGCTTACTAGGCAGATGGATGCCCTGATGGTATGATGGATGGGATGGAGCACATTGCATATGTGCTAATATGGTGTCTTAACACAAACATTAGCACTTGAGAGCATCACAGAGTACTCAAGCATTCTGGAAATATTAAGTTCAATTAAAAAAAAATAATCTCCTATGACTGATAACACTCTCAGCATATGTTTCATGGCATTTAAAGACAAATGGAACCCATCTAGCCAGTAAATTTAAATTTCAAGGAAAATAGTCCTGTCCGTCATCAGGAATACACTGAAGAAAAGCATACAAAATTTAAACTGGAGCCTTCTCATGCGCATAACAGTTTTGCATACACCAGTCTTGCCTGGTGTCTGGGCAACCAATGCAACTGAACAAGGGAGATACTTCCGTTCCCAATGGAAAGGAGGAGTAACGTTTTGTGGCATCTTATGCCTATCTCTTAGCCTACCTGCTTTTTATCATGCCCTTTTCAGTCCTTTTGCCTCATTCAGAAGTGGCAAGGATGGCTTGAACAAAATCCTGATTTCAACTTCAGTATCTAAAAGTAGTTTGCTGGATGGAGCTCAAGGGTCTGTGTCTCTTCATTCTCTACACAGCACTAAACCACATACAAACACTTTAGTTACTTATGTTTTTAACAGTAAAGGGAGCATCCAGAAGCATCGGGGGGGGGGGGGGAAAAACATAATACAAAAGAGTTGTTATTACTGCACTCACAGAAGTAGTACCACTCTCTTCAGATTTTGTTACTTGAATATGGACTGCATATTTGACCAGAACAGATACAAGATATTCTATATCTCCGGGGAATATATTTCCATTTCCATTGTTTGACTTACGCAAACAGGTTACATGTTTTGCCTGTAGGTAAAATAAAACATTGTCCATCATGAGAAAAGAAAAGGTGCTGTAGTCATGCCACACAATTTCCCCATGTCTTAGGTGTCCATAAGTAGCAATGGTTTCTAACTGGTGTCAGATTTCTTCAGAGATGCAGCTGTTAATTTAAAGTACGGTTTGTTAGCTGCATTTCTTTATGTTTTGTAATAAGTAGAGTGAATCTGTTGCAACATAAAAATGTCTGTTTGAAACTTGGAACCTAGCCCTCTCCCATCCTTAGTCAGATAAAATCCCCCCCCAAACAAAAATAATTTTTGCTGAGTGCATGCCTAAGCAGATAAGCCTCACAGTAAAATTTCCAACAAGTACTGAGGATAAAAATATTTGAGGTATCAAATTCCCACCAACTGAAAAAAATCCCCCTTTCTCTCCAAGAGCATTGAGATAAGATCGTGTGCAGACATCACATCACACTCGGCTCATGTCTGCATGTTTAGCTCTGAAGTGCTCATATCGTTTCTGAAGATATTCATCCTTGGGCTTCCAGGCATATTAGCTGAGTCTGAGAGTCATGCTCTCTTGGCGATTGCCATTTCTCCCTCAATTTTCCCTATGCAGGCAAGCACTTAAGGTACCACAACTGATCTCAAGACCATCAGTAGGGCACCTCACTAGTAAGTGAGGAGGATGCCCGTACTGCCTGGACAAAATCACTTTGAGCCTGCAAAGCAAACCTAGCACTATCATCTCCACACAGGCAGCTGCTGCCTGTCAGCGAAAACCAGCTCTATGTATTCGCAGAGAACAAGACATTTTTATTTTTTCTTTTTAGCTTTCCTAGCTCTGGTTTCAGAGCTGATAGAGGGTAGCCCAATTTCAAATTCATCTGAAAACACTTTTGTGTAGCAGTAAGGAGACCCATACTGAGGAAAACATCAAACAACATAAAAAATAAATCCAGTAGCTCTCTGGAACATGCACACAGAAACAATGATCACTTGCATGCTTCCAGGCATGTGATCACCTACTGGTCATGGAAGCCAAACGAACAGGTAGACTGCTGATCAACCCTCAGACAGCAGAGTCACTAGGTAGGATCATCTGCATTATCACTTTTAACTTCTTTATCAGCAATTACTCCATGCACCTTGTTGATAACATGCACACTCATGGTTCCTCAACTTTCTTTACTGGATAATAAGAAAACCAGCAGTATCTCAAACATACTTCTGTCTTTCTTCTTACAGTCTTTCCAGCATGTGTACGTAGTTGCTGACAACTGGGAATAGCTGTGCACAAATGCCTGTGTGCATAAATCCTAAAGGCACCCTCTGGACGACGCAAGTGATGTCATCAGGAATGGCCCTGCCTGCAGTAGTGGACCTCAGTCCCCATGACCCAAAAGACAATAGCCAAAAAGGATTTTTGGTAAGCATCCAATGGCAAAATGAAGCCCAGTGTATTACTTTCAGACAAGAGTTATTCCTTAAAGAAAATGCTTTGCTGACAGGAATAATTCTCTTTTAAGGTTCACTACAGCTATAAAATACTATATACTATACTCACTGCTACTCTTTCAGGCAGCCTACAATGCTCAGCTTTATAGCAGGAACAGCATTACGTATTTTACTCCTGTTTCTCCTACAGACAGTTCTTAAGCTATAAGAAAAAAAAAAAGTGTAAGGTGAAAGTTATGGTGGACATTTGGAACAGTTTTAAACACTGTAGTCTGTAGCTCATTTAAAATTCACTAGACTGTATAAGGTGCTTGCAAAAAGTCTGTCTTTTCACGGTTACTGCATAAGAGAGAGAAGGGAGAAGCAGAGGAAAGCAATGCCCTCAGTGATCTTGCCCTGTGATGGTGCTTGTGGCTTGACAGTGACTGCAGAGCTGATACTCTGTTGTGACCGTCTTTGCACTAAATCTAGTCCAGGTTGTTCCTGTGAAATAAGCTGTACTTCCCGCAGACAGTGGAAAGTACCTGTAAAGTACAAGTGCTCTGAAAGTAAGTCTTGTTTGCTGTAGGGTAGCTGCTGGTTATCTCGGTTATTGAATATCAGAAGGAGCTCTCAAAGACCCGAGTACTTCTCACATGCTAATTAATAATTTCAACTCTTACTGAAGTTAGTGGTACTATGGGATTGTTACCTTCAGGCACTTAACTTAAGTAACTAAATTCATCCTCCCTTACTTTAGACATTGCCTCCAGGAGATGGAATTGAGTTCAGAGGACTCCAGTTTCTTCATTTGTAGAGAAAGATGAATCCCTCTTTCTTTCTCCATTAAGTATAAAAGGAGATATAATTCTGATAGCTGAGAAAGTATATGTTAGGCAGGGTGGAAACCTACATCAGCATCTCTTTGTAGCTGATAAATAAAATGTAGTCTAGATAATACTGATGTACAGCGAGAACAGCAGAAAGAAGTTCCTGGCAAGTCACTTGCCTAAAAATCAGCAAAATCTTCTCTATTGTCCTTGGAATTTCAGTCATACCAAATGGCAAGGAAGATAGTCCAAACAAGGTGCAAAATGAATGAAGGCCAAAAGATTTTATTAAGGCATAAGAGAGGGAGGAAAGTTCATTTAAGTCTACAATTTGAATGTTGTAGTCCTTTACCTCAGCTTTTCATCTTTCAACTCATTCCATTCCTTGCTGTTATATGGTGCTTTTCCTTGGCAAAAAAAGTCTTTGTCAGCTTACCTGATTCGCAAATAAATCACATTTATAAACATGAAAATCACATTTTAAGAGACTTGAAAAGAATTGAAGACATTTATTAACCAAATCTGCCGTTTACCAAACACCAGTTCTCTGAGGAATTCAAGGATGTCTATCATAAGAGACAGTATGAAAAAGGAATACCATAACATAAATTTCTACCTCTCCACAAAGTACTTGGGTTACTGCTGGATCATAGAATTACAGAATCATAGAATAGCCTAAGTTGGATGGGGCCTTAAAGACCATCTAGTTCCAACCCCCCTGCCATGGGCAGGGACACCCTCCACTAGACCAGGCTGCCCAAAGCCCCATCCAACCTGGTCTTGAACACTTCCAGGGAGGGGGCAGACACAGCTTCTCTGGGCAACCTCTTCCAGTGCCTCACTGGGGGATTTGGGTTTTGACGTTCTTTTTGGCATTTTTTTGTCAGTGTTTCATGGTAGGTTTTGTTCATGTACTTCATTCTACTCTCAAGATTCTTTAATTTTAGTTTTCCATTAAAACCAGCAACTTTCCACAAAATTTCTTTCCCAGTTAACATTTTCCAGCAGCAGCTAATTTCCAAACAGCTCAAGGATAGCTGTTGTGGATAATATTGCTCTTCTCTATAATACAGTTAACAGATTCCACAGCTAATGAAATTTATGTAATAGATGAAGTCAGCATGGTACATCTTGCTTAAGTTATTTTCCACTAAACATTGTGTGAACAAAAATATTTGAACTCAAACCCAGGGTAGAATTTACTAATAGCTCTATGATATCCAGATTTTCCTGAAACTTCAGAATTTTTCCCTTGCTTCCTCAGCATTCTTAGAGCATACTACTCTTCCTATTAACATTTTCAATTCAAAATTACTATAAGAAATTCCTTTGTAGAATTCCCATAAATGTTAGAGACACTTACATGTTATATTATCTGTGCAGACTTTATATATTTTTACTGCCAAGTGACAAGGAGTTTACAGATACCCTAGGAAGTTTCTCCTCATTCATACCCCTTTTGTTGATATTTCAGGCTTCATATGTATCTTTAGTTGCTAAATTAGTCCAGTGGATTTTTTTATTTTTTGTTTTTTGAAAACAAAGACTGTGTGTCTGTCAGCCCTAGTTGTACTGAGCAAGATCTCAATGATAAGGATGTTAGTGGGCCAGATGCCAGTATCTCTTTACCCACATTTGATATGAAAAAGATGGGGTTACACATTCAAAGTATAACCCTACTCGGTGAATAACCACAGTGTCCTCAAGGACCTCACTGAGCAGGTTTTTATTCAAACTAGATGCATGTCTTGAAATTTTTTTTTCCTTCAGCAAAATACTCAAACCACTGAGTGCTGTTAGTCATTGGTATGAAAAGGAAGCAGGTCCTAGCCAAAACCCAGCAAACTCAAGTTTCCTATCTTCAGAGTCAGTATAAAAAACTGATACTGATTGCTGTCAAACAAAAAAAAAAAAAAAAGAAGCTTGGATTCAAGTATCTCTATTATAACTAAAATTCTGATATAGGATGTAATGACGAAGCTCTCGATCAGCCACAATGCAGAGATGTCACTGTCCAGTGCATTCAGATGTCAAGATCATCACTGTCTCTAATACAATTTACTTACTTGCTTACTGTAGTCTGTGGGAGCTTTGGTACTCCCTTTAGTTTCATACAAAAGAATGAAGCCAAAGAAATACACTGTATAGAGTAAGTTACACTGCCTGTTTACTAATTACAGCATGAACACACGCTCTCTTCCCTTCTCACACTGAGAGAACAACTCACAAGCAACATGCAGGAAAGAATTGTTCCCACTTCCATAGCAAATTGATTCAACAGCAAGGAAGGCTTCATCTGGATCATTGCTTTTTTTCCACCAGTGTGGCTCTTAAAAGCAAGTCACACAAGTTCATTCCCCATTACTGTCAGTAAAGCACATTTACATGAGGCATTCGTACAAGTAACCTCAGCTGTTATGTTGTGTCAGACTTTGCAAAAGTAGATGTGTATGAAATAATTTCTCTTCAGTTTCACAAGAACAGCAAGAAATTAGATTTACAAAAGAGAAGTTCTTCACATTGATTGCCCTCTTTCCTCCCTCTCTTTGATAACTATGCAAAAAGTACACAGAGCAGGACAAGCCATCCTCTTATGTGGCAGGATTTCAGTTTCTAATACAGTAACAGCATTTGCAAGTCAAAGCCTTTCAGAACAGGCTGCAGCAGCTTGAGAATTCAGAGAGAAAAGGTCTGGTACCACCATACGTGAAAATGAGATCACTCCTCCAAGCTCAGGAGCGATGCATCCCAACAAAGAGGAAGTCAGGCAAAAACGCCAAGAGGCCTGCATGGAGGAACAAGGAGCTCCTGGATAAACCCAAACACAAAAAGGAAGCTGACAGAGGGTAGAAGCAATGGCAGGTGGCCTGGGAGTAACACAGAGAAATTGTCTGAGCAGCCAGGGATCAGGTTAGGAAAGCTAAAACCCTGATAGAATTAAATCTGGCCAGGGATGTCAAGGGCAACAAGAAAAGCTTGTATAGATACGTCAGTGATAAAAGGAAGGCTAGGGAAAATGGTGGCCCTCTCCAGAAGGAAGCAGGAAACCTGGTTATCTGGGATATGGAGAAGGCTGAGGTACTTAATGATTTTTTTGCCTTAATCTTCACCGGCAAGGGTTCTAGCCACACCGCCCAAGTCACAAAAGGCAAAGGCAGGGACTGGGAGAATGAAGAACCGCCCACTGTAGGAGAAGATCAGGTTCAAGACCATCTAAGGAACGTGAAGGTGCACAAGTCCATGGGCCTACAAGAAATCTGGAGAGGGACTGTTTACAAGGGCATGGAGTGATAGGACAAGGATGGTAGATTTAGATTAGATATAAGGAAGAAAATTCCTCACTATGAGGGTAGTGAGGCACTGGAAGAGGTTTCCCAGAGAAGTTGTGGCTGCCCCCTCCCTGGCAGTGTTCAAGGCCAGGCTGGATGGGGCTTTGGGCAACCTGGTCTAGTGGAGGGTGTCCCTGCCCATGGCAGGGGGGTTGGAACTAGATGATCTTTAAGGTCCCTTCCAACCCAGGCCATTCTATGAAAAAACAAATAGCAGCACTTACAAGGCAGTCTCTAAAGTTACATTTATGGAGATAAGCATCCTTACCAGCACAGCAAACTTAACAATGTCTTTAGAGAGTCTGGTATAATAATCATAAGTAAAAATGACATTTGATGAGAACTATTTTAATGGAATAAGTAAGGAGAGTGGCTGGAAAAAACATTTTCTGTTTTAAAAGGAAGTGATTGAGTTGCTTCTGTGAAAAAAAACTCAAATTGTACTAATCCAAGGTCAGCTCTGCAACAGTATAAGATTCAGTTTAGATATCATATTGCCATAAATTTCTCTGTTTATTTGCACACAAGTTGGCACTGTTAAATCTTTTCTTCATGCTTCTGTAACGTTTTGATTTAGGTAGGGTGTATGCCTAGGAATCATTTCATGTCAATTCATGACATCAGGTTATCTGGTGTCTGAAATACACAGTGTTTGCACAAGCAAATGTTTTGCACTCATCCAGACAAATATTTAATAGCTTTGTTCTTGCTGATAGAGAAATCACAGCTTTGCATCTAAGTTTAGTGGCAGGACAGAAGTATGGGACCAAGTAGGCAGGGCTGTTCATTATCAGCTATGCAGGCCATGGNCACAGCAAACTTAACAATGTCTTTAGAGAGTCTGGTATAATAATCATAAGTAAAAATGACATTTGATGAGAACTATTTTAATGGAATAAGTAAGGAGAGTGGCTGGAAAAAACATTTTCTGTTTTAAAAGGAAGTGATTGAGTTGCTTCTGTGAAACAGGGAAAGCATGCTATAAAAAACTCAAATTGTACTAATCCAAGGTCAGCTCTGCAACAGTATAAGATTCAGTTTAGATATCATATTGCCATAAATTTCTCTGTTTATTTGCACACAAGTTGGCACTGTTAAATCTTTTCTTCATGCTTCTGTAACGTTTTGATTTAGGTAGGGTGTATGCCTAGGAATCATTTCATGTCAATTCATGACATCAGGTTATCTGGTGTCTGAAATACACAGTGTTTGCACAAGCAAATGTTTTGCACTCATCCAGACAAATATTTAATAGCTTTGTTCTTGCTGATAGAGAAATCACAGCTTTGCATCTAAGTTTAGTGGCAGGACAGAAGTATGGGACCAAGTAGGCAGGGCTGTTCATTATCAGCTATGCAGGCCATGGTTATATATAAATATTCTCCCTGACCTTTCAGCAGGCGAATCTTTAGCTGGTTACCTGTGTTCCTGTGCTGCTTCCATTCGGCATCAAAGATCGATCAATAAGATGGCATTAGATGGGGACTGTAGCAGGTGGAGCTGTACTTCTACTGACAAGAGGAGAAGGAAGATGCAGTTGAGTATCGAAAGGCCAGATGGAAAAGAGAAACTTTCTTATTGCCCTCAGTAGCTGCTGCACTGGATTGTCAAATGCGGCAAGACCACGATTCACCTGATTTAGGACATTCATTTTTGCACTCATAGAAGAAAAAGAGCTTGCTACTGTTAACAGCTGAAATACTAATCCAGAAAACATCTTGCTCTTCTTTTAATTCACTTTGAGTCAGTCCCCGAGCGGCATGTCGGGACAAAGAGAGGGAAAATGAATGTAACGCACAGCTGCGTACGTACCTCACAGGCTGCCAGCCAGCTCACAAAAAGCCTTTTGTCTACATGGGCTGTTTGAAGATGACAAATGCTGGCGACCCAAAAGAATGCTACAGCAATGTCACTTGCAGCCCCGAATCAGGTTCTGGTTGTTAACACCACATCAGACTGAGGTTGTACCAGGCATCAAGTTTTTGTGCCAGGTCCTCAGTTGCACAGCAGCTTTACCAGCATTAGCAAACTGTTATGGACCTTGCCCAGCTGAAGATGTGGGTTTTATTTAACTATATGGAATGTGTGCATAATATTAGATTGTGAGCAAGATGCCGCGACCATTAAAAAGCTGTCTGGTGCGTCGAATGCCTAAGGGCATGTGGATGACTCACTGAAACTTTGTTAAAACACAAGACATCTGCTTAAATATGTTTCCTGTCAGTCTTTTTGCGTGGCTGGAAATAATGGGCTGGAGATTCTCTCCTACACCAGCCCTGGCACCGAGGGACTGGAAAACTGCTGTAAGCCACACTCCGGGATTCCCCTTTGAATGATGGGAGCTGCCGCTTGGCTCCGGGCAGTAAAGGGACCTTCCCTCCTTCCCAGAGCCCTGAAGGAGAGGGCAGAGCTGAGGGAGCGCGGCAGGGAGCAGCTCTGTGGCACCCTGGCATCCCCAGCTGCCGCCGCGGTTCATTGCCGCAGTGTCCCAGCCATGCTGAGGCACGCACGGACTCCCCAGGGGCTATAAAGTGCCACAAAGCCATTTTTTATTGCCTTCCCCTGCCTCCCAGGAGCTCAGTTCTCATCTTATGTCATCACATCTACCCTCGTGACATCACAGTTTTATGCACAGCAATAGAAGCAATGATTCCCATGCAACCGTGATGTCACACTAAAACGATGAAGGAGATAAATACCTATTAAAGGCACCTAATTTCCTCCAACAAGGAGACTGTAAACTAGAGTAAGAAAAACTTTCCCCAAAAAATATAACAGTTTACCAAAGCTTTTGATAAGATTTGGTTCTCAAGATGCAGCCCTCATGACACAATCTGACTTCAAAGAAAGCGTTAGCATGTAAGATACATAGATACGCACCACTGCAGAAACATGTGATGAATAACAAAGCAAAATCAGTGGCTTGCCTGTAACAGCTCTACCTTAAAAACACGTCATCTTATTTTTTCCCCCTTCCTCTTGAAGAGTCAGACCTAATTGCGTTGCTGTGAGAAGACAGCATTTCAGCTACAAGTAAATGCTCATAACTAGTTCACATTAAAAACAAACTTTAAAGTGAAGCACCAGATGCTGCCATGGAACATTCCTTGGAGCTTTCATGCAACGCTTGCATCTGTTCAGCTGGAAGAGTGACTGTTTCAAACGAACTAATGGCTTTTAAGTGGTGAGAAAAAATTGCAAAAAGACAAAATACTGTAGAAAGCACTGGAAAAAAAAGAAGTTAATGAGAAGGTCTGTATTGGAATGATGGCACTCAGATAAAGTTTTGGATTGAAACTTGGATCCCAAACAGAAACAGTTTAAAACTGCCAGAGATGCAAACAATTACTTCTTAGTAAAGCAACAAGAAGGGAAGTACTTTTCACATGCATAAAAATGGAAAATTTTAGACGCAAAGATTCATCTCATATTATGATAACTTATTTTTTCCTGCAGGCTTTCAAAACATTACAATTTTGTTGCAATGTTAGCCTTATGGAAGCTCCAAGTAGATGTTGATACCTAGCAAGACACTAGGGAATGAGAAATTTGGTTTTACTTAAGTGCTTTCTTTAGTTGTTCTATTCCTTCCTACTGATTTATAGACGAAAGCATGCCAGCAGGACCTCTGTTCCTATTTTTTAATCTTCAACTCACTGGCTTGTCATCTTAAAAAGCACATGCAGTCTTCAAAAGTTAGTATGTCTAGAGCGAGTATAGCACTTCTCACCTTTAAATCTTCATAGGCTTTACAAGTCATCTCAATTAACACTTCACCCAAGTTTTAGAACACAATTATGAAATAATACAGGTATTGAGAACTACGCCCACCTTACAGAAGATGACAGTGAGCCAACAAAAATAGGTTATAGACTCCAGGCCACAAGAAATACCAGTAAAAATGGGATCGAGCAACATGAATTGTTAGCTCTTTTTGTTTTTCAGACCAACACTGCATTTAGTTGCTATGTAATAGTTAAGCATTCAAAATCCCCAGATGTTCAACTGTTCAGTCACATTTAAGATATGTGGAACATCTACTGCATTTGTCTATCATGACTTTCTCCATAAGACAAAGGACATCCCTCTATTGTGCATTTTCATCTCAGGTCTTACTGGCTTCAGTGGGTGACAAAGGCATGTTCTACCCCCAAAGGAAGCTCTTTGCACCTTGTACAATGATAAAAAACGTCACACTTGCCAACAGAACAGCCCTAGCACACACCTGTGAAGGAGGCAATTGGTGTATTTCCCCAACAGAAGTATCAGAATAATAGAAAATTTTTCAATAATAAGAGCTTAGCATCAGGAGTAGAATATCTTATTTCCTGCAACTGAAGTAGAACCGCAGAAGTAGCAAATGAACTTCTAGCAAGATGGAGATGGTAAGAAAGCCCAAACATGCTGCTGCTCTGCCCTTTCCATAATCAATCCTGCAACTTTGCTTACACTTCTCTTATGCATTGGCCAGACACAGTTTGCACTGAACTGATTTTGACTACCTACAACATCCATACTTAACTACCTCTGAAAAGCAGTCCCCAGTTTGGATTTTCTGAGCCAGCAGCTCTCAATTAAGACAATTGATTATAAATAGGGCTTAATTTAGTCTAGCATCTAAACCACTGGGAGGTTTGTAAGCTTGCCAAGTATTGATCCTAAAGACTTGTGTCTGGCAAAATCTGATTCAGTGTTCTGTGTTCTTCCCTCAACATTAACACGTGAAAACAAACAATTAAGAATTTACTTCTTTGTATTGCTTTAATTGTTCTGATGCCTAACACTGATAGCAGAGGAGAATTCAGGTTCTGTCACCAGTAGGAAAAGAGGTTCGGGGTTTTTTTTTGGGGGGTGGGTGGTGTGGGTCAGGTGGGTTGTTTTTGGTTTTTTTCTTTTTAACAGTATATGCATTATTTCTTTTTTTTTCTCTTCAGTTGTGAAGAAAACATTACCTAGTGAAGGTGATGGCTTTTACAAAGCTTGTTATCATATAGGATACTCTTAGCTACTTTACAAGCAAGGAGTAAACATGCTATAAGCATTTGATATTGTTTCCTCTGCCTCCACCAAATAAAAAGAGCTGCATCTTATCAAACACTTCACCATTGCTATTTCACCCTTAAAAATAAAAGCTCTTCACCTCAGCTGCAAATAAGAAACATCTAAGAGAGACTACAACACCTCTGGGTCACAGGAAACTTTTTTTTGGGTGCATTTGTAACCAGGCACAAGTGCAAAGAAAAAAAAAATAAATAAACCACTCTTGCCTCTTCAATATGCTCTTATGTAATTTGGCACTGGGCATAAGTAAATCAGCTGGTGAGCAGTGCCGGAACGAGACACTGAAACTGTAGCTTCAAGTCTTTATATAACATCTTCCAGCTTTCTCTTTATAATTTAATACCTAGTCACAACAAGAGATAAATCTTTAATGGTGTTATACAATTTGGGTAGGGTAAAGGAGGAGTTTATTTCATCAGAAGACTGTCATGCCCGGAGTTTAAGGACTGCTTTTCATATGGAGTTTTTATTGACAACTATTCTGTTATTCATTGTCAGAAATTATTAAATTAGTGTTCTATTAACCCAACACATACTTTGAGAAGAACCTCACTGTAGTAGGTACTCAGACTTCTGATCAACTCTCTTCAGGGTTGGATTCATCATAAAATTTAAAATAAAAGTAAATAGAGGGTCAAATGCAGGTTCCTGAGTTCTTTGTCTCAAGGTGACCAATGAAAAGGTAACACTCTTGTTTCTCAAAACTGCTGTGGAATACTTCAACAGTGCTTCTTTTCCCGTATTTTACCAACTTTTTTTCTTCTTTTGAAGCAAATTTCTCGCCACCAGTAATTGGCAAGAAATTTTGGCCAACAATGGAAAAGTTTTATTCTTTGCTCTTTCATGCACATTAGAATTTATTTTTGTGAGAAAAGGATTCAATTCAGTGTTTTCCATTGTTATAATTTTCACCCTAAACCTTTCTTATAGCTATACTAAAATAAGATCACCTTTGAGATTAGGTACTGCCTAGAAGGAGGCTGTTTATGGGAAGATTTCTTCAGACTTTTTGTGCAGAGTCCACCCATTACACAACTGCAGCGTTTGATTTCAATGGACGCTTTCACGCACTGGCAGGAGCTCTATGTACCAGAAGTCTATTTCATCTCAAGGTAGGGATGAATTCATGTGCTGTGCTGAAGTGTCTGGTTCAGTTTTATTTTTTCTGACTCTATTGAAATAAAGAGCAGAAGTCTTTTTAAAAAAAGTTTGCAGATATAAATGTACATATTCCTATTTTTCCAACAGAACAGCTCTTCTGAAAGATGTTTTTTCATTTCTCCTAGATCCATCAATATGGATTACAAAGAGACAACGTAGTTTGGAACAGAAATAGCCTCTCTGCTTGTAATCTATTAAGTGCACTTAAAAAGACACCCCCTGAGTAGGAACAGTTCATCCTTTTGCTAAGAAGTGTTCTCCACCTGAGAAGTGGCAGAAGTTTTAGTAATTTGTTACCGTACTCTGCCTTTGTATTGACTCCAAGTTAGAATACCTAACAGAAGCTATATCAAGATTGTTAATGCACAACTCATTCTTTCCACCATGCTTTTATCACCAGACTTAAATACTAATCAATTAACAGGAACCAGCTAGGTTCAGATAAGAATAGACCAATTTTGAGATGGAAATATCATTTGGAGGGTTTTTTTTTTCCATTCAGCACCATTGTACTAGTGTACAATACAAATTGTTTTCACTGTGTAAACATCAGGAGACATTTAGTGAATATAGGGCTGGAGCATAATTTTTTTTTCTGAATGCATACCTGATTCAGTGCTAGTCAGGTAGGTACCAAAATATGGTGCTTAGTGAGAGAGTACTCTTCTACCCGTTTGGAAAAAGCTGGGAGCTACTCCAAAATTAAGGCTGGAGGTGGATCACAGTTTATCACAGGATCTCAATCCTCAAGGCTTTTCTCAAAGGTGTTTTTATCATGATGTTCACAACTGCTTTTTTTTTTTTTTTTTTTACTTTGTTTATTCACTGGACAATGACTTACTGTCTAGGTTTAAGAGCAATTGACAATTCCGGGGGATTTCTTGTTGAAAGAAAGGGCATGTCTACATTTAACCTGCCCAACTGGTTTAAACTGTTTGGCTCTTGTAGATGCCACAAGGAGTCTTTGTTTCCCACAGATATTTTTTTTCTCATTTTACTTCTTGCAGTTTGCAACTACTTCTTTTGCTGCATGTAACTCATTTAATTACTAAGAAATGTAAATTGGTTCAATTTCACATAGATCAAAATTTGTGACACTCCTTCCCCCACTCATCATGTTTACAAATTCTGATTAAAAGAAAAAAAAAGATTTTTTGCTGAGTCCCTCTTCTTTCCAAGAGCTGAAAAGCCATCACTGCTTTTTTGCAGTCTGCTCTAGAGATAATGAGCCTCAACTACTAACATGAAGGATTTTAAAAAAAAAGCTCAGGGTTTTATTGGTTATAGACTGATACATGTTCCTCTTATCCTCTTTTATAGGAAGTAGTCCTCAATAGAGGGAATCCCATCAAAAGCCACACTGTTGGCAGCCCTGAGGGTGTTCTCCAGGAGGTTGTGCCTATGGGGTACGTATCAGAACACATGCCGCTTCGGTGTACTGGCAGCATCAGTGCAGGGTGGCACGGCCTCTGCCATCCCAGACGCAGTGGGCATCCTGCTATTCATCAGCGGGAGGGGGAGAGGCAAAAAAGAAGGGAACTACCCTTCAGTTGCCCTGGGATACCCGAGAAACATTGAACAGCTTGCAAACTTCTCAAATACTGTTTTTGCTGAGAATGTTGGAAAACATAATGGAACCATCAAGAGAAACATCTGTAGGAGGTCAGAGGAAAGTCATTAACATAACACCTTCAGTTAAGGAAGAAAATCAAACTCGTGGGCTGGTATTTTTGCGGACAGCAAAAAATTAAAGAAAAAAAATCACTAAATTATGGTTCTTATAAAAGGTTCAATGATGAGGAGAAATTAAACTAAACTTTTGTTTTTAAATAAAATAACACAGTGTAATTTGCTTCTCGGAGTATGGCCTATAGTTTTACCTGTTACTTTTTAAAAGGCCTTATGACTAGATTAAGCAAAACCAAACCCAATCAAGCTGTTTTCATTAGGAAAAAGTTCTGCTAGATTCTTTCTGGACAATTGAAGGAAGCTCCTCACCTACAGATTTATAGAAAAGGGAACAAATTATGAAAGCCTGTAAGAAGCATAGAAAGTCAATAATTATTTTTGAGATCTAAGGTTATTTTCTGACAATTTTTCTTGAAAATAATTCAACCAGATGATCTTCCGGTAAAGAATAAGATTATTTTCTAAAAAAAAAAATCTTTGAAGAGAATACATCCTTTCAGCTAATTTGGAATTTAAATCATTTTTTAAGGAAAAAAAAAATATCTAAGAGGTCTAAAAGCAGTGTTAAAAGCAGAAAATTAGCCAAAATCTGGATTGCAAAATCACCTTTAATTATTCATTCTTTTTTGTGCCAAGACTGCTCCCATGCTGGGAATGTGAATAGAATACAGTATTCATTTGGACTCTTTTTACTAAAAAGTCCCACTTGAATTAAAACATAATTGAGTATTTCTTGAATTAGATGTTTCACCAGTTGCTACTGGGACTCCAAGTGGCACTAAAGTGTAAATAGGCAGTCTGTAAAAAAAATATTTTTAGGACCACTGTTAATTGAGAAAGAGATTAATCTCTTCCCAAAGATCTGTACTGTCCTGTAGTTTTTGGAATGGAGACTCAGAGGGGGAAAGCCATCCAAACCCCAGCTCCCTGGACGGGCTATGCAAAAGGGTTGCCCTCTCATGGCTCTCATCGCTCTGATGTTTATGAATCATTAAAACTATATGAAAGCCACCACTGACATCTAAGAACAGGTCTTTCGCTTCAATAAAAGTAGCTTTGCTCACATGGGGAAAATGATATTTCAAATGGCATTTCAAGATGTCCATTTATTCCACAGTTGATTTCAGAACTATGTGGATTTAAATAATTATATGAAAGAACAATAATATAATGTTATGAATTTCTTCTTAGCAGTTTTTTTAACATGTTAAATATTTTTAAACAAAAATTGTGTATATGCAGCAGATATTTCAGGACCCATATTTAAAATATAAGTTATTTTGAAAATGCATACAAGCACATGTTAATTTTCCTATTCATATGATTAGCCAACTTTTTTATTTATTTATTTAAATGCTGCATTTCTGAAATCAAGTCTTGCTTTCTGTGAACTTTTTCACTGCTTAAAACTGAAACTGAAAAGCTCCCAAGTAGATTCCTGCAAGTAATATTGCTTGCTTGGGTGTTTGTTGAAAGGAAACACAAACAGGACTCAAGTCCAAACAAAGCATATGTAAATATAAGTATTTCTGGAAAGATGTGTTTGTCAGATTACGTTTCCCACTCTCAATGAAAGTTCAAGTCACATCATAAGGCTTTAGGAAGAAACATTTCTGCACCAACACATCCAAATTTGGGTGTCCAAAGGCAGCATCTTCCTCATGTCTGGATACTCAGAACAGTTTCTCTGTCTTCAAATGTTAAACTGCATCAAGTACGGGGCACCCCTTCCCACTCAAGGAAAGAAAAAACCTCCCCAAAATAACCAACCCCCCAAAGCAGAGAACTTTGCTTCACCCTTGGAGTGAAGGTCCATTGGGGGTAGGCAAGACAGGGGCAGAGGCAAGGGCTGGAGGAGTCACCAGTTCCCCTGGCTGGCTGCAACACACGGGCTTGCTCAGGCTACTGAGCAGCAGCAACCACAGAGGGCTGCTGAGTAATTCTGAGACCCTATCTCCCAAAAGTGAAGCGTGCTAGGCAACGCAGCTTTTTGCTTTAACTGGTACTCTACTAATTTAGCTGATAGCATAAATCTTGGAGAGCTGTCAAAGGTAGTCTGCATTTTCCATCCAGGAGGCACATTTATTATTGTTAGTGCCTCACTTTTAAGGATTACCATATTTCTTCTGCAGATTTCTTGCTAAGAAAAAACAAAAATAAAGTGCGATAGTATAATTCATACAGAATTATACTGTCTCCCCATTTCCCTGCCCTTATTTGCGTGACTACCGGTTTATATAAAAGCACGGAATAGACTAGATGTAAAAAAAATTTAAGCCACGCTGAAATATTGGAGTTTGTACAATACATATTCCTAATGTATTGTATCACTTTTTATGTCTCTTCAGAATCACTGATTGGCATCCATAGGAATGCACTGCAATGTTCTCATGTCCTGAAGACAAGGCATGACACCACCCTATGGGTAAAGCAACACTGAAGATAGGTTATTCAGTGATATCCTGCATAAACAAGCCTGTTTCAGCCCAACTAATTCACCACCCACATAACTGAGCAATAAGTAAAACAGATTTTTTTTGTTTAATTTGGGTGATATTTCAGTCTTATGTCTATACAATTTCATGCATGTCTTGTTCTTATTTTTGCTTTTTATTCTGATGTAGATCACATCTTTCCTACTGCTGTGGAAACCACCACCTCTCCAGGTTATTCCAAACCTTCCTCACCCATTATGTTCAGACATTTCAAAAACAACTAGTGATTTAGTGAATTTCCATATTTACTTAAACCTCAAGATACAGACAGTTTAACATTCCTAGGGTATTTTTTTTTCATAGTACAGTTTTCCTAAGACTCTCAAACTGGGAGCAAAATCAAGGTACCTCAAATAGTAAGCTATCCTTTAAAATCATGACTGCTTTTTCAGTTTCAGCTGTTAGCTTCTTCCTAGAAGTCACCTTCATACAACCTACTCTCAGAGCTCTATGACTTTTACAGTCTAAAAGGCAGATTTTGTTGCTTTCCTTTTAAAGTTGTAATGAAATAAAATATTCCCTTGTTATTTCAATGGATACTTACCTTAAGGCTCTAGACAAAGTTGTTCTAAATAACAAGACTTATTGAAATGACAGTCTGTATTTATGATTTGACAGTTGAGTTATTTAAGCATTGTCAGAGTAGAAGTTGGTTAAACAATAGGGACAAAACAAGGAACAAAGTTAAAGGTGAAAATCCCTTTAGGCTGAAAACTGGGAGTTTTCCCAGTTTGTTAACCCTCAGTGTCATTGCTGAATGGTTACGGAGCTGTCAATGCAAAGCTTTTTGATACCAACACATACCTGTATGAGCTGTCACAGTTGTGATACCGTATTTGTTGACAAGCACGGTCCATCTACGTTTCCAATGCTGCTCCTTGCAGACAAATACCAGTCTGCCAGCACCACTGCTGGCACTCTGCAGGAGCAGGCAGGGAAGGCAAGGAGTGACGTAGCAGGCAGAGACCCAGCAGGGGATCTCTGGTGTACTCAGCTCCTGACTGATAAAATCTAGACTCCAATCTTATCACAGCTCTGAGGTTATCCTCAAACATATATTAAGGTTACAAGACTAGAGTGATACCCCAAAGCAGGTTTTCTTTCTTTTTAAAGGATATCTGCTTTGGTGTCTATTACAGGTAATTTTCTATCTTTAATACCTTTTTTCACAACTTGCTTCATAGAACTGTTTTGGTTGGAAGGGACCTTAAAGATCATCTAGTTCGAATCTCCCCTGCCATAGGCAGGGACACCCTCCACTAGATCAGGTTACTCAAAGCCCCATCCAACCTGGCCTTGAACACTTCCAGGGAGGGGGCAGCCACAGCTTCTCTGGGCAACCTGTTCCAGTGCCTCACCACCCTCATCATAAAAAAATTTCTTCCTTATATCTAATCTAAACCTACCCTCCTTGTCCTATCACTACATGCCCTTGTAAACAGTCCCTCTCCAGATTTCTTGTAGGCCCCCTTCAGGTACCAGAAGGCTGCTAGAAGGTCTCTCTTGAGCCTTCACTTCCCCAAGCTGAACAACCCCAACTCTCCCAGCCTGTCTTCATAGCAGAGATGCTCCAGACCTCTGATCATCTTTATGGCCCTCCTCTGGACTCACTCCAACAGCTCCATGTCCTTCTTGTACTGAGGACCATAGAGCTGGATGCAGTACTCCAGGTGGGATCTTACAGGAGCAGAGTAGAGGGGGAGAATAAACTTCCCTTGACATGATGGTCACACTTTTGATGCAACCCAGGATACTGTTGGCTTTCTGGGCTGCAAGAGCACTTTGCCAGGTCACACTGAGCTTCTTGTTCACCAACACCCCCAAGTCCTCCTCCTCAGGACTCCTCTCAATCCATTCTACACCCAGCCTGTAGCTGTGCTTGGGCTTGCCCCAAACCACATGCAGGACCTTACAACTGGTCTTGTTGAACTCCATGACGTTCACATGGGCCCACCTCTCAAGCCTGCCAAGGTCCCTCTGGATGGCATCCTTTCCTTCCAGAGTGTCAACCATACCACACAGCTTGGTGTCATCAGGAAACTTGCTGAGGGTGCGCTTATTCCCATTGTCCATGCTGCCAACTGTGTTAAACAGTGCCGGGCCAAATACCAACCCCTGAGGAATGCCACTCATCACCGATCTCCACTTGGACATAGAGCTGTTGACCACAAGTCTTTGAGTGTGACCACCCAGTCAATTCCTTATCCACCAAGTGGTTCATCCTTCAAATCCTCCAATTGTCTCTCCAATTCAGAGACAAGGATGTCATGTGGGACAGCGTCAAATGCTTTGCACAAGTCCAGGTAGATGATATCAGTTGCTCTTCCCTTATCTACCAATGCTGTAACCTTGTTGTAGAAGGCCACCAGATTTGTCAGGCACGATTTGCCCTTAGTGAAGCCATGTTGGATGTCACCATTCATGTCCTTATTTTCCTTGTGCCTTAGCATAGTTTCCAGGAGGATCTGCTCCATGATCATGCTTGTGGACATGAGGCTGCTCCCATCTGTCTATAGAAGGCCTCATTTACTCCGTCTTCCTGGTCAGGTGTCCTGTAGCAGACCCCCACTATAGTGTCCCCTGTCCCTGCCCTCCCTTTAATCCTGACCCATAAGCTCTTGGTCAGATCTTCATCCATCCCCAGGTGGAGCTCCACACACTGCAGCTGGTCATTGACATGGAGGGTGACACCCTTCCCCCCCATCTCCCCTGCCTGTCCTTCCTAAAGAGCCTGTCCCCTTCCATTCCAACATTCCAGCTGTAGGAGCCATCCCAGCACATCTGTGATGCCAATAAGATTATTACTGGCTGGAGTGGCTCCAATTCCTTTGTGCTGCACTTCATGTGCTCTCCTGCTGACCTGTGGTCCTTCTCCTGGCTCTGGGCATCTATTGCTGGCACTGGCATCAAACTGGTAGGAGTGGGATGGATTGATGTTCCCCTCCCTCATAAACTTTAATTTATAGCCTTCTGAATCTCTTCCCCATTTCCCTGAATTGCTTCTGAATTTCTTCCCTGTTTCCATTTACACTTTGCAGCCGACATGAAGTGGTATACAAATTGACATAAGCTTTTGTTGTCTCTGCTTGTAACTCCAGATATCTGAAGACTAACTGGCAGACAGCATGCTGGACAAGGATATTGAAGAGAAACCTCTGGTCTCTTCTGAAGCTACAAGCTAAGTGAAGTCTTACTTTCCAAGGAAAAAGTATATAGCACAAGTGCTCAATAGGTAATGAACTTTTTTAAACATTTGTTGAGCAAGATCAATAGAGAAGATGCTCAAGACTGTCACATGTGTTTTATCCTTTTTTTCCCCCTGTATCTGTTTGCAGTAGAGGAACAATGAAGAACCTGATATTTTTTTTCCTCTTTCTTCCCCAAGGACACTCTGACTGTACATTTGACAACATCGCCTGACCAGGACCTGTCCTTTGAGCCAAGATTGATTAAACACCGTAAGTTAATCAAATGACACACATCAGCAAGGACATAAAGCAGCATTTGTCCCACACACAATGCCTTGCCCCAAGGCTTATAAGAGTACAACAAAAGCAAGTTACAGCACACAGCAACTTATGACTGCTAATAAAGTTTTATGACAAACACCTGCTCAATATATTTTCTACCTTGACAGCACTCTTGTAAGCTGATAATATGTTTTTCTAGGCTAAGGAAGAAATCTTTGCTTGCTTTTCCATAGCATATTTAAGTTAAAAAAGAAATAATCTATAAACCACTAAAAACTAGTAATTCAAAACTAGATTAATTTGACAGCCTGAAAGGCTATCTGCATAAGACAGTTGTTTCACAGAAAAGCAATAATCAAAACTACAGAGACAATCCCCAGATGCCTTTCATACCATGTCTTCTATACATTTCACCACTTCTATACACAGAAGTAATAGTTTCATTCTTAACTAGCACAGGTGATTGGGTACTTGAAACAACAAAACTCTTCTCACAGTGTAGAACAGCTAGAAGAGCAGATCTAGTTTGCCAAGATGAAACACCAGGCTGTTGCCAGGCCTTGAGCTGACTTGTTTACCATGCTGCGTACACAGTACAGGCTTATGATGCCAGATGTGCCCCAACATTGCTAGCCTGAGAAGCTTAAAAAAAATCATAAGCCATTCCATCCCAAAACTCAAAGACTATTTTAACTTTCCATAGGACTCAGTGTAAAGTTTTGGTCTCTATTTCCCCAGGACTTTAATACTCAACTCTTAGTCCTCCTACAAAGACACTCTTCAAACAACCTGTCATGCTTATTAAAATACTCCCTACTAAGAGACCCCCAAAACAATAAGAAACAAATTTTTTTTTAAATCTCATTGATTCATACTGATTAAAAGTTGAAGAGTGGCACAAATGATGCCTTTCACTGTGTAGTGATCATCCTTACTATTATTTTTAAGTGCTAACAAAAAGTCCTTGGCTCACTGTTACCCTGCATGACTGTTTGCTATTTGAACACTCCAGAGAATGCCTTTTGGTCTCACAGCTCCTTGTACTCTTGCTCTGTATTCACAGGGCTCATTAAAAGAAAGTGAAACCATGAACCTTGTTAGAGGTTCAGTTTTCAGAAAGTCTTGAGGGTCCAGAACACTACCATTTCATTCAGGTGTGGATGACAATAGCATCTAGACTTGCTGAATAGTGAACTTCCAGACAGATTCAATTCAGCTAAACCCATCATGATTAGACTTCTGGGACTTCTATAGCAGCTGAGCTATAAAAGATATATATTTATATGTAAAAGTATTTTTAAAAATACATATACATACATGCACACATAGACTTTTTCTTAAAAAGGATCTAGCCTCATCAGTAAACACTATTTCACTGTTTTTCAAATGTGGGCAGCTTCTTCAATGCAGGTATGCTGCCTATAACATACAACTTCACAAGGCAAAGGAATATATTATGGTATAAAAACATTACCTAATTAAAAGGACATTTTGGAATACAATTCATTATTGAATTCCAGCTCTAGGCTTAATACGAAGAGGCTGCATTACTAGCTAATGGAGTATTATAGTACTCTACTTGCTAATTTGGTACTCAGTCTCACCATAACCATTTACTTTGGCCCTGAAAATTGGAACTTGGATAAGAATGCATAGACCTACACAAACTCATACACCATTTTCAGAAAATGCTGTTTAAAAAGTTCAGAGCAGCTGTTAGTGGATGCAGTTGGCAAGTGTCCTGTCTCTGGGATGGTAAAAAGCCTTCCCCTGAAGTTCTTCTAGAATGATCAAAATGCATTTTATTTTGATTTCAGGACAGTTTGTTCACCAGAAGGCCATATGGGCAGAAAATTAGAGTGCTTTCATTACAAGGTTACCCCAAGGACCACTTCCAGAAATAATACAAACTTTTTTCAGATGATAGGACAGATTTATTATTTTGGTCCAAGCCTGAGACTCCACAACAATACAGATAAATAGATTAAGTTAGTATTTATGAGTAACATTTTTGCACCAAGATACAAAGTTTCACCTTCAAGTATCACTTGCTATTACCTGAAATAAAGATTGGCCTTGAAGACACACACAGCACAGATGGCTTATGTCAATTCAAACATTAGCTTGGTTCAAAATTTAAATCTTAGACTTTTAGTTACCTGCACATCATTTACCTGGACACACATACAATCTCTTCTAGAAAGGTTGAGTATGGCCGTCAAGCCCAAAGATGGCAGAAAGGCTGGAATTGAGTAAAGGTGACTGACCCCCAGCATTAAGTTTTCCTTTCAGTGAAAATAGAAGCAGCCATTACTAACATATTTAAGTGGCACGGGTGCCATGCCAGTCAGGAAACAAAAAAAAAA
>VXBL01001422.1:96479-114536 GCA_013400195.1 Aramus guarauna | reverse complement strand
TTCTCTGTATTCCTCCCAAGCTACCTGCTCTTGCTTCCACACTCTGTAGGTTTCCTTTTTCTGTTTGATTTTGCCCAGGAGCTCCTTGTTCATCCATGCAGGCAGAGCTCTTGGTGGTTTTGCCTGACTTCCTCTTTGTTGGGATGCGTCACTCCTGAGCTTGGAGGAGGTGACCCTCGAATACTAGCCACCTGTCTTGGGCCCCTCTTCCCTCCAGGACTTTGTTCCACAGTATTCTACCAAGCAGAACCCTGAAGAGGCCAAAGGCTGCTCTCCTGAAGTCCAGGGTGGTGAGTTTGCTGTGTGCCCTTCTCACTGCCCTGAGGATCTTGAACTCCACCATTTCATGGTCACTGCAGCCAAGGCTGCATTTCTATACTTGCAAAAATTTTCTTCTACATGGTTATCTTTCTGGGGACAGACAGGGAGCCGGTGCTGCTAATATAAAAAGAAGGGTAGGCTGGAAAAGCCTGCTCTAGGCTTGCTTCATGTCATTGAACATTCCCTGATTCCTAAGTATTCTTCCTGTGGCATCTTTTTGAAGGAGTAAAAGGAGGATTTCACTGCCAGTGTCAAATTTATTTTTGTTTTTAAGAAAGAATACTTAAAATGGCTTTGTCAACATGCTCCTGATCAGTTTTCTCAGCCAACAATACAAATGCAGATCCCTGTATTTTGCATATATGCCCATCTCTCATGTTCATGGAAACAGACAATGTTTAGCTATTCTGCAACCCTTGGTATCTACTTCAAAAAATTAATCAATTTGAGCCATCTTCTGTTACTACAAAAAAAGAAGCAACAATATTTACCCTCAAAAATTGTTCATGTTATTATTCCTGTTTTACAATCCAAGATCAGCTTGCTGCTTGCACTTCAAAGTTTATCTCAATAGGAATGCAATATTATTGCTCAATCTCTGCATAAGAATCAATGTATTCATTGCATAAGTATGCAAAATGGTAAATCTGAAGTACAACTACCAGAAAGTAAGACAGCCAGATACTAAATTTGTCAGGTTCAAATTACTACCTAAGGCATTAAGAAAGCACTTCAAATTGCTTAGCCAATCTTTACATATAAATCTGGTAAACCAAAGAATTCCTGCATTTAGTGTCAGCAGGGTAATTGCTACAGAAAATATTTTAAAACAATGCTACAGAAATGCAGTGTTTCTATCGTACATCTCTTTTTAAAACATCAGTTCATCAGCTGAAAACTCAGAACAGTTTTCCTTTCTTAATACCGAGGCAGAGAGAAAGGCAGTCTTTCAAGTCATGGTAGTACCAGGCTAAAACAGTCAGTAAGGTTATTGAGGGGCCTTTAACACTGAAGTTTCATTTTGGTTTGTATCAAGACATATTACGTTTTAGATCCAAATTCCAATTAGTCTTTGAACTAGTCAATCAAGAACATAGAGTTAACTTAATGATGGGTCAATAGATAAGTGGAAACTGTACCCTATGGAAGAACTACAGAAGTTCAAGACAGATAAATACCTATATTAAATGTCACTACTACCTTTTTTCTATATGTGTATGTCACTATTACATTTTTTCCAAATGATCTGAAAACAGATTAACAGGTGATTATGCTAAAATCCTGACTTTAACTATAAAGTTTACTGAATATACCACTTATATGGTCACTACCTTTATATATATACTCCAGCACATTAAAAAGGACAATATTTTTCCAATCCTAAAAAAAAAAAAAAGAAACAGTATCTGACGTGGTTTAGGCCCAGCAGAGAGCACCACGCGGCTGCCTGCTCACCCCTCCCCTCAGCAGGGTGGGGAGGAGAATGGAAAAACAAAGGCAAAAGCCTTGTCAGTTGGGGTAGGGACAGTTTAGTGGGACAGCAAGGGAGAGGGAAACAATCAACAACAGTACTGATAACAAATATACACAATAAGCGATAACAGAAAGCAATTTACCAATCCAAACGACCGACCAGATGCTCAGCCCTGCCAAACCCGCCCCTCCCCGACTAGCCCCCTTTTGTGGTAAGCATGACATCACATGGTATGGAATAGCCCCCGGCCAGCCTGGCTCACCCGGCCTGGCTGCTTCTGAAATTAACTCCAGCCTAGCCAGAGCCAGGACAGTATCCAATTTATGTTGTATTTACCTTCAGACTTGGAAACTTGATTATCAGACTTCAGAAAACTTACAAGTGAGGTGATTTAAATGCTGGGTTGGAAAATCCATTTCTACTGGGTGGGGTAGTGTTGTGTCATCTTTTGTGTACCAACAAAATACATTAAAACAGTAGAAAGATTGCTTCGATTACTCCGAAGCAAGAGGACTGCTGATATTGCTTGAAATTAGTTTTGTTTAATCCAAAAATACATAAAGATTGGATAATTCCTGTAAGTGATCCCTCATCTTCCTCACAGAAGGAGAAATTAAGTGCTGAAAGAAACCGCAGCATTTACATCTTCTTTGAAGTTTCATGTAGGAAAGACTGTTCTCTACTTCAACCCTTTAGGAGTCTACACTCCAGATCTTACCTTTCCACATGCTAAAAAGTGTTCCCTTGAAATATTGGACTACATTGAGATTTCCTCTTTCCCTCTTTTTAATTTCTATGAACTGGCAGCTCACTCTTCCACCAGGAAGAAGGTTCCTGCTCCACCTGATGATTTGCAACTACAGAACAGATTCAGTGCCCTCATGGCAGTAATGGGGCTAGGAGCTCTGTCAAACAAATCATCTGTGTTTAGTAAACCTGAGCCATGCAGCAGTGCAAGAGGGAAGTGATCAGCACTAGCAAAGGATGGAGGACCCTCATCTTCTGACTGATTCATCATCTCAGAAGGTTTGCTGCTTGGTAGGGGCTGGAATTCATGGCATTGTTGAAAGATTGCCAAAGCTTGTCCAGCCCTCAGACTACTATTCCTTCTGCTGTTCCACCTGGGCACCACCTATAGAGCTAGGGAGACCTAGAAAGTACCAAGTGTAATTACATGGCTCTGGAAGCTATGGTCAAGGCCCAAGTAGTGTTCCCCCCCATCTGTGCCAGTTAGCGGGAATGGTGTGAGAAGCAAACAGGTCCTGTAGGTCAGTACCTAGCTGTGAACTGGTGTTGGCAGCAGGGTTTTGGTTTCTATGACCATAGAACCCTCCTTGAGAATCAAGGACTGCTTGGAAGAGATGGGATCCACCTGACTACAGTGGGCAGAAGTTTCTTCACCAACGGGCTGGCCAGCATGGTAAGAACAGTTTTAAATAAGGAACAACAAAGGAGGGAAAATGCAACCAAACATCAAGTGACAAAGTAGTGGACTCCACGGGCAAGCAAAGGGTGTGGGATGATGTGAACAACGAATACTTCATAGTCAATAAAACAGGGCTTAAGTCGGGTGACCATAAGCATACACACTAAATAAAGAAAGGTCTACAGAGAAACACTACTAGGAAAGCTCTAATTCCTGGGAATCAGCAAGACTGGATGTACATGTGAAATGCCTGTGCACTAATGCATGCAGCATGGAGAACAAACAGGAGGAAACAGCTCTGTGTGTAGTTATAAGACCACAGTCTCATTGGGATCACAAAGACATGGCAGGATGGTCCACATGACAAGGTTGCTGCCATCAATGAATACAAGCACTTTAAGAAGAACAAGCTGGAAAGGCAGTGACAGAGAGATGCCCTTTATGTGAGACAGCAGTTGGAATGCATGAGCTCTGCCTTGTGACACTGTTACATGTGCCCACTACAGTCCACTTCATCAAGATAACATGATCATGGACAAACTGATGAAACATGGCCTGGGTAAGCGGATAGTGAAGTGGACTAAAAAATAGCTGAACTGCAAGGCTCAAAGGGTTATGAGCAGCAGCATGAAGTCCAGTTGGAGGCCAGTCCATCAGCAGCATACCCAAGGGGTCAAGACTATTAAACATCTTTAATAGTGACCTAGATGATGGAACAGAGTGCAAGTTTTGAGATAATACAAAACTAGGAGTGTTTGATACACTTGGTAGTTGTGCTGCCATATGGAAGGACCACAACAGGCTGGAGAAATGGGCTGACAGGAACCTGATGCATTTCAGTAAGTGCAAACCCCATGCACCAGTATCTGCTGGGGACCACCTGGTTGGAAAGCAGCTTTGCAGAAAAGCAGCTTGGTAGAAAGGAAGCTGAACACATTCCAGCAAGGCGTCCTTGTAGCAAAGAAGGCCAACCACATCCTGGGCTGCACTGGGAAGAGCATTGCCAGCAGGCCTAGGGAGGTACTACTCAGCTCTGGTGAGGCCACATCTGAAGTGCTGTGTCCTGGCTCCCCACTATGAGAGAGACTTGGACATAGAAGGAATCTCAGCAAAGGGCAATTAAGATGATTAACAGACTGGAGCATCTGTCATGTAAGGTGAGACTGAGTGAGCTGTGTCTGTTTAGACTTAAGAAGAGAAGGCTCAGTGGGATCTTATCAATCCTGCGTATAAATACCTGATGACTTCTTCTTTATACCCTCACATAATCTTCTCAGTGGTATCAAGCAAAAAGACAAGAGACAGTGGGCACAAATTGAAAGACAAGTACTTCCATCTGAATGTAAAGAAAAATATACCCCCTGCTGCCTTTTTAATGAAGTCCAGTTGGAGGCCAGTCCATCAGCAGCATACCCAAGGGGTCAAGACTATTAAACATCTTTAATAGTGACCTAGATGATGGAACAGAGTGCAAGTTTTGAGATAATACAAAACTAGGAGTGTTTGATACACTTGGTAGTTGTGCTGCCATATGGAAGGACCACAACAGGCTGGAGAAATGGGCTGACAGGAACCTGATGCATTTCAGTAAGTGCAAACCCCATGCACCAGTATCTGCTGGGGACCACNGAAGGCAGTTGAATATTGGAACAGATAGCCCAGAGGGGCTGTAGAATTTCCATCCTTCCATATACTCAGAATCTGACTGGACACAATTCTGGGGCAACTTGCTCTAGCAGACACTACTACGAGCAGGTAAGCTGGGTTAATAAATATTCCGGAGATGCCTTCCAGCCTCAACTATTCTACAATTCTTTGATGTAAACCAGAACAACTCTTAACAGAAAGCTGTTCTTACCTATTTTGTACTCATTCAGTTTTCAAATTCAGCAAATTACATAGAAAACATTTTATTCTGCATTTAAACTCAAGACAATACCCTCTTCATGCTAAAAGGAATAAAGTATACCTTTTTTAAAAAAACAGGTCTGTAGGAACTGGCATGCTCAATTTGGACTGCTGACTTTGGTAAATGCTGCTTAAGTTTCTAATGAACAATAAAAAGCTGTGTTTCTGTGAAAATAGGTAATTCTGCATATAGCTGCATTTTAAATGCACATCTGTAGTCCCCAGAAACATCCTAGATTACACTGAGATGTTGAACTAATGCATTTTATCCTATCTGATCTTAAAGTTCAAAAAATTATCTAATGTAACAGCTATTATTCCTTCACTTACTTTCAAGAACGTAGGATTTTTGCAAACAACTGACAGTTTTCTTCAGTTTATCACAGAATTTTTATTGCATGAAACTAATTCTAACATTACTGATATACTGAATGTAGTTTCAAACAATGATCAGGGCCAACACTTTACCTTGCACTAGTTCCAACTTTTTTAAAAAGTTTGATTTTGTAAGATTAGTTTTAATCCAATTTACTTTCCAGTAAGCTTATACTTGAAAAAACAAAAACTCCCTCAACCAAAACTTTTTAACTTTTTTCTTTCTTTTTTTTTTTTTTTTTTTTGGGGGGGGGGCGCATTTAAGATAGTTATCTGAAAATTACAGAGAAAAAAATATTACTCATGTTCCAGATTAAAGTACTGTCTAAGCACAGGAGAAGCCACATCCTTATGGAATATCAGCCAAGTTTGAACTAAATACTAAAATACACTTAAAGACAGAAAAATGTATAGATAATAAAACTGTGTATTTAATTCATTAAATAAACAATTTCTTACATTTTTTGAAGAACCTGGGCCATCACAACCCCATTCGTTAAGTCTTCCACGGTCTGGCATGGTGCCTCAACGTTAAACGTCTGGATCTGTGGAGAAATGAAGTATGTCTTCTTTTACTTCAATGTCAAGGGATTTTCAAAAGTAAAAATAAAAAAATGCTACCAAATAGCAAATAGAACACAGTAAGTGCCACATGTTTAGTGTTCATGTTAGGAATTAAGAAGTCTTAGATTTAACAGCAATCAAGTAAACAAGCTACTGACAGGGCTTAGCATCTTTGTTTTTGCAAACTTGTAAACTTTGCTACAAATAACAGTAGTACATTCTCCAAAGGCCAAATTTCCCACAGCATTTTCTAATCTGGGAAGTCACTGGGCCTTCTGTTCTCGCATTCAAGTACTTCTGGAGCATATGTTCAAGTACACTCTCTCAACGGACGGACATAAGAAACTCAGCTTTTAGAAGTAAAAATGATCACACAAAATGTTCATAGGATCTCCACAACCACAAGATCAAATGTAGAGGGACATACATACTCCAGACTTAACTATTCCCTACTGAGAGATGGAAGAGGAGAGCACAGTGCTTCTATGGACAGTAAGGTCCATATTATGGCAAGCATCTAATGTTCAGATGGAAGCTAAGATTCAAAAATGCTGCTATTCTGAAGGGGAATGGCAAGGATCATAGGACTGAGCTGTTTGATGACAAAATTACTTATGATTAAAGATGAGTTAGTTTATAACAAATTCCGCTCCACAAACTGCACACTGAACACACTGAGACCAATCTAAGGTTAATTTTCTGAGGATGCTGTGTCATATTCTAGATTATGCAGGAGCAAGAATTATCTCTTAAAAAAGACAAACCTCATCAATACACATAATTTCTGTATGGCTTCTACTCATCAACTGCATTTTCATGCATAGAGCATACACGCTATCTGAAACCCTCCACTATCATATCAGCAACTCTCCCTTCCTCTCTTAGTATGAAGGACAGACATTCTGCTTCATAACACAGAAAACCAAGATGCATACTCTATGCTGTTTTGTATCTGATTTTATCATTATATTTCCCCAATAGTTTATACACAAGAAAAGGTCAAAACTGTCATTAAGGCTCATGTAACCAGTCTGAACCCTTTTTCCCCCCCACAGTACCACAAGCAAGATTGCCATTGAGGACAATAATGCTTTTCATAGATGACAAAGAACAGAAAGAAAGACTAAAACTAATTATATGACTTGTTTTTTCACATACATGTAAATTTTGTATAAATGTCTTTGCTTGCATAGGAAAGGAATACACAGCATATTTCAATTAAGGTGTCAAATTTATGCTACAAAACATTTATTTGGCTCCTAAAACAAAAGAACTATATCCTTTTCATATATCCTTCAGAGATACGAAATTAACAAATTTTCTTTCAAAAAACACCCCTACATAAAACAGCTTTACAAATTTATGTCAAAGTTAAACTCCTATTCCATTCTCAGACAGTTCTAGGAAACGCTAAACCACTCATCCCAGTTTCAGCAGGGATAGAGTTAATTTTTTTTCTGACAGCTGGCATAGTGCTGTGTTTTGGATTTAGGATGAGAATAATGTTGATAACACACTCATCTTTTTAGTTGTTGCCAAGCAGTCAAGGACTTTTCAGCTTCTCATAGCGCCCTGCTAACAAGGCAGGGGGCACCCAAGAAGCTGGGAGGGGACGCAGGCCAGGGCAGCTGACTCAAACTGGCCAAAGGGATATTCCGTACTAGATGATGTCATGCTCTGTATATAACTGGGGCAGGGAGGCCTGAGAGTTGTCAGCTGAGGGCCTGGCATGGTAGCTGGGGGTCTTGCGCCGCATCATTCGGAGTGATGGCATCTGTCTTCCCAAGTAACCACTATGCATGATGGAGCCCTGCTTTCCTGGAGATGGGTGAACACCTGCCTGCCCATGGGAAGTGGTGAATGGATTCCTTGTCTTTTTTTTCGCTTGTGCATGTGGGCTGGGAGGCTGGGCAGCTGAGGGTCGTGTGTAGCATCGACTTCAGGTGGTAAGAAATTGTGCTGTTCATCACTTGTTTTGTATATATTATTATTTTCCTTTTTGTGTTTGTCCTATTAAACTGTTTCTATCTCAACCCACGAGTTTTGTCACTGTCACTCTTCCAATTCTCTCCCCCATTCCATTGGGCGGGAAGTGAACAAGTGGCTGTGTGATACTTAGTTGCTGGCTGGGGCTAAACCATGACACCACTCTAAGAAACAGTAGAGTTCATTTTCCAGAAGGGAGAAGAATGACAAGAATGTGGCAATGTAGAAGCGGAGTCCAGCTGTGGAGACAAAGAAGCAAATATTTTTTTGTGTGTGCCTCTAAACAGCTATTCAGTAACAGCTGTTAAAACACTGCTCTTCCTGTGCATTGTGATGTGTTTCCTCCTGCAAGACTTCTCTCTCATCCTGCTATAACTTCTCCTACTTGCCTGTTTGCAATACTGTCCAATCACTAGCTCCCCAAAGCTGTAAATTAATTCCTGTTCCCGGTTATGATTCTTTTTTTCTCACTTCTTGTACCACTATATGGAGCCTTGGCATCACGCTTCAGGGACAGGATGTCATTCGGAGGGACCTGGACACGCTTGAGAACCGGGCCCATGCAAACCTCATAAGGTTCAACAAGGCCAAGTGCAAGGTCCTGCACATGGGTCAGGGCAACCCTGCACTTTTTCATGCTTTCCAAGACAGCAGCAGATTGCATGAAATAAAGGGGATCCAGGCTCTCCAACAAGCAAGAGTTTTATTTCAGGGTTTGAATTTCCAGATGTTTTCACTGATTTTTAAGTTGTCAGACTCTCCTTATTAAAATCTCAAAAGTTACTTTGTAATCCAGCTGTAAGGTGTCGTGGTTTAGCCCCTGCCAGCAGCACCACAAGGCGACTTGCTGACTCCCCGCCACCACCCCAGTGGGATGGGGAGGAGAGTAAGTAGAAAAAGGTAAAACTCATGGGTTGGGATAAGGACAGTTTACTGGGACAGCAAAGGAACAGGAAAATAACAACAACAATGCCAATAAAAGAACATACAAAGCAGGTGATACACAATGCAATTTGCTTACCACCCAGAATCCAATGCACAGCCTGTATCCCACTGTGACCCTCTTATATAGTGGTCATGATGTCATACGGTATCAAATACCCCTTTGGCTAGTTTGGGTCAGTTGGCTGTGTCTTCTCCCAGCTTCTTGTGAAAATTAACTCTATTCTAGCCAAAAAAACAGGACATGAGATTAGGCACTCAGTTAGCCAAACAATGAAATGGCAAGGTCTTTACACTACTGGCCAGGGTAGGGAACCTTTCAGGTAGAAGTTGAACATTATTTTTATGAATTACCTTCTCCTTTTATATATACTGTGTTCAACCCTAAATACTTGAACAGGTCAAAGCCATGAAAGATCTCAATCAAAATATTTCATTAATCTTTGGAAAACAAACTATGAACTATTTCCTTTGCAGAAACACAGTGCAGAAAGTAGAACAGATACCTTCACTAAAGTTTACTTTAAAGGACTGTGAGATGAGAGAGCCATGACAGAATAAAACAGTTATTACTGTATTATCTTGGTATTGCCACTAAATTGCTGCTAACTGAAGTGTTCAAGTATGACACATTAGTAAGATACAATGAACAGAGTCTCAAGTCTGAATATTTTTTGGTTTAACCATTTCAGAAACATCCATGAGAAGACAAGCCAATATATCAACTCCTGGGGAGAAAATGAATGTATTCCTGTTTTCAGTCGAAAGCCAGGTGAGTCAGCTGATGAAAAAGAATACTAGACAGCATCTGTGATGAAGATAGAATCAAAATATGGCACATAATAGGAAGGCCTAACACAGCAGCGTAAACCAACAGTTCTTTCCAAGCTTTCATCTACTTAATCATGTTTTATTTAAAAATATTTACCATTGATGCTTTCTCTTCTTTTCTCAAAATACAAGCTATTAGTAAGTGCAAAACTGTGAAACATTACCTCGGTACACCCACATTTACAGGATATATGCATTCACACTCCACCAAGCACCAATGAACTTTATAAACCTAAAAAAGTGCCTTTTAAGACTCGAAACATCATCTCATGGAAGAAAACACAAATGTCAGAGTTTACAGGAGGTGAACCATCAGCTTCCTCTGCTGATCAGAGTGCAAAAATTTCCATCTCTACTACCCAGAGTTGACAAAATGACATAATTAAAGTGATTTTACGTTAAACATATGAAGTGTAAGATATCTTCTGTCTTCAGCACTCTGACTCACAGAAGCCTAGATGATAATGCAACCCATAGAATTGGGATGCATGAAGTTTCACCAAAGGAGGATAATGGAACTGTTCCCTAAAAGTAGGTGTTAAATACAAATTGCAGAACAGTGCTCAATGAACAAAGCAGCAAAATTATTTCATCCTGAATGAAGACTGCTAGGCTACTAGAAACCTGAATAGCACAAGGGAAATGTGCCCAAATTTATCTTAGTGCCCACACTAAGATAAAGGATAGGCAGCAAGGCCTAGCTTCTAGTTGATGGCATAAGACGAAGCAAAGTCCACTAACTTCTTGGCTAGTGGTTAGCCAGAAAAAGCTTTGCATATTAGCAGTCCAAATTTTTACATATTTCTAATATTACTTGGAAAAAAAGGTGAACAGAGATGACAACTTTCCCCTTGCAAAATACAGAAAAAGAAGAATAACTATTTAAAGCCCACAACTCCACTCCAATAATTTAGATGAAAAGTACTGTTTCTATTGACATGGAATAAAGAACTCTCCCCCAAAGGCACAGAAGATGAATCCAAGAGCACTAAGTTCTCCTGAAATATCATCCACACAAACTTTCTCATCAGTGGAGAAACAGAGTCCTTCGCAGGATCACAAGAGTAAGAAAGTCTTAGCAGCTAAAAGATAGGATTCAGAGAGAGCTGGCAGTAAGTTTTCATCAGGCTAAAAAAATTTCAGACTTAGCAGATTCTAGAACTGGTAACACAGATGTATAGCACACCACTAAATTTAGCATATCTTGCAGTTCAAGTCTCCATTTCCAGGATTTGTATTGCAGCAAACATTTTCCTGAACTTCATGGAGACTCTGTAGGTATGCAGAACAAGATTTTTCAGAGGTTGACCAAATTCCCTGATTCCTTAAGAAAGGCAGGAGCCACCACGGAACAGGCTGCCATATCTTTAGGCACTGTCCATAAAATAAAATCAGCTAAATCATGCTGGAGTGATCAAGTCCTGCTAGGTTTTTTTTCCTAACCAGCAAAGGGACAGTAGAGTTGACAAAACAACCATAATCTCTGTTGCAGTTAAACACAAACTTATTTTACTTATTCCTACACTGAAATAAAACTATGGATACCTTGATCCCACAGCAAACAAGTTCACTCAAAGGTTTAACTTACATAATCTAGGATTGTAGGATATGCTATAACCCATTTAATACATTGCAATTCTGGAATGAATAAAATAGGGATGCTCGTTTCCCAGATCTAATGCCCCCATAACATACACATAGGTGGGGCATGAATACCCACTTGTTGTTTATCTTAAGTATCTAAACTAGTTACCCTGAGATACTTAACTCCTAACAGTCAGCAGGATTTTCACAGAGGACACAAAGCACTACACCTGCAGCGCAGCATAGTGTACACTTGCAAAGAAGCTTGCCGCTAAATGGCATGAAAGAGCCCTACAAATTCTAGGGCCAAAGCACATTATCATCATATTTACAACACATCATTTTGTGCAATACTTGCTCCTCTACATGCACCCCTCCAAAAACATTTCCTGTGTGCCCCCTTCAAAAAGCTGCCATCCCTTTGTGGCCTCAGCTAGTCCACTGAAACACAACTTCAGCTTTGTTTTCATTCAGAAGCTTTTGCCTGCCACATGCAGGAGCAGAGTGCTGGCTGGACTCACCCCGCCTTTAACCTTAGAGAGATTTTCCCTCCACCAAAACCTTCCTGCTCCTTTCCATGCTGTCTTTGGTTCACTGAGCTGAAAGAAGTACTAAGTAAGTCATAGGAATGACCAAGTCACATATGGCAAAGTAAGGCAGCCAGGAAAACAGCACATGCATGCTCTTCAGGGCAGGAAACCACTACCAGTAGGCTGGGGAAGGAGTTAATCCTTTTCCCTTTCCTGTATGGCAGGACCTGCCAGGCTGTTGGCAACAAAAGCCACAAGACAGACAGTAATACCCTCTTCCCCTCACTTCCAGCCACACATTCCTGCCTTAACCATGTGCTAGAGTTAGCTGCTGTGCAGCCAATAACCTCGCTGTTTTTTTTTTAATTAATGACTAGGCCTTACAAATTAAATTTATTAAGCAACCCTGGACTTAGGCTCTGAAGCTGGAGGCAGACCAAATTTAGTTAAGTCTTTCTAAATTGTCACAGTACTCAAGAGTCCTCAGATCAGCCACAGAAGCAGATAGCAGGTCTTGGGCTCCTCTTCTCTCTTCCCTGCTCCACAACCTGAAAGTCCGTAATTACGCTACAGAAGTCAGACACATTGCAGTGAAGACTCCTGATGGTCCAGGAAGAATAGAATATCAGAAAATTATCTTCCAGTTCCAGAGCCTCAAAATGGTGTTACAATAAGACAAAGATAATTGTGCAAAATTCACAATTTGTCTTCATTTCTTTGAAAAAATTATTTAAGTATTTTAAAAAGAAGATAGAAACAGGTTTCTCTCCTCACCTCCCACCTTGAGAATAACAAGCTAACAGAAAAGTTGTTTCCTTTATACTGTTTAAGGTTCACAGTTCTCAGCAGCAAAATCTGTTTCTTCTCCAAACAACATCTCACAATCCCCTCTCTAAAGAATGAGGGGCAGAACTGGGAGCTGGAATTGTGCACATACTGAATCACATCTAAATGTTTTTTTTTCTTCAGAGAACTAGTAATTGTTATAAACATACCACTGCTATAGAACAGCTCTTCAGAAAGGAATAAATTGAAAAAAAAAGCAGAATCTGGGACAAGGCCCCAAAGAATGAAAATCTAGCATGATGTCAAAATGTACACATTAAGAATAATGCCTGCACCTCCGAATTCTGTGTTCAGCCTTCCTTCCTGTTGTTGACTTAAAAGGTGGAGGGGGGGTGGTACAACCCATACAAACTGTACCATATTAACTTTCATTATCATATTTTTCATTATCATATTTCATATCATAAGCCTTATATTACTCACTCTACAATACAATATTCAAAAGAAATTCTTCTGCCTCTGCTTGACCTCTCAGCAATAGGTCAAAAAGATCCCTACAACCTAATAATGGTGCTAGACACCCCAGCTCCCTCAAACATAGTGACCGATACGCTCAGAATATCACACTCAGACAACTACCCCTAAACAGCAGAAGCAACAAATTCTCTACCGTCTTAGTGAGAGGTCAAAAAAATAAAAAAAGTTGCTCAACCTACTGGTCTGTCACAGCATACACAGGGGCTGTGATCTGCCAAATACCTTGACCCATGCTCCATAACTGCTGGCAAGCTCTGTAGGTTTTTTTCTCCTCTGAACAGCAACATATTCAAACAGAACTATCCTCTTGACCTGCTGCCATCACCAGAACAATCAACTACTTCTGAAATTTGATGTTTTCTTCAAGTAAAAAGAGATGCTGATGTGATGATATCATCAGAAGAAAATGAAACCCTACGACTTTGTGGTCAATGATCAAGGACCAAAAGAAGAAAGAGTTTAAACAGGCTTAGCAAGTCTCCTACAATCTTTGCATCTACAAGAAACCAGAAGACTGTTTAAAACCACAAGGATCAAGAACAGCGCAGTCTAAAAAGAAGGGAACTACACAGTAGGAGAAAACACACCTTTCCTAGTCAATTCCAGCAGATTTGATCCTCTCTGAAAAGGATGCGTACAAAGCATTTACAAGCAGCCTTCTTGAGGAACTTGTTCACATGGTCTCTATATTTCAGGTTAACACAGGCAAATACTCCCAGTTGAGGACAGACCAACACATAGAAGACAGAGATACATCATATCAAGAAAATTTTTCAGCCAAAAAGGAGAAAAGCCAAAGGATTCATACCACATAAATGGCCAGAATTCTTTTTAAATGGAGTGTGCGAAAACAGAGGCCTTTTACAGTGTTCACAAAATTCTCACTTTTAAAAGTTTTAACACGCCTACCACAGAAACTGTATTTGGCCTTGAGGGTTGGAAGAGAAAGCAAGCAGGCAAAATGCAGCTTGGTGGAGGCAGCACAAAACAAAATAAGAAATATATATCATAATGAAGGAAAGAAAGTTCATGACATCTCTACAGCAATCTGCTACTTAAAACCAGACAGCAGTGACCTCTTTGAGGAGTCCTGCTGTTTACATACCAATGCTAAGCAATCTTTTCAATATCACATCTTAGTTTTATGTTAAATAAGAAAATTTCTCAGATCACATAGCAAAAGCCTGTAGCCATCACACTGACTTCAGATATATTAAAGAGTAACTGCCACATGCACATTTAACAGCTCTCCATGTTTTAAGAAATGACTCAGTGATGTATCTGAGTTAAAAGCACTCCTAACACTACACACAAAGGAGAAAAAAATAATCTGTGTGTTCATATGTGAACCAGTCATAAGTTTTAAACAGAAAAGACATTGTGAATCTGTATTAGAGATGCTGAAACAATTTTAGTATCATTGCAGGTTTACCTCACAGCCACATTTTTCTAAACTGCTTTGGCTGCAGTGCAGCTTGGATAACTATACCACAGTGCCTAGAATAGTCTCAGAATAGGCTTCTGGGAGATTTTTGGTAGACTAATAGTTCTGCAATTACAGTAGGCTGCAAACACTTCTAAAGTATAAATATCAACTTTGAGATATCAGTAGTTGAGCTCCAGTACTTTGCTCAAGTTGCCACTACCCTGGCTGCCTCAAATAACATCACGCTTACCTGCTAAAGTGGTAGAAAGCCAAAGCTCTCTCAGTTGTTTAAAATTCCGGACAAAAATTATTTAGAAACCCATTTTACAATGCTGTCAAAGAGGTAAAAAACCTGAGAATTACACCCGAAGCTAAAGCGTAACACCAAAAATGGGGGTGTTGGTGAAATATTAAAGAATAAAACACAACATATTCACAGCTAAGCAGTTTGCTACAGCTTAAAGATACCAGAATAGGAATCACAGGCATGCAATGTAAAAGGCTTGAGGGATATTCTCAGTCATTAAAATCATGAGTTGAGAGAGGGAGGAGCAGTTTCATCTCACCTACATCCATCTGAGCAAACATTCAGTTTATGCTCAACAGGTTCTCAGACTTGTGGAAAGCCTTATCTACTCTACTTAAAACACAGACAAACCAGTTCAAGTACTTCTGTATGAATGTGAAGCAAGCAACCTGGGAGGTTAAACCAGTTCTTAAGAACAGCCAGCTTCTCTGGCATAATGGAAAAGACTGGCCATCCCAGGTATGCATAAAGTGCAGTTAAGACAGCTCTATTCTCCCATCTAAACGAATGGTTTCCCAAGTACCATTATGGGACTTGAGAGAAAACCAGGCAAAAAAAGAATCTTGTTCACACAGCCAGTTTTCACTGAGGACTAAACAACTTCATTGTCTCTTCTGCAAGTTTCATGCATCCTGGAATAAATGGAAACAAACTTTCTTCTTGGAATAAACTGAAACCATCTTTCTTCATTATATTTTTTTACTAAGTCTGTTTCAAAGCCAATTCACACAAAAATACGGAAATCAAAAATAAACCGTAACTCCACATATTCATGTAAGAAATGTGTTGACTAATTCCGATGCTATTTAAGAATTTACTAGTATTTCTGCTAACCAAAAGAGATGCAGCTAGTGCTTTGATTAACTCGCTATCTGAGGGGGTGCAAAGGTTAGAAACGTACAGGGGTCTGCATGGACCATTGCTACACACAGAATGAGACTCCTCTGGATAGGTACAGTTTCAGGACCAAAGATTATAAATACTAACTACTGCTCAAACTTGACCATATGACTGAGTAATAATTCCTACAGGTGGTCAACGCCACAAGACTTTTTCTGTCACTACAATTTCTCTCTCTAAGCTTTCTGGTTTTATGTCTACCTTTCCAAGACAGCTTTTTGAGCCAAGATAACTTTTTTCGATAGTTCAGCTTTCCTAAGAAAGTGCAAATTATTTTCAAGGCTAACAGTGAAGTTTGCCACTCAACAAATCAATTGCCTCAATTACCAACCTCAAATGTGGCAAGGAAAACCAACCAACAACAAAAAAAAATAATCAGTAGTTCTTTCCACTATTTTTTGTTTAACACTAGAAAATCAGTGGAGATTTTCACTAACACTGCATAGGCTTCATACAGATACACTTGCCCTCTTCATCTTCACAAACAAGAACCAGTGACTTACGTTCTACCAAGACTAATGCAACTTCCACCGCACTTGAACATGTGCAGAAGTTGATAAAACAATCCTTTCAAACACAGATAAAACACTGGTTTGTACTATATCTGGCTGTACAAATAATTCTTTTGGGGAACAGGGAAATAGCCACAGCCTTCTGACTCTGCATTTTGTGATTTCCCTCACTAGCTAGCACCTTAATCTTATGAAGTTTTAAAAACAACTTTATTGCAATATTAACATCTCAAAATTTGAGCATCATACTTAACAGAATGTTTGAATACTTTTAGTTTTGAAATCTCTTCAGATTTGACACACACCTGCACCAATGCTATACTTGAACAAAATATTCTCAATTCATTAACAATTTTGTCCAGCCTGTGACTGGATAACATGTAAGATCAACAGTTCAAATCACTCCTAACAGGCCAATACCATAAAAGAGAACATTGAATCTTATTCTGCAGCAGTTTATGTGTTTTGAGTAGTCTCACACACAAGGAAAAGAGCTAGTCGGTTGCTTACTTGGAAACCTGGGGAGTTAGGAACATGTTGGGACTGCGACCACTTGCTAGGTAAGCTTTCAAGCTTATGCTTCTCCCATTGGTATAACTGCTTTACTGACAGAGAGCGGAAGAGGAGCTTATCTAAAACAGCTAAAACGAATACATAGAAACTAGCAGCACATAGCAACAGATCTTTCTCCATCACCCCCCAGTAAACCTTCCTCTTTCTGCTAGCAGTGAGGCTGTCACTCAGCCTTTCTTTGCCCGGACACATTGACTTGCTCATGAATTATATCAGTAAGAGGACTTTCATTCCCAACACCTGAAAGAGCAAGCATGGAAGCCAAAAGCAGAACACGTGGCCAACTGCAACAAAGGCACGAAGATTGGCAGGAATGTGAAGGAAAGAGAAACTGGGTTACTTGTTCCAGACCTGTATGAAGCACTGGGGCCCTCTCTTCCCCAAAACCTCCGCCTTCTGTACTTTCCAGGCCACCTACTTACCTCTAACAATCACTGAATTTCCCTTGCTCATCGTCTGTTGCCTTTCACAGAGAAACCTAGCCTGTCATTCCCTAGTAACTTACTCATTACTATCACAGCTCTGGCCTTGCACAGGCTAAAAGTCTGAAAGGGAAAATCTGTTTCTGTTCAAAAATAGGTTGCGCTCCTGAGTTTCATATAGTGGGTATTTCCTTGGCAATTTTGGAAAACAAACAAACAGAAAAACAGCCCCAAAACCAAATCCAGTGGTTCCAAACACCTAACCAATAAATCATCTGTTACAGAAATACAAGTTGCATGGCTACGTTACAGTCACCACTCGAATTACAGAGTAGCTGCAAACTCAGCTTCAATGTCCACTACATTTTGGCTGCTCTGTGCATGACAGCACAACCTTAACATGTTTATCAACCAAGCTCTAAATGTTAAAACGGAAAAAGGTAATTCTTAGCTTGATACCTATTATCTTCATTTTCACAGGTGAACATTGTCTCTCGATGTGCAAGCACTACTTAAAAATAGAAAGAAACAGAGGAAAAGAAAGTTTCCGGTCAGAAAGCCTGTCAGCGCAGCCGGCAGGTTAGACAAACGCGGCACTGCCACACCGGAGCCAGCCCAGGAAGGGCGAGGGTCCAGGATCACAGCTACGGACG